>VZSZ01006264.1:21418-43916 GCA_013398815.1 Ibidorhyncha struthersii | reverse complement strand
ATACAATCAAACTCCCCTATCAGGGTTGCACAACATTTTTTAATGTGCTTGGAATGTCATGGCGTTATATCAGGACATTTATTGCAAAAATCTCACTAAGTAATAGCCTTATTTCCTTATTTAAGCTGGATTACATCAGTAAAAGGACTTTGTGGCAGGACTTTTTGTAATCAAGTTACTTGTTGAAATGCCCAAACAGGGATTCAGGAGCTGACAGAAAAATGTTGCCATGAATTTTTTGTTAGCTTCCTCTTCTATGTCCCTGTCAGAAAGGTGCATTTACAGCAGTAGGTAAAGTATCTGTTTCAAAGCTTNTGTTTCAAAGCTTTCATTTATCCTGAAAGATTTGACACCTGTGATGCCACATAACTGTTTTCCTTCTGAAAAGGAACAGAAGAAACA
The DNA here is from genome assembly GCA_013398815.1 of Ibidorhyncha struthersii. Classification (NCBI taxonomy): domain Eukaryota; kingdom Metazoa; phylum Chordata; class Aves; order Charadriiformes; family Charadriidae; genus Ibidorhyncha; species Ibidorhyncha struthersii. The sequence continues at coordinate 43,514 of VZSZ01006264.1, read as the reverse complement.
TATGTCCATTTTAGGAACTCTACTATTTGCATGTGTCCTTCTCAGCTTCCTTCCCATGCAGAGGGCAGTCCGCTTGAGTACACTCAGGAGGACAACTCCAGATAACAATAAACAAACTAATTTTTTTTTTATAACAACGGATACCAAACAGTTAAGGCTAGTATGGGTGAGCCTTTGTTTCTTCACTTTTTAACTGCCAATAAAGGGCTAAATCTTGGACTACCATTTTTGAAACATTTGGACAAGTATGTCAGCAGCTGCCTGACACATGTTCTTAGTTACTGAATTCCATGGGATTTGAGAACATTACTGAATAAGGTCCTCCTACACAACTGACAATGCATCATGAAGCTGGAAGTCAGTGTAGTTCTGCCTTACTGAAGCCCACAAAGCCTAGCTCTGTATGCCTATAGTTTTTCAATATATGTGCAGCAGAGAATGCAATGCTCTTGGCATAATCTCCTATTTGAACTGATCTGAAATGCAAAACTGTTTATAGCATCACCGTGACTTTCAATAACTTGCTGTGGTTATTTTTCTTCTTGCTTTAGGCATGACTTTTTTTTTTTTGCATTGCTGAGCATCTGCCTAACTGCAGACAGCCTTTCAAAAAACATATACTGTCAGACAAATAGTCTCTAGGGGTAAAAGAGAAGAACTTGTAGGAAAATTTCTGATTGAAGAAGTGCAGGAGTAGGAAAGATGAATCAATACTTGGGCTGAGAATGTTGGAAATGCACAGAGAGTCCTGAGGCTGGAGCCTTGGATTTTGTACCTTTAGGACAGAACTACCCTACCTGTGGGGTAGACCTAGCCTGCCTTTTCCCAAGTAGCAAGTTATAGGACAAGAGGAAATGGCCTCAAGTTGTAACAGGGGAGGTTTAGATTAGATATTATGAAAAATTTCTTCACCAAAAGGGTCATCAAGCACTGTAACTGGCTGCCCAGAAAAGTGGTTGCATCACCATCCCTGGAGTTATTTAAAAGATGGGGTGTTTAGGGACATGGTTTAGTGGTGGACTTGGCAGTGTTAGTTTTACGGTTGGACTTGATGATCTTAAAGGTCTTTTCCATTCTAAATGATTCTATGATTCTGTGATTCTAAGAATAAAGCTCTGGATCAGGGAGTGCTTACTGAGCTAGAGCTCAGTTCTCTGCTAAATTAAGAAGCCTCATGGTAATGGGGCTGGGAACCTGAAAGCCTTGTAGCAAGTTCTCAGGGTATCTGCGTCAGAGACAACCATATTCGTACAGCATTACTTTTGTCATCAGTTTCATGTCAGTGCCTTGACCAGTGCCATGTCAGTGTCCTTTTCAACCCAGAGGTTTTAGAGGTGTTTTTTCCACTAAAAATATTTGCATCATAGACAAAAGAGGGAAAGAATTGCCTGACTCTATAGAATTTCATTTTATTTAACTATGAGATTAAGAGTATGAATCATCGTTTTCTCTTTTTTCCATAGTGCAAATAATGAGCAGCAATGAATCTAGTCACAGTGAAACGCAGCATTAGAATGGTCTGTGAATAATACAGGCTCATTTACTTTTAAATAAAAATTAAAGAATCCAAGAGCAAGAGCATTTTACTGGCTTGATATTTTCCTTGGGTTATATTTTCAAAGTATTAAAATGGTTATTGGTGAGGAAAAAGTGGTGAATATATAGGAATGGAAAGCAGAGAATTGCCTGAAAGCAGGATAGTGTGTTTAGCCTGGATCTAAAATAGCTATGCTAATAAACGGCGCTAGTGGATCTCAAGCACACTCATAGCTAGACAGGAATAATTATATCAGTTCTTCAGGTATAGAAGCTAAGGCATGGTGATGGTGAAAGAATTGCCAGTGTAACAGTGAACATCTATAGTAAAGTTGAGAAGAAACTCCAGATATTAATACTCTTAAGCCAGCACCTATTCTGTGTGTCCTGTAAATGTATTACTGGTGTTTAAAACAGTCGGTACCTACCCACTGTCTGTTTAGATGAACTGTTGGAACACTTTAAGTTATCATAAATACTACTATGCCAGCTTCTAGTAAAGCATAAAATAATAATTACTTATTCTAAGTAAAAGTATGAAACAAATATTTGTGCAGTTTACTTAAAATATTTTTGGTGCAAATGAGAGAATTAAGTAGAATTATTAGGAGTTATTATTTTCTGACTCAAGCCAACCACAGAACTGAGTCAACAAGTTGTTCTGTAGGTGGGCTAGAAAGAAACCCATCATTCATTAGGAGAAATTGATTGTCTTGTGTGTCAAACCTCCAAAATGAATTTTCATTGTGGCCTCTGGCTCTTTGGCACTCAGTATGCCTCTGGGCTGCAAATAAGCAAAACGAGGTGATTATTTTTACCTATTTTTAAGCCTCCTTCTAGTTTAATTCTACTGTTATGTGGACATGATGTATATTGTGACATGGTTATACAAGAACACACACAGAGGTTAAGAAGCTGTACCTTTTTTTTCCTCAATTAGTATTATTTTAAAGTGCACTATGCTGGTATGTCAAAGTTGTTTACAGAATGACTGCAGTGCTGGGGTTTTTCAAGCACTTGGAAGTCTCCTTATTTGTTCTTGGAAGAGAACGGATGAACTTTAGGATGTCAGTAGTCATTTGAACCACGTCACAAGATTGAGTAGCAGATGGAAAGGATGGGAGGTTGTGTCAGGGTGGTTTGGTTATGGATGATTCAAGAACTGGCACTACACAACTATTTTGTTAGAGTGCATACTGAGATACTGCTAAAAAGTGTTTTTGAAAGAAAAGCTAAGGAAGGTGAGAAATAGATAATCTTGTTAAATCTGTCAAGAGGCCTGCAGAGAAATGGTAACAAAAAACAATCCATATTTCTGTGTCAGGACTCTTTTTGCTTTTTGACTTCTCTCGGGCTGTTTTTATTTTCTATCAAGCTTGTGATACATAGCTGACTTTTGTTCCTTGGATTACAATAATTTACTGTTGCACAAAAATCTATGCCTACTAATGAACAATTACTGATAAGAAATAAGAAACACACCTGCTAATTAGAAGGCTAGCAAATGATCTCATAAGCATTAAGTTAGCCAGCAAATGATTCTTCAAGTTAGCAGAGACACTTAAGGAAGGAATGGAATAAGGAGGCAGGACACTTTAAATGACCCAGCCTGGAGCCTGCTCTATACAAAAAGAGCTGAAGTAGGTTAACTTGTATCTGAAAGGAAGTTCTAGAATTCTATTAATTCGTCACAGGGCAGGGATTAGCAGAAAGTCTTCCAGACCTCTAATGTAAAAAACAAACCCTAAAATGTTCTGTTTGACTTATATCATTAACAGGAAATTCACCTTACAGGAACTTCTTTCTCTTGTGTACATTCTCAGAGATCAGAAATGTCAGGAGGAAAATTATTTTTTGGAGTTGCTGAGTTTTTATGGGCAATATGAGCTTGGATTACTTTATGTAGCAAGTCAGATACCTGCTGTTCCAAAGCTTGGTTGTCATGCTTGGTGGTTTTGTGGTAATGACGGCACTGGCTGTTGTTACTCTTGCCCAACAATTTCATAATAGAATACTGGTATAAATTTCTTATGTTTGAGGAAATCCTTAATTGCAGCCTTGGGTAACGTTATCTGTATCAGTTCACTTTCTTTAGATAATTATTGTCACAACTTTAATTCAAGGTACTTCAGCTGTTAACAAGAATGAGGCTTTTTCAGTGGTTAAAATATGATGGTAAACCTTTTTTCAAATAACAGCACTCCCACACTTTAGACCGCAGATGCAAGTGTTGCCATCCTTGTGAAACTTTGCACAGTGACAGTCAGAATATAAACCTCTGCAGAAAAGAAAAGGTATAGTCTTGAATACTGTTTTGTCCTGGAAAGCAGGGCCTCAGCATGTGTCATGGTTACTCAGGAAAACAAGGGTTATAACCCCAGATGCCCTCAGTCTTCCTCCTCCTTTCCCTGAGCTTTTATTGCTGAGCACAGCATCATATGGCAATGAATACCCCTTTTGTCAGTTGCAGTCAGCTGTTCTGGTTGTGTCCCCTCACAACTTCTTGTGCATCCCCAGCCTACTACCTGGGGGTGCAGCAGGAGAAACAGAGAAGGCTTGGACGCTGTGTAAGCACTGTTGAGCAACAGCTAAAACATTGGTGTGTTACCAACACTGATTTGGTCACAAATCCAAAACATAGCACCATATGGGCTGCTATGAAGGAAATTAACTCCATCCCAGCCAGACCTAGTACAGATGCCAAAGCGAATTACAGAAATCAGTTGTGCAGTTTTTTGCCTTCTTCCCCTGCCCTCCCTGGGCTCTTGGAGGCCTTCTGCTGATGTTAAGAAAGTAAAAAGAAAATAATTATCCAGTTCAAGAAATGGACAGGAACAAAAGAAAAGGCAAAAGGCAAAAAATTAATAGGGAAGAGAATTTGGATAGATTTTGAGGAAGTAGAGGAAAAACTGAGTTTAGATTTGAAAAGTAACATGTTTCTGTGGAAAACACGTGGCACTGAAGCATCCAGGAGCACGTACCTTCTTTGTTACTGCAGACTTGATCAGCAACACTGCTTTAGCAAGATACTTCTGAGCCTCTTTGGCTACTGCTGTGTGGGGAGTGGGGGAAACAGGACATGACATGTATATTTTCTCTCCAAGAAGTAACTACAGTCTGTGTATTCCCTGCAACCTTTAGCATGGGTGTTTCTGCTATGTAAAGCTGTGATAGTCCCTTGCATTGACCATATACAGCAACATGTTGCAGGGTCTGGGGGAGATGGGACAGTCTTGGAGTAAGGGGGGAAAAATAACTGTGTTCATAAAATATTTAGCCTGAAGCAGAATCCAGGGCTCTGCTGAAAAAAACCCACAATAATTCCATGTTTTCCTATATACTGAATATATGGAGAATTCACTGGAAAAGTGTTTATTTTTCATTGACTACAGGTCTAAAAAACTTACTTTAACAACTTACTGTTTCTATTTACATATTTGTTTGCATGTCATTGCTTTTTGTACTCAATCTAAAGTTTCAGCTTAGCTGAGGAATGAAGTATGTGTCAAAGTCATTCCCCATGATGGAAATGTGCCATCCATTTTCTGAAAGAAATTAAATGTTACATGCCAAATTTGTCATTAAAATAACTAAGGCACAAAGTCAAGCACTCAGAAATCAGGCAGTGACAGAATTACCTTTTTTCTGTGTCCTTGTGCTTATACCATGATATATATATAGTAGGATAAACTTTAATGGCATGATCACATATTCTCTTAGACATGACCTTGTAGGCTAATGCAGCTTGTAGGATCAGTAAGGACTGTATAACAATGGCTATAGTCTTCCCATTTCTTGGAGAACTTGAAAGATGTTTAGCAAATGCTTTCAAATATTTGGAGTGAAACAATGGTCTGCAATTTAATATAATAGACTCTTACCTTAGAGAAAACTTGCTTGTATAAAACTTGATGACAGGTCATAGAACTACTATAAAACACTAAATGAATTGCTGAAATAAAACTTTTTGTTCAGTTGCTGTTTTCCTTATTTTCTGAATGTCCACTGTGAACCAGTAGTGTTACTTGCAAACATGTTGAGCTAAACTCTTGCAAATTAAAGTTGGAGGAAAATACATTTGATGATGTTAAGGGAAGCTAATGTGAAGTATTCTGAAACTCCCGTTCCCCAAATTGGTCAAGCAAAATTAGACACTGTTTTGCAGTTTATCTCTTTGTGTCTCTGACTCTTGGCTATACAAATGGGATAAGGCCTTACTTGTACCTTCAGTAGGTTTTATGGAGTTAAATTAATGCCTGTGAAGCTCATAGCTATTGAGATGATCAGCACCTATGAAAAACTTATGAGGAATGTGGGTGTCAACTAAGCACCACACAGCCACTCTTGGCTCTTGCTCACTCCATGCTCCTTCCCCCCCTGCCCTGCCCTCGGGATGGAGGCAAGAATCCAAAGAGTAAAAGTGAGAAAGAAGCACATGGAAGGAAAATAAAAAAAAAAAAACACCACAAAACAAAGAGAGAGGAAAATAAAACCCAAGAAAAACAAGCAATGTAAGTAAAAACAATTGCTCATCACCGACTACTGTTGTCCAGCCAGTCCTCAAGCAGTGGCCCCCTCAACAACCTCTCTATCCCTGTTTTATAGTTGAGCATGTCATATGATATGAAGTATTGCTTTGTTCGGTCGGGGTCAGCTGTCCTGGCTGTGTCCCCTCCCAACTTTTTGTGCACCCCCAGCCTACTTGCTGGCAGGGCAGCGTGAGGAGCAGAAAAGGACTTGACACTGTGTGAGCACTGCTCAGCAGTAACTAAACCATCACTGTGTTATCAACACAAATACAAAACATAGGTCCATACAAGCTACTATAAAGCTACTATATATTATATCAGCCAAAACCAGTACATTCTTTGCCCCTTATTCCATACTATTTATGTCATGCTTAGGTCCCACACTATTGCAACATGTCCTCATTAACTACCCTTTCCCCCTAAAATGTCTGTAAAATGTTTATAAATATCCATAAAATATTCATTAAGTTCATTTGGTCTATGATTTTAGACTCCATCTGTTGTGGTATTCACTCAGGGAAGGAGAGGTGGTGTGTTGCATTGAGTTACTGGGCACCAAAACCAGCTCAAGTCAGGTCACTACTGCACTTCACTTCTTGGGAGGTTCGTCCTTCATTGATTTGGGTGATTTCTGCTGCGGTACTTCCTATAACATGCAACTGAAATTATGGGTTACAACAGTTTAAAGGTACATCCATTACAGTCTCCACCTCTGGCCCCGTTGGACTACGCCATAAGGTTTAACATTGCAATTAATTTCTCCTCTTGCCTCTAGCCTGGCTTGGCAGCAAGAGGCTCCTGCTATAATTTGATATACGGCAGCCACAGCAGTGGTGACATACAGACAGCATCATGTAACATTACCATCACACAACCTAAATCATGCATTATTTTCACACAGGACTAAATCACCTTGAAGTACACAATGGACTTTCCCATTCTTCCACGTTACCCATCAAGTGCATCCAGGTCTTTGAGTGAAACCAGTCACCTTTCAGGTAGTTGTAGAAAGGGATAAGTTCTCCCCGAGCCTCCTTTTCTCCAGGCTAAACAACCTCAGTTCCCTCAGCTGCTTCTCATATCACTTGTTCTTGAGACCTTTCTCCAGCTTTGTTGCTCTTCTCTGGACGCGTTCCAGCACGTCAATGTCTTTCTTGTAGTGAGGGACCAGAAACTGAACACAGTATTCAAGGTGCAATCTCACCACTGCCAAGAACAGGGAGGGATCATCACTCCCTTAGTCCTGTTGGCCACACTATTTTTGATACAAGCCAGGATGCTATTGGCCTTCTTGGCTACCGGGGCACACTGCCGGCTCATAATCTGCCAGTTGTCAACCAACAATCCGGGTCCTTTTTTACCAGGCAGCTTTCCAGCCACTGTTCCCCAAGCCTGTAGCGCTGCATGGGGTTGTTGTGACCCAAGTGCAGGACCCGGCACTTGGCCTTATTGAACCTCATACCATTGGCCTTGGCCCATCGATGCAGCCTGTCCAGATCTCTCTGTAGAGCCTTCCTGCCCTCAAGCAGATCAACACTCCCACCCAGTTTGGCGTTGTTGCAAAATTATTGAGGGTGCACTCGATCCCCTCATCCCTAACATACAGGGCTACCCTATAGCCTCTTCTTCCTTGCCTGTCCCTTCTGAAGAGTTTATAGCCATTCATTGCAGCACTGCAGTTGTGCAAGTCATCCAAACATGTTTCATTGATTGCAATTACATTATAGTTTTCCTGCTGCAGAATGACTTCCAACTCATCCTGAGTTCCATTATCTGATTCAGTTCTTTCAGAGGTGTTGCATTGCCATAAAAACTTACTTTTCAAGGCTCAAGATAGTATTTTCCTACAGTTGTTCTTTTGATCTATTGATCAGAAAGTGCTAGATATCATAGCTATCTTTTACTCAGTGAAAGAAGCAATTAAATGTGCTTTATAGAGCATCCACCAACTAAATAACAGAAGAGACTAATTCAGGTAGTGACATTGTGGGAGAACCTATGAAAGTACTAACATGGTGAAAGTAAGAAAATTTGGTGGGGATTGACTAAAATGTAGGTTGCAAAATAGTAGTCAAAAAGAGAACCAGAGACAAGCAGAGGCAGCCAGGGATGCACCTTCAGTATAAGTCTGTGAGAAAGCCAAGGAAGAGGTCTTTATTATAGAGAGAAATAGGTGAAAAGAAAGATTTATAAATTAAATTACTGAGTTCAGAGGAAATGGATTATGTCAGTATCTGTTTTTTTTTTTGTGTGAATTATAAGGTCACCTTATGCTCCTAATAAAAATGTTATCAAAATTCTGGGCTTTGGGGTTGAAGGGCAATGAGACTTTACTTGTAACTTAGCATAAACCCTATCACCTCACAAAGTAAAAAAGCTGAGTCTGTCCTGGTTAGTATGCAGAATTTGATGTAAATTATTCTCTAATTAGCACACTTCAGTTCTTGTAAGTAAACATAAAGGCTGCTTTCCTGGTGTTGAAAGAGATTTCTATTCAATATATATTAAAAAGCAGTTCAATTTAAACATTTTAAAGAATATAATCCTAAATTGAGATCAACATTACAGCAGTCAGAAATACAATGTGAAAAAAATAGTGTGCAGTGCAGGTTCATGCAATTAAACATGAGTTATCATAAGTTGCTTCTGTGAACTGGTATGCAAACATCATCATGTGTGCCATTTGAATGTACTAAGACATTTTGCCTACAGTTTAGAAAAGTTGAAACATGATGGTGAAGTAATTCCTTGGCAGCATCTCAAGTGGTGGCAGAACTTTTTTAACTAACAGATTTTGCCATGTTTTATTGGAAAATTGTAGTGGTTTTGTCTACGCTTTTTCATCAATGACTTGCCAAGGTCATCATGTAGTATTTGTGAGGTGTACATTAGAAACTGACTTTTGAACTGGGTTCCGTGAGTGACTGGCAGTCAAGGACCACATATAAACTTTAACTGGTTGTTTTAATTTATCTTTTATCATAAAATTTTTATTTCCTGAAGTTGATTGTTGGTTAGTGTCACTTTTGGCCTTTATCTCTTTCCTGTTCAAAGGCAGGCTTCCTATGGGTTATTGACATGAAGAATCTTTATATTTTGCTCGGTGTTATGAGTCTGTATTTTTCTTGGTTAGTCATAAGATCACATACAGTTAAAAAGGCTTTAAAACAAAATCTTAACTGGCCTGTCCAGCATCTGTACACTCACCATCATGGTTTTATCTTTCTTTCTGACTTCAGTTCAGAAACCACGATTTTTCAGTAGATCATAAATATATAAAATATGTTAATTCACTGATTCCTAGGAATTTTGAAATTATTGTATTATTTTCATATAAATGTTAAAGAAAGAAGAAAAACTATAAATACCAAAAAACCCAAGAATCTTTGTTCCTACTTAATCATCCTTGTGTTGACAGTTCAAAGTATATATTGCCCTAATAATTTTATCAGGCATTCCAAACTCTTTACCTTAATACATATTTTAATATTTGGGTTGGAATTCTTCCCTTTCATTTACGGCTTGCTTTCTGCCACAGTCTTCTACCTCTCTAATTTTTGCCTATGAGTTGAATAAGTTGCCCAGTGAGTTCACTTTCTCAGTTCAGCTATCTCTTTCTGATTGTGGCTGCAATTCAAGGATTTTTATGATTTTCAGAGCTGCCCAAAAAATCAACTGATGAAGTGGATCAAATAACCTCATGTGATGGTTTATTTTTATCTCTGATATCAGCATTTTTCATTTCTTGCAGAGCTATAATTAATTTCATTATTATTTTTGAATTTATTCAGCTGTCTTGAATATCCACTATGCACACACTGAAAATACAAGCCTGAAGTTAAATTTCTCCCTGGATGACTATAACACATTAATTTTTACAGTATTTTCACAGTGACTGATTTTGCTGTTGATTTGCTTCAGAGTACATGCATTATTGCATACCATTTTATATAATCTTTGTTTTCTTAAATTGCATTACAGCTAGATTAAGAAAAATAGCTAAATTATAAATTTAGGTTTTGTGATCAAAAATTTAATTAGAAATAGGTTGCTCACAGCAACTGCTCAAGCTCTGAGTTTAAATGGAGCTTGTTAACATTACTCATCATGAAAGGTGTTTCATTAATGGCTATCTCTGTGTGCAAAGAATAAATACATTGCTGTGAAAGTTTTTCTTGCAGGTGTACATCAGTCCTCATGAGACAGGTCAAACTGAAGGCCATGTCTGTGCTATAACTGAAGGTGTGATTGTAAATTGTGGGCATAGTCAAACTTGCTTTATTTTGTATACTATGTATACCATAATATACATGTGAACTCTAGTTTGGCAGAGGCGATGACTTGGTGTACCTCTTTAAAGTATTGTATTGAGGCTATGAAGCTATTGATACCTGACCTTTGTGGAACAGTTATACAGCTATATATACTGTATTCCTAATTCTTAGTTTAGATGTCGAAAATCTTCAGACTTGCTCAGAGCTTGCATTTCTTCACAGAAAAGTAATCAAGGCAACATGTGCAGACAGTAGTATCTGTACTGGGGAATTTATCAAGTAATAGCAAAAGACTGCATAAGACATGGAGAAAAAGAGCCAATTTCTTCCCATTACAACAGGCGTCTCAGAATATCAGTGCTCTCAGAAAAGTAATTCTTTGAGAATTTTCTCTCACACTGGTGAGATGTTTGTTAAAAGTTCTGAAAACTTTCTGAAGAAATTTTCTCTGCTTTAAATCCATATCAGTTGGAGATTTCTTTTTTGGATTGCCTGCCATTCTTCCATGACCCAGAGAATATTACCAGCAGTTTAGATAATTAAATTAAATATAATGTTTACTAATGCTTAGACTTAAGATTTCATTAGGGCCTGACCTTCAGACGTTCTAATTAGTCACTGTTTCTAAGCACTACAGTGGTTGTTTTAAGTACTCAACACTTACTATTAGCATGAAATTACTGTGAGCAAGAGAGGAAGATGGGAGTTGGGACAGCTGAGAGAGTTTAAGGTGAATTTTCTCCTGAGCTGAGAGGTGTACAGTTGCAAATCAGTGACTACTACTTTTATTTTATTATTGGTATTTGGACTCTTTCTTCTTGCAAAAGGCAGACAAATTGCAGGGAAGCAAGCATATTGTAGGAAAGACATTTGTCTAATGCAGAGCACTTTTGTCCCCAATACAGGTATAAATACATATTTTAGATAGCAGTGTGTTAATCACAGCATAAAATAAATTTCTGTTTGCTTTTGAAACCCCAGATTATCTAAACCCTAGAAACTTTTTTGCGGCATCTTTTCATTCGTTTTCATTTTCTCAATAATGATGATAAATTATAAATGTTTACAAAAAAATAGGTTATGGAAAGGAATTAAAAGAGTTACCAAATTAACATTATAAGTATTTTTTCACATGATAAGTATTTCTTTTTCCTTGGTCATAGGTTTCAGAAGAAACTCTGCATCCCAGCACTGAGGACGAACAGTCTTTCCAGGCAATGGAGCCCTATCTTGTACGGAGGTTATCGTCCCGTAACATCCAGCTTCCTCCCCTGGCATTCAGGCAGTTAGAACAGGCAGACTGGGATAAAAAGAATGATACCGAGACTATGACAAGGCCCACGACTCTTCCACTGAGGATTCCTCCTCTGATTGCCATTACATCTGCTGAGTCCAGCAGGTAAGATCCAGTAATTTCTTCTCCATTCAACATTTTTAGCATCAGATGCAGGACAGCAGATGCTGTTTCTAGGATAGAAATGTATTTCTCTTCTAAGTCCCCTAAATAAGTGAAAATGAAGAACAAAATATTAATAAGTAAATTTGTGGCTGACATTTGTTAATACTGCTTGTAAACCTTTTGGTCATGTCCAAATACAAACACTAGAAAACATTTTCTCTGAACATTACTACTACTTTACATTTGGAAAGAAGACTTCTGGAGGCTTGAACAACCATTTTTTTCATATTGTAATAAAGACAGGAGCCTTTTTATACACAGATTTTTTTTACATGATACAGTTTCAAAACGAGTAATCATGAGAGTATTGTGCCTGCTCCTGTATACCTACATTATTTGTAATGTAAATAATGGAACATACTTGGTTGTAGTGATTTATATTATAGTTCCTTTGTATTACATCTGTGACTTCTTATATCATGCACGTTTTCTAGGTTAACCTTTCCTGTTCTTAAATGTTTCTGATACCATCCTATTTTCTGTTTTTATTTTCCAAAATGTGAATTGTTTAGTATGAAGTTGTTGCTTACAGTGGTGAAGACAGCGTAGCCATTCAGTAACCTGAGAATATATAAGGAGAAGGAAAGATGAACACACTGAGAGCTGAAATGCAGGGCTTAAGAACTTTTGAACATACCTTCAGAGAGAATACTGTATTCTGAATAATGCAGCTGTGAAAAGAATGTAGGACTTGTTGTACATGAGAAAAAGCATGAATATTCCTTAGGGCGCTATGGCAAAAAACATCTAATACTAATTTTAATTTTAATGTCACTTCCAAAAGCTTATTTCCATGTGGATATCTTTATTTTTGGAATAGGTGAGACCAGTTCTTGAAACATGCTTGTAGAAACACTGACTACATCCATGAAAGCATTTAAACATTTAGATTGTTTACAAATGTAAATATTATTTGGAGAGATAAATATAATGTTGTTTAGTAAAGTTTTGAAGATAGATTGGTGTCTTGTTTTTTTTTTTTCTATCCATGGAGACCAGTGACAAGATTGGTCTGAGATACAAAGGAAAATAAGTATAGGTGGAAAGATTACAGTTCACATTCCTGGCCTTTCTGAGTTTCAGAGTATTTGGCTTTGAAACTTCAGTAGTATTTGGGATGTCCTGTGTAAACTGTATAATACACAGGAGATACTGTGTGTTTTGTTAGCTTTAGTAACACTGACTGAAAAAAATATGTAACCTCCTGATGTGGTAGAAGGTCAGAAAGCGGCATGAAAAACATTGCTTCTGTCCTGTGAAAAGTCTAAGTGATTATAGACTTATGGAGACTGCGTTACTTTTAGGCTGGATTCAAGTATGCAAGAGCAAGACAGTTTGAAGGGTATTCAAACAAATAGCAAACCTAAAACATACTGGTTATTACAGTTAGCTCTCCGCTGTACTCAGAGAATGATCACTTCTGTGAGAGGCTTCTCTGTGGCTAAGATTCTGGTGTACATTAAGAGATAACTTTTTATGCTACCTATGTAATTCATTCCTGTGGTTGGTAGAATGTATTTTGAAACTGGACAAAACAAGATTTATTTACAAGTAAGTTTATTTCTAAGAGTGACAGGGAAACAACAGATGTACATAATGTTGAATGGAAGTGCCAGGCTGTTTAAACAGACAAACAAACCAAAACTGAACACAACAGCAGAAGCCATTATAATGTTGATGTTTCTTTGTAACATAAAATCTATAGCTTTTATGATTCTTTCTCAGCTAAAGAGCAATTATGCTGCTACAGGAAGAATATTGTTCAGGAAATTAAATTCTCTAGGAGTTTAGAGCCATTTTTCAGTTGTTAGCTCTCTCAAGCAGCTATGCATTTCCCATTTACGTGTTTGTAATGCCAGCCGAACAGCTGGAGAAAGTTGTCCTTTGATCCAGCTTCTTGTCTGCAACAAACTTAGGAGACCTATTATGTCTGTGGAAATGCAGTTCCTTTGCCTTCGAGTGTATGGAAATGTCCAGTTGAGAACAGGAAACCAAAGTGTGGATGGGAGACAGGAGGATTCTCTGTCTTCGGTGGGTAGGTGAAGGCAGAAGAGCATTTTGGTCATAGAATCTCATTCACGACTGAAAACATCTTGAATTACAAATGTATGTTTTTGGAGGAGTATGATAAAAGATCCCAAAGATAATATTATAAAGCATCTTATGCTGTGATTTAAATACCTGGAATGTTCAAAACTAGAAACAGTGACAGCAGATATAGTTTTTAAATATAAAGTATTCGTCCTACTTCTAAACACGCACATATGCACGTGCATACACACACTCCCTTTTTGATCCCTTTTTCTCTCTCTTTTTATCATTGTGAAGTTCCAGGATTGTTTCTGGTTTTATGTTAGCTTTGCAAAGGAATGAGCTACATTAATTCAAACAAAGCTTCTCTTTTTTAAAAAGCCCAGCAGAGTAGATGAAAAACTAGAGAGTAAATATTCAGTAATGTTTTTCTAAATCTTTCACACTTTGTAAACTCTTACTCTTCTTAGTCTAAGGAGATGCCACAGTGTCTTGTCATTCCTTTAACCCTTCCAATTTCTTTCCATGCATTCAGGAAGACTGATTCTGATTTTTTTTTACCCAGGTTAAACTGAAACAATAACAAACATCATCGTTAAGATGAAGGATTTATGTCTCATATTGAAGTTTCACATCCAAAATTGCTAACATGAGCTATAAAAAGAAGTGCTTGCAAATTGGTAGACTGAATCTGCAGCTGGTAGCAATAGTTACATTTATGAAATGTAATGATTGCCAGACCTTCTATGGGGAGGATTAGAAACAGGCAAGCAATTGCTTTTGATATTTCAGTTCTTCTTTTTTTTTTTTTTTTTTAAAAAGCAATATATTTAGGCTGTATATATAAAATATTAAATGTGATATTTTACTGTAAGCCAGGATAGCTAGGATATTTGGAGTGGGCATGTGACCACATGCTTTAAATTTTGCCAGTTTTCCTCAAATAAGTATAATTAAGTTTAAAAAAAGGGTAGACAATGTACTTGGGGATACGGTTTAGAGGTGGTTTTGTCAGGTTAGGTTAATGGTTGGACTCGATGATCTTAAAGGTCCCTTCCAACCTTAGTAATTCTTTGATTCTATGAACAGCTATGGCGCCATTTAAGATGGGATGCACAGACAGGAAGGGATCAACAGCAGAATACTTTTGCTTTTTTGCCAAAGCAGCTAATACTAAAAGGGTGGGGGACTGTTGTATATGGGAACTTACTTGTTTGAGGAGTTATAAGGTATTTGATCTTACCTACTTTATAATAACTATTTCAAAGAATGTTTACTTTCCTCTATATTTGCTTTGCCCATTAAACACATTCCCACCCTGATTCAATACTCAAGCAAATATTTATTTTATAATAGTAAGTGTGATACCATAAATTTGATTTCTTCCTTCAAATATTTGGATGTGATTTAGGACAGTTGGTCAAATCTATATGTAATGATGGTATTGATTTGTCCAAAGCTTCATGAAATATGATCAAAGTCTCTTCAGTCATATTTGTTATGGAAACTATCACTTTGCATTGTTTAACTCCAAAGAAGAGATGAAATAGGAGAAGATAGGATAGGATATAGATACTCTTGAGCTGGCTTGATAAGCATTTGTTGGACACTGTGAAGTGCAATTGTACATATGCATACCCCACTCTCAGTGGTACAGATCCAAGGTGTCAGAGGCTGATGTAGTCTTTTATTTTTCCTTTAAAGGATAGATTTTTCAGTGAGAAAGGAGCAAACTACCTCAGTTGTTGCTGTGATTCTCCTGTCTTCTTAATACTTGTGACTGACATAATAGGATGGGAAATGTCATGTCCATTGGATGTAAATTCTAGAAATGTAAGAGTATATCATGTACTTGAAGACTTAGAAGGGTTATTCGAAAAATTATTTTGGAGTTGGGATGTGGTTAGAAAAGATTTCAGTACAAAAATGTGTAAAAGAATTTTTTGTGTTTCATTTAGTTATCCGTAATTCAGTGTACATAGTGTGTCTTCTTACTATTTACCCTATTCTTTGCTCAAACACCATTTGGGAGAGATTATTATAATTGTACAACATCAGATCTATTTTAAATTGCTTTCGTATTGCTTATGTACAACTGAAAGTGTATAAGTGTGTTTATGAAACTCAAGGGAGCTGCAAGAATGACTTACATAATAGTCAATTTCTAAGCATCTTTTTTGCAATGTTCCTTCTGTCCTCATTTATCAGTTTTTCCTTAAGTTCCATAGATTAGGTAGGCACTGTACTGCTTAAAAATGTCTGTGTTTTATTATCCATTAAAGAAGCAACCAAAACTCTCTATATTGGAAATCAGATAAAAACTTGATTTAAAATTGTCCTCAGTTTTTCTTTCTAACCTTTAAAGATGCACTTAAACTTTCTAATATCTTTTTTTGAAAGGAAATATTAGAAAGCTGTTATTAGCATCATCAATGTAAGTTTGGTATTACAATACAGAATGAGAGTCCTGATTTCAAACTAAATGTGCCTGTCTACCCACTTGCTTTCTCATTGTGTTCCCCTTGTCAGAGCAATACCTCAAAGATCAGGTTTTGTCTTCTGTAAGAAGGGTGAGAAATGTTTTTCCAAATGTTAAATGACTGAAATGTGTGAATCCAGAGCCATGATTTTGCAGCTATTCACTTACTGTACCCACAAAGTATTTTTAAAACAACACCTAGAATTCTTAATTTTGGTTATTGTTTTAACAAACTGAGTGTTAGAGAGAGATGATGAAAACAAGGAGATTAGACCTTAGCAGAGTAACATGTAATAAAAATAAAAGCTGGGGGAAAAGCTGCTTTTCGGATTTATTTATTTGCAACTGAGTATGGTAGTGTATGTAGTGAAAATAAGTGAGAACTATGATTTACATAGTGCTGAAAGATGAAAAAAAAAGGCAATTTGTGATTTCATTTATTTTTTAACTCAGAATTATGATCTTGGGCCTGCCAAGCTGTAACTCTTCAGAAGAAGCTTCTCATGGGTTTAGGCTGTTTTGAACACCAGCTGTGTTCCCTGACTCACCTGCCAGTTAAGAATAATGAAAAACAGTACAATAATTCTTAGCACTTTTATTGCACATTTCTTTATTTTAGAAGCATTATAAACACGAGCAAATCCTCATGTTACTTTTGGGAGATCAGTTAGTGAACAACTAGTGTTATTTTCATTTATGCATAGGAAAACTTGCACACAAAGAGGTGGTGCAACTGGCCAAGACTACAGAACAAACCAGTAATAAAACTATGAGGAGAATTCAAGAGTTTTTGGCTCCTGGTTTTGTGTCTAACTTACTTCCTGTTGGAAAGCTGAGGGTGGAGCATGGAGGAAAAAAAAGGTGCCTCAAGTTTTTTCAACCTTTAAAAATAAACTTAGTACGTCAAGGAGAATTTTATTGACCAGATCTGAGAAGGTTTTTAATTGTTATTAGTAGGAATTAAACACGTAACTGTTGTTATGCATCTGGACTCACACTGAACCTATGTTTCTACCACACTGAGTCAGTCTCATAGAACTCTATGTGACTGCAGCATCTGTTACAAAGAAAAGCATATTTGATTAGTATGGAAACCAAAAATGACTCAGCATTTAAGCTCATAGCTGTCAAGAGGGAAAAATCAGTGGGAATTTTTAAGGTTAAGTGGATGTTAGAAGCCTTAAACTTTTGTGACATTAACTTTTAAGAGAGTATTCTGTTCTGGTGACCAGTGTCAACAATTTCTATGTTGCTATGTGTATTCTGGAGTCATTTTGGAGAACAACTTAAAAATAGTGCTATTGGTCAAGACTTGCATTGACTAGGTGCTGGAAAGAGGTAAGAAAACTGTGAAGGTGGCAGGTTCCATACCAGAATACTTGCATAATAGTAATTCTTAATACCTGTGGAAGACTTCAGATCTCAAACTTACCTCCAGCCCCTCATCTCCCAATGAAAAATATTATTTTAAATTATGACTAACATTAACTGGATGATTTAGATCTGATGAACAGGTAGACTATGGAGGACAGCAGGCACTGTGTCCAGTCCAGCATTAGCCATTCTGAAATCCTTTTAAAAAAACAGAATTGTGATCAAATGCTACTGTTTTATTCAGCAGTGGTAAAATTTCTAATTTTTCAATAATAAAAGTTACCTCTTTGCCCTTTGAAGTCATTATTTGTATATCACAGACTGGACACAGACATTACTGTAAATTGTGGATGAATAGTGTATGTGTGCATGTATTTTCTAGTTTAAGAAAAAATGTACAACTACTAATTAAAATAGGCAAGTTGAAGTAGTTACTTTTAATCAATAGATATCGCTGAAAAAAATTTAAAACATGGTATCACAGAATTCCAGATTGGAAGGGACCTGAAGGATCATCTGGTCCAACCTGTCTTGGCAACAGCACCATCTAGACAAGATGGCCCAGCACCCTCTCCAGCCAAATCTTAAAAATGTCCAATGTTGGGGAATCCACCACTTCCCAGGGGAGATTATTCTAATGGCTTATTGTTCTCATTGTGAAAAATTTTCCTCTTGTGTCCAATCGGAATTTCCCCAGGAGTAACTTGTACCCATTACTCCTCATCTTTTCCATGTGACTCCTTGCAAAAAAGGCGTCTCCGTCTTCTTTGTAGTTACCCTTTAAATACTGGAGCCTGGTGATAAGGTCTCCCTTAAGCCTTCTTTTCTCAAAGCTGAACAAAGCCAGTTCTCTCAGTCTTTCCTCATACAGCAGGCTTCGCAGTCCTTAGATTGTCTTGATGGCCCTTCTCTGTACCCTCTCCAACCTGTCCACAGATTTTTTGTATAGTGGGGACCAAAACTGAACACAGTATTCCAGGTGTTGCCTGAGAAACACTGAGTAGAGTGGCATAATGACTTCTTTATCTCTGCTGGTGATGCCCATGTCTATGCAGCCAGCATCCTGTTGCCTTTCTTTGCCGCAGCAGCACACTGCTNCACTCATATTGAGCTTGTTGTCCGCCGGGACCCCCACATCCCTTTCCACAGAGCTGCTCCCGAGCTGGGTATATCCCACCCTGTGCTGCACTCCTGGACTGTGTTTTCCCAGGTGCAAGACTTTACATTTGTCCTTGTTGAACTTCATAAGGTCCTTGTTAGCCCACTCTTCCAGCCTATCCAGGTCTTCCTGCAGGGTGGCTCTGCTTTTTGAAGTATCTGTTTCCCCACTCAGTTTGGTATCATCAGCAAACTTCATCAGGGTACACTTGATGCCAACATCCAGATCACTTATAAAGATATTAAACAGCATTGGGCCCAATATTGATCCCTGGGGGATCGCACTTGTGACAGGTTGCCTGTTTAAAAAGGAGCTGTTTACCACCATCCCCTGGGTGAGGCCTGTCAGCCAGTTCCCCATCCACCGCACAGACCACTTGTCTAGACCGTAACGCCATCAGTTTCTCTAGGAGGATGCTGTGGGGAACCGTATTGAAAGTCTTGGAGAAATCCAGGTAGGCAATGTCCACTGCTCACCACTTGCAAGTGAGCAAGTTACTTTGTCTTAGAAGGCGATGACGTTTGTCAAGCATGATTTGCCTGTGGTGACTCTGTGCTGGCTTTTCCTAGTCATATGATTCATTTGACTTGCAATAGCCCTGAGGAGGATTTGTTCCATAACTTTCCCAGGGAATGAAGTAAGACTGATGGGCCTGTAACTTCCTGGATCCTCCTTTAAGCCCTTCTTGTAAATGGGGGTGACATTAGCCTTCTTCCAGCCTTCTGGGACATCCCTAATCTCCATGACTTCTCAAAGATTATGGAGTGTGGTGTTGCAACAACTTTAGCCAGCTCTCTTAACACCCTCAGGTGGATAGTGTCAGGGCCCATCGATCTGAAGGGATCAAGCTCCTGTAACAGTTCACATACCAACTCCTCCTTTACTGGCGGTGGGTCTGTGTTTGCATCAACCTGGATTGCTGTTCCCAAGGCCTGGGGCCCAACAGTGCTGGTAAAGACAGAGGTGAAGAAAATGTTGAGAACCTCTGCCTTTTCAATGTTGTTGGTAACTAATTTACCTCTCCTGTTTAACAGCTGGCCAATATTTTCCTTCTGTTTCTGCTTGTTGTTTATGTGCCTGAAGAACCCTTTCTTGTAGTTTTTGACATCTCTGTCCAATTTCAATTCAAGCTGAGCTTTTGCTTTTCTAGCTGCATCTCTGTGTGCCCTGACAATGCCCTTGTAGTTCTCATCAGATATTCATCCACTTTTCCATCTCTGGTACACTTCTCTTTTGGTTTTGAGCTGATTCAGAAGCTCACAGATAAGCCAAGAGGGTCTCTTGCTCCGCCCACTTCCCTTACTTTTACAGGGGATAAACTAGTTTTGTGCTTCGAAGGGAGCAGTCTTGAAAAACTCACAGCACTCTCTAGCTCCTTTACCCTCCGTGGAAGCTTCCCACAGAATCCCCCCCAACTGAGCTCTGAGCAAGCTCACTGTTTGGTCTTCTAAATTCTAAAATCTTTGTCACAGTAGTAATCTTCAGAGCACTCAACAGGATCCCAAACTCCACAGTATTGTGATCACTGCAGTCAAGGCTATCACTAACTGAGATATTACAAAGCAGGTTTTCTTGCTTTGTGAGTAGCAAGTCCAGTAGTGCCTCACTCCTGGTTGGCACATCTGACATTTGTATGAGGAAGCAGTCCTGTACACGTTCCAGGAACTTGATGGATGACATGTGAGCTGCTGTATTGTTCTTCCAACAAATGTCTGGGTAGTTGAAGCCACCCATAAGAACCAGGTGCTGTTCACTTGAAGCTTACTCAAGTGACCCAAATATTGCTTCATTGGCCTTATCGTCTTGGTTTGGAGGTTGGTACTGTAAGAACCCCCTTGGAGATGACACCTCTGACCTTGACCCAGAGGCATTCGATGGGGCTTCCACAACCACCATAGCTGACTTCTATATATTCAAAGCTCTCCTTAACATAGAGCGCAGCTGCTTCTCTTCTTCTTCCCTACCTGTCTTTACAAAACAGCCTATAGCCATCCATTTCAATCCTCCAGTCATGTGGGTTGTCCCACCATGTTTGAATTATTCCTGTCATAAATTTCTGACTGGGTGCAGAGCTCCAGTTCGTCCTGTTTGTGCATTGGTATACATACACTTGAGGTGGTTGGTCTTCTCGTTCACATCTTGGGAGGCAACTAAGGAACATTTGTCGCTGCTCTGGTTGGCCTGGCTTTTTGCCTAATTGGTTGCAGAGGTGTGAGCATTGCCACTTTAAACCCTGCCACCTGAGTTCTTCAGTTTAAAGCCCACATCACCAAGCTGGCCAGCTTGCTGCCAAAGATTCCCTTGCCTCTTTTAGACAGGAGGATCTCATCTCTCCCTAGCAGGCTATAGTCATCAAAGAATGTCCAGTTTTCATAAAGCCAAAACCCTCATGACAGTACCAGCCATGAAGCCAGAAGCTGATTTGCATTATATGTCTATTTCTGGCTGCACCCTTTCCTCTAACTGGTAACACAGAAGAAAAGATAACTTGGGCACCAATACCTTTTGCTTGCACCCCCAGGACTTTGTAGTCTTCCTTGACTCTGCCTGGGTTCCAGTTTGCAGTGTCATTTGTCACCACATGAAAGAGTAACAGTGGATAATCGTCTGTGCTCTTGACAAGTTGTGGCACCCTCTCAGCAGCATTTGGACCTTGGCTCCTGGAAGGCAGCATACCTCTTGTGACTCCCTGTCAGGTCAGCAGATGGGCCCCTCACTGCCCCTTAACAGAGAGTCAACCACTATGAGCACTCGTTTCTTTTTACGATATCTAGTGTGGGCTGCTGGTACAGTTTCCCCTTGCAGATCTTTCTCATGGGTGTCTATAGCTGTGATAGCTTCATACCTGGTTTTGGTTGTAATACTGGAGGGTGGGGACTGAGGCAGAGTCCTGCTTTTGTGGCTCACCAGGATACAAGGTGCCTCACTCTCTATGGTGTCCACCACAGGAGCATGGTTCTGAAACCACTTACCTATCCCTGTCTTGGCCCCTCTAATACTGCACAGCCTTTTAACTGTTTCCTGTAACACAGCTACCTGACACAACAGATCATCAGCCTGTGCACATGTTTTGCAGGTACTATCCTTTTCTCCAGGAGAACTGGTCACTCACTGCAATCTACCATCTGTACTGAAGTCTCCTTCCTTACTAGTTCCATCTGGGTGGAAGTGTCTGACTTCTTCTGGGCTTTCTCTGTAGCAACACTGGTTTTAACTCTGAGGTGAGTCCCCACCATTACGGCAGAGACCTCTTGA
>VZSZ01006264.1:1469-21371 GCA_013398815.1 Ibidorhyncha struthersii | reverse complement strand
CTGCCCTACGAACTGTTGTGCCATGCCCCAGCTGACGTACCATGCCCTGGCCGACACGCCATGCTCTGCTCGCGCTCCCCAGGTTGCTTTTTGTAGGCGTGAAGGTGCTCTTGGTTGTTCTGGCAATGCCCAGGCCTCGTCAGTGTCTCGTGCCAGAGCTGCCAGCTCCTGGCGGGTCTCTCCACTGCCCTGGCATTTCCCTGCCTTAGGAACCACCCCTGTGCACTGAGATGTCCCACTCTGCCGTGTGTTGTGCCGGCTCCAGAGCCGCTCCCCTCAGCAACTAACTGGTATAGCCCTCTTTGACTGCAGGGTTATATAATTAGCAGATAAAGTTTGAGATGAACTTTTTAAAAGTCAGGTAACAGCAGATAATAATCTGAGCTGAGGTTATTTTTTGCCTTTGCTGAACTTTCTATGATTCCTGTCATGCCATTCCTCCAGCTTGCCAAGGCCCTGTGAATGGTAGCTTTCCAGTGCATCAGTTGCTCCCACCATTCTGGTGTCATCTGCAAACTTGCTGAGGGTGCATTACATCTTGCTGTCCAGATAGGTGTTGAAGGTGTTAATCAGTCTTGACTCCTGTATTAACTCCTGGGTAACTCTGTTCTTAGATTTGGAACCACCTGCCCACTACCTTTTGAGCCTTATGGTCCAACCAGTTTATTGTTTGCTCTGTAGCCCGCTTATCTACTCCATATCTTTTCTGCATGGCTACAAGGTTTCAGTGAAAGTCTGTCTAAAACCTTGCTGCTGCTGCTCATGTCTTTCACTGAGCCATGCATTTCCTCATGAATGAATTGGGTTCATCACATATGATTTGCCCTTGCTAAATTTATGCTGAGTGTTCCTAGTCTCTTCTTGTTCTTCATATGCTTAGAAATAACTTCCAAGAGAACTTGCCCAATAACCCTCCCAGGATCTAAGATGAGGCTGGAGCAGCCTGTTGTTCCCCAGGTCCTCTTCCTCTCCCTTCTAAAGATATTCTTACCATCAGACCTTTTCAGGCTACTGGGGACCTCTACTAATCATCACAACTTTTCAAAGATGATACATAGAACAATGACATTTACTAGCTTTGTCAGCACCGTTGGATGCATCTGACATGATCCCAGGAACCTGAATGTGACTGGTTTACTTAAGCAGAACCTACCTTGGTCTTTCACTACAGTGGGTGGTACCTTCTATTCCCCCAAACTTTTCTTCTGGACAAGGCCTGAGAGTGGACCTTGCCAGTAAAATAAGTCATAGAAGAGTATGAGTACTTCACCCTTTTCCATGTGCTTCACCACTTGATTGCCTACTCCATTCAGCAGCAGGCCCACATTTTCCTTTTTCTTCTTTTTGCCTTTGATGTACCTTTTTGTTGCCCTTCATCTCCATTGCCAGGTTAATCTCCAGCTGAACTTTGACTCCACTGATGCCATTCCTGAAAAGCCAGCCGTGTTCCTCCTTGGAAATGTGTTCCTTCTTCCACCTCCTGTACTTCTGCTTTTTGCATTTCATTCCTATGAGAAGTTCCCTGTTCAGCCAATTTGGTCTCCTGCTGTTCTTTCTAAGCCCTTAATCACAGTTTATCCAGAGTACCACAGGAAAGTGAGTCACTGGCTGATTATGTAGGATTTTTATGATAAAATATTATTTTAATTTTCAATTATTATTACATTCCTGTATGTATTCCATAAAAAGGAGGGATTTCTTAATGTGACTACACTCTGCTCTCTGTTTTTGCATTCACATAATTTGGTGCTGTTGTGTTAAACAGAGTAGGAGAGACTGTTTTCTTGTTTCACAGCTGATTTGATTGTGTATAAAGAGATGGGTCATTTGCTAAAGGATCTCTTTATATGATCTTTCCTGATGATTCTTTCTAGTCTGTTGCTCATTTTTCTGCTTAGATGTTTATCAGTGCCAAGGTCTACCACTGCAATGGCTCACCTTGTAAGGGAAAGCTCAAAAAGTAAAAGATTGCTTCTAATTATAATTGGTTAAAGTTGCAGTGAGGTAGGGGAAGGCTGGGAATTCATTAAGATCAGATTTACTTTCCATACCATAAGTCGAGGAGGTATTACGTTAACAGTTTTTAAAAGGTTTATACTTCTCAGATATTGCCTTTTTTTGAGCAGTTAACAAGTAAAATAGTTATTTTGTTAAAATATTTCTTTGGGCAATCAGCCAAACTGAGGCCCACACACTATTGAAAAATGTGTGAAATTGAAAATATTAACCATTGAAAATGCAGTGTGAAAAGAAATGCATAACAAATCAATCTCTTAATACATACTTTTTCACTATGTCATATTAATGTCAATTTAGAGGTGACAAAAGAAATCAGAAAGCTTATCCAATTAGAGGAATACATAGTGTCTTCCTTAGGAGGATTTTTTTGTGTTGGAAATTGTCAGTTTAGATTAGCTTCACTATTGAAGGGATCTTGGGCTCTTTCTGATTTGCATTTCAACCATCTCTACAGCAGCAGCTTATAAATACAAACAAGAAACCTACCGGACTGTCACAGACACATAAAGCTGAGGGAAAGATAGCAATCACTTCAAGAGGGTGATCCCGTCAGCAGCTGTGGGTGAATACAGCCTTTAGGACAATTCCATCCAAGCTGTCTTGGCCAGGAAGCACATGGTGAACCATGAAGGAGAGAATATGGCAGCTCGAAGGCACCTCGTGTGCCTGTGTGCAGAATGGTGCCTAGCATCTGAGCAGTCAGTGCATACCTGGGAGAGAGAATCGAAGTAGAAGCATATTAATTTTGAGCACTTACATGACCCAATCTTTCTACAGGTCTGTGCACACAGTCACTGTTGTATCATCTCTATTAAGCCTGATATTCTTTCCAATGTGTTCCTTTCTCTAAACCAGCAGAAGCGAAAAGGTGGTGCACAGGCAAAGGATCTGGGCTATGCAGCAAATCAAGCTATTGCCAGCATTCCTTACCTCTCTTGCTTCAGTACAATCCTATGTGGAGACAAGCATCTAATCACATAACCTAAGAATTAGTACACACAATTAATAATAAAATTGGATGCAACTTTGTAGCCTTATTGTATTTATAATTTAAAACATACCTGGCTAAAGAAATCTTCTGAGAAGAAAGTTGATGGATTTTAGGAGATTACTTGGGAAGGTCTGCTTAGTAAGGTTATCAACTATGCGTGTCCTGTCCTTTCTTTTGTCAGGTAGCTGCTTATGGCCAGTATAGGTTACAGTATGTTGGCTAGAAAGACTTGTGGTCTGGCTAAGTATGGCCATTCTCACATAAAATGTATTGTAATACATCTCTTTTCTAGACCATTGTCATCTGTTCATAATATGCATTCCTTCAACTTGATTCCACAGAATTTTCATCTATGTTCACATCATTAGTAACCATAACTTTACTAACAAATTTGTATTTGTACAAAAGCATATGCATAGTAAGACAAGACCTTCATTTGTTTTATGACTGGTTGAGTACAGATTTAGAATCACAAATCTGCTTTATATCTTTTGAACATATTTTCAATAAATATTTCATATAACTAGCAAATGATGCAGCTAATGCAGATTCC
Source organism: Ibidorhyncha struthersii (assembly GCA_013398815.1). Lineage (NCBI taxonomy): Eukaryota > Metazoa > Chordata > Aves > Charadriiformes > Charadriidae > Ibidorhyncha > Ibidorhyncha struthersii. The sequence goes on along the minus strand of VZSZ01006264.1, from coordinate 17,808 downwards.
AAATCTAGCTTTGGAATTTGAACATTTGACACCTTTAAGGGCTGCTGTTTAAATAGTGTACAATATCACATCCATATATATAGAACTTATCACCACTATCTAATAGTGAACTAGATAGTGGTGATAAGGCATTTCACTTGCAGGATTACACACTGTTGGAATAGAATGAACATTTTATAATGCAAAGCTTTTATCAAAATGCTATTTCATTAAATAACATAATATTTTGTTGAAACTTTATTTAGAGCAATAAATTACCTTGTATTCTTACAGATGGAACTTATTTTTTCTCTTCACTCCGAAGCAATTGTTTTGATTTGAAATATATAGTCTCTTATTAACTAGAAAGCTTAAATGCAGAAGGTAAGATTTGAATTTATTGAGATGATGCTTTGATTACCATTAAAAAATTTAAGAGGAAAATTCTTAGAGCAGACAATGAATAATATTCCACATTGGAACACAGGGGAATAAATGTGATTTACTGGAAAAAGGACAAAGTTGATTTCTTCACAGTTGTAATCAAAATTGTACTTTGAAATGATCAAGCATAAAAAGTGATTTCCACGTACGTATTTTACCTTAGGTGTAATGTCTGAGAAGAGCCTGATAAGTACATTCACTCCTTTACTGACGTTCTTTTGCTGTTTCTAGTCTAAGCCTCCAAACTTTCTTCTGATTCTTTTAAAGATCCTAGTTACAGTTTCCCCTTTCACTTCAGATGAAGTCTTGACATTAGTTCTCTGAAAAGTAAATGGCTCAGATCTTTTTGGGACTTAACTATACCATAATTTTTGCTTTCCTTAAAATGGTCTTCTTTAAAAGAGATAATGTCAATAAAATGGAGATGAAAAGAAAGGACTTCAAAATTATCTCGCAAAAAAATATGGGCAGATAATTTTCGTGTTAAAGCAAAGAAAATAGAAGAGCCAAGCCATGAAAGACTGTAACTCTGGTTTTACCTCTTTTGCAACAGTGAACCAATTTTATGAGATGTTTTTCATAAGTCTGTTGCTTGAACTTCTGAGTAGAGAGTAAAAATGTGGGCTTTATCAGAGGATCTACTCCATGTGATAGAGTAAGATCTGGTTGACTGCTATTACTTTCAACACAATAAGTTTCTGGGCAGTCTCAAGTAATGGCAATGTAATGGTGTCATTCTGTTCTTTCTTGCTTCATCCCTTCTCAACTATAATTTTCTTTAATTCAAAAGTAACTGCAGTCTTTTTTGTGGTATAGGTGACAGGGTGATTAAATGCAACGGTTCGACGATGAGAAATGTGTGAACAGGTGGCTGCAGAATCTCACAGATGCTACAATAAAAGGTTTCATTATGACATTATGTGGCCTTATCAGGTCTAACGTTAGACATGTCTGCATGCCCCTAACAGAAAATGAATGTATGGTGATAATTTTTGATAGTTATGTATGATCAGAAATTAATTGAACATGGCAAAAATTGAGACTTTTCACTGGAGACAAATCAGTAGTGTGAATTTTCAGCTGCTTTTATCAAGTCTTTTACTTGAACAACTGGATTTTTATGACAACTTTGTCTGAAAATTTGAGGGAATTCTGTCTTTCTCTGACTGCAACCTTGCTGCAGCATTTCCTTCCTTAGTTTCCTTCTGTTACTCTGTTTTGGCTCCTATCTACTTTCTTCTTCAGACATTTACATCATTCTGATGCTTACAAGTGTTTATTATAATCTCTGTCACTGTCTAAACCAGCTATTAATCATACACATTCTGCCTTTCTTGGTCTGCCACAATGTAAGATAGTTCTCTTTCATGTTCTGTATCATTCCTTATCTTTGGCAGAAGACCTGAGTTCAATGTTTTTTGAAATTATCACCACTGAACATGTGCATTGAGTTGACCATACAGAGTAACTTATACAATGTATGAAGTAACTTATATGATATTCAGCACTATGGTTTCCAAGCCATTTTATGAAAATGAAATTATAGAGACTTTTATGCAATTCTGGAAAATGAATTTTCAGCTTTTTCATCATTAACTTAAATACAGGTGTGAATAGCACTTTTTTTTTTTTTTAATATACAGAAAAAGAACTACAGCAAGATATTCAGTAACCAGTAGTAGAACTTGATGTCATCCTAGTAACTTTCCTCAGTCAGAGGTCTAATCTGATGTTATAATTGCAAGTGTAAAATGTATGAAATACTCCTTGCACCTAAATGTTTCTTTTGAGATTCTTCATTTATTATGTATGCATGAATCAGTAGCAATTGGATGAGAGGAAATGGGTTCAAATTACGCCAGGCGAGGTTTAGGTTGGAAATTAGGAAAAATTTTTTCACTGAAAGGGTTATCCAGCACTGGAATAGGCTGCCCAGGGAGGTGGTGGATTTGCCATCCTGGAGGTGTTTAAAAAAAGGGTAGGCATGGTACTTGGGGATATGGTTTAGAGGTGGTTTTGTCAGGTTAGGTTAATGGTTGGACTTGATGATCTTAAAGGTCCCTTCCAACCTTAACAATTCTATGATTCTATGATTCTAATTGCTTCTCTTCATCAAATGTGAATATATAATTTTGCTTTATTATTTGCTAAATTAATTAACTATATTGCTAAATTAATCACAGATTAATTGGTATACATTTGGCCAATAACTATGCTTTTGTCATCTTTATGTTTGATGCTAAAATTTCTTGATGTGGAATATACTTTCAAAGATTGATTGTTCTGCACGTAGCGATGGTGGCAAAATCCTGTTTAATTAAATGGTGACAGGATGTGGCCTACACAGAGGTACTAAAAGCTGTGTGGGAGATTAATGTAAAGTCATCACTAGTCTGGGATTTCCTCTGGAGACTGTTCTGTAAATTTAGCCTTAATTGAAAACAGAGAAAAAAAAGATCTTAAGATTTTCTCTGTTAAGTAAAAATGACATGCTAGCTTAAAGTAACCAACAATTATTTAAAAACTTGCAGAATTACAATATTTTTATTGTAATAGAGGAGGAAATCACCAAAAATGAAGGAGACATAGAAAGCCTTTAAAATTCCAGCATTAAGATAACAACATAAAATAAGCAGCGTTGATTTCTCTGGTAGTTTAAAAATCTTTAAGCTCTTCATTAAGATGCTTGTATTTCAGATGATTGTCATTGATTTCCTGGATAAAGCAAAGGCTAGATGTACTCTGTCAAAGTTTTGTAGAGAAGAGTTACACAAAATAAAGAAGTAGTTGCTAACCTGAAAAGCAGCTGCATCATTGCAGATGAATATACACCAGAGTTAGGTTTCTTTCAGCACTGGTTAGTGCTGAATTTGTATCAGAAGCTTTTCCATCATTCAGATGACCTCACCTCTCAGGATTTTTCTTCTTGCCAAATGCCTTACTGTGTAATGGAATCATGGCTGTTGCACATTTTGGGATCTCTGTTACAGCCATGAATAGAACCTGAGCAACCTGAATCCCAGTTCAAATGTAAGTGGCATTTCAATTACAGGCTGAGTTGAAGATCCATTATTTCTTTGATGCTCTTGGAAATACGTGCTTGCCCTTACACAATACTTGCTGTCAGATGTGAAATCTGCAATTTCTGAGGAAGGTGAGGAATTGATAGGAGTTGTTAGGTATAAGAGTTTTCCCTAGGTTTGAGTACAGTCCCTTCAATATTGCGTTATTTTGCCTATCTTTGAGATATGTTTAATTTGGTAAAAACCCCAAACAACTGTTAAAAATAGTTATCTACCAAAGACCAAGTAAAGGTGAGCAACAGACCTGCTTGATCTGTGATAAAAAAAATCCAGAAAAGTAGACACTAACCTTTTCAAGATATTTTAACAGGATTGAGTGGGAGTAGCCCAAGATAATCAGGATAGTAAAGTCAGAGAACATGTGTTTCAAAGATAACTGAAATACAATTGTAGATGTTCCAGTTTTCTAAAAATACTTGAGGTATCTGCTTGTTTGCTTGAGTATGTTCCACTGGCAGCTAGGTAGCTAAGAATGATTGAAGTCAGGGAGATCCAAGCCTAAAACTTCTAAATTTGAGTTTAGACCTTTGGAAAGCTGCAGTCTAAATGACAATACAACATTTCTTTCAGTTTCAGAGTGCCAGCTTAGTCAGTAAAAAAAAAATTGCAAAGCTTCTCTAGAATGCTTTCTAATGAGCCCTGATGATAGTGCAAGGTAACAGAAGTTATATTCATGTTAGTCCTGTAATATGGCAGTAGCAATTGCTACTGTCTTTTGCACCAATTCATGAGATGCTATTAGCATTACAATGAGAGGAATTGTTTTCAGTGCATTCTTTTTGCTGTGAATCCAGTTTGAAATCCAATAATAAAAATATTTTTTGCTGATCATGAGTGTGATTCCAGAACATAGGACTGGCAGCTTTAACACAGGGAATTCAGTGTTATCTGGTCTGTTTAATTATAATTTGAAATAACTTTAAAAAATACAAAGAGCTTGGAAAATCCCTTACACTCCATAAAAAATGTTGAAGATATTTGGAGAAATCTTCTCACTCTGCAAAACAGAGGAAGTTAAATTTGTAAACCAAGATTAATTGTGGTAAGGGTTTTGCCAAGAACCATACTGAAGACAAGCAAATAAATCTCATGGAAAATCTATGCTACCAGTTTTCCACCTTGTGTCAAGTCTAATAAAACGTGCATAGAATATTACTTGAGTAACACAGAGTATCAAGGAACTGTGATGAGAACAAGTAAATGATGCTGTTGAAATAGTTTAAATTGCTGGCATTCCTCTCTTGTATAGCATTTTCCATAGAAAAGATCAAGAGCTGTATGATGCTTAATAGCTGCATCATTACTTAAACATATCTATTATATGATGCACTTAACTAACAATTAAGAAGGTGTGTCACAACCTATTGAAGAATGCAAAAACCTATGGAAAAAGTAGCATGGATGAAAGAAAACAAAGGAGGAATATTGTTGCTACCAGTAGAGTGGTGTAAGAGTATGAACTAAGAATATGGACTTCACTTAGAGGATATAGTTGGATTTTTTGTCTCTCAATGATTTCAACTGAAACTGCCTAACACTTTCTATTTATGACAGCATTTACTGTCAGCAATTATTTCAGTAATTAAAGCAGTAAGTGGATTACAATTTCTTACCCAGTACTTTATCTCAGTCAAAGAAATCATAATTATTGAGCTACTGGTAGTGGTTTTTCTTTCAGCATTAAAAGAATATTATCTATCCACCACGAATAGGATCCAAACTAGATGATTTCATTGCCTGAGTGATCAGTGGCACTCAAAGTCCTGATTCCCTGAAGTATGAGCTGTTTGCTCATTTGCAGAACCTGAGAACAGATCTTAGTGCTCCATATTTTATGATACCTAGCAGACTGTAAGAAAATAAACCTGTAGTTTATTCTGTAGGTAGATGTTGCAATATTTGTTGCTTCCTACAAGGATGAAGATTACACAAGTCATGGGGAAAGTATTCGTGACCAACTTTTACGTATATGGAAAGCTGCTGTCATGTTCGTGAACACCCTCATGATACTAAATATATGAGCATCTCTTTCTTTGTTGCGTTCACTATTGAAAAAAATGTTAAGACCCCCAACCCCCAAACCACCAGTAATAAAAATGTAAAGTGTTACCCATTAATTCTGAGATGATAATCATATTCTAACAATAGCAGGTAGGCACTGATAGTTGCCAGTATCTCTGACCCCATGTTAATCCCTTTTCGAGTACAAATTTAACACGTGCCAATCATACTGGACCATATTAGTACAAGCAGCATGTAGTTGCACTGCTCTAAAAGAGGTAATACTTTCTTGCCTCTGTAAGGCTCCATTGATGAGTTAAAGAGGGAGCAGGTCAACAGTGCTTCAGTGAACGCTGACCCAAGAAAGACACAGCTGGGAATGGTTTCAGAGTTTCTCCTCTTTGTGTTTATTTAATCTTTCTCTATTTCCCTCCTTTTGAAAATACTGGTGAGAGGAAAGAGAGGGTTGAAGAGTACTATGTGGGTGCTAGCTGAAGTGATAATATAGGATCAAAGCATTCCACCATTTTTGTAAGATAAGTAGCTTTAAAAACATGGCATTTTACTGTGCAAACTGTTATCTATGAGATCTTCCACATTTGTCTCTGGAGGGCAGTACTCCTCTTATGCAAGTGATTCATTTGACAAATGTGAAAGAATTTTCAGCCAATGGATTTCATATTTTCAGAGCATAACTAAAACTGATATATTATGCAGGCTACAGGCAAATATTGCAATTCAAATAACGTTCACTTGTAGCTCAAATATGAGCTGATGAGCTGAACAATCCAAGTTTCAATGAAGACAGCAGAAAAATCTCCTAGTGGTTCTAGCTGGAGGACTATCAAACCAAAATGAGCTAAGCTTAGTAAATAAAGCCATTAATATCACCAGGATATTTTCAGCAAGTATGAGATGCACAAGTAACAAATGACAATTTTGATAAATAACACTTTAAAATGTTTTTTATATCTCAAGTTAATATCCTTCAATAAAGGCTTTTACTTTGGAGAATTACAGATGGGAAATTAAATTGGCAATATTCACACTCACTTACCTGAATTAATGAATGCTGCTTTCCCCTCTATCCTTCATTTAAATAATCCAATGACATGCAAAATTACATTTTACTATTCAAACTGCTAATATTTTTGATTCACCAAAAGCAAGTAATTAAGAAACTTTTTACTGGAAACATCATTTGTTAAGATAATTTACATCTATATGATGTATTTGTTTAAAAATCATTTATTGAAAAAATGACTGATTCCTAACTTTCTAATTTAAAAATATGTAATTTCTGCTATGTTAGAGATTTCAACACTTCAATTAGTTTTGATGCTTTATATTTTTAAATTTTGGTCTGTGCCTGACAAAGTTAAGATTAGGTACGTGTTAATTAAACTGTCCGGTAATTGAAATATATTATAGAGGATAATGTAATTTCCTTTTGAATGCTGTTTCCAAGAAGGAAATAAAGTCTACTATTCCTTCTAACAATGGTGGAAAGATCTACTGCTTTACCTAAAAAAAAAATAAGCAAAAAATTCCAGAAGTATTTTTAGGAGGCTTTGAGGGTAATTAACTGAAATCTATTGGCATGAGCCTTTTCATTCATTTGCCTTCTTACTATCTGAGAACAGTCAACTGAAGTACCCACATTGCTTTTCCTGCAAAGTGACTATTTTAAAGCTTGTTTTAAAAGCATTTTTACTTTTACTGTCTATCATGCTTTATAAAGTTGGAGAAAACTGTTAAAGCTTACGTGAGAGCTTGAAGGAATTAAGGGAATGTAGAGAGAAAACTATCTACTTAAAAGAGTTATTTCAAGGTTAGCCTACCGAAAATTTTGGATCAGTTGAATTAGTGGAATACCTAGTAGCTTTTTTTATCTCTTTAAGAGAACTTAAATAGCAGAAATATTTCAGATGTGAGGGGGGTTCAGTAATCCAAATCCTCGTTAGAAATTATGAAACTAATTAAGATAGTGAGTAGCAAGCTTCAGATATGGTTGGAGTAATATAAAGAAGCCAAAGAATTATATTGCCTAGTTCTGAATAAACATCTTCTCCAGCTTTATCCAAAAGGACAATCTTTGCCATTTAGAATTTGACGTCTTGAATTTTTTAGCACCTTTATCAAGAGATTGGTTCATGCAAAACTCACCTGCCTTGGAGTCTGATTAAGCAGCCCAGTTCTTTTTTTTCTGTTGTTTTGGAAAATTTTCCTAGTGTTTGTTAGTCCAGTATGTTTTTATGCTTTCTCACTGAGAACTGAGTGAAAGTAGGTTCGAAGGTTTTGCTTTTAATTTGTAGGCTTTCTTTTTTGTAGAAGTCAGAGTAAAATTAAAAGGGTTTAACACTATACAAGTCTTATAGGAATGAAATTCTCCTAAACCCCTGCAAACTAAAGTAATTATGTTTCATACAAGTATACCCTTAATAAAAAATTTTGGATGGCACCCATATTCTTCTCCTTGAAGTGAGCAGATCAATAATTCAACTGATAGAGTGGAAAATAAACTGGAGAAGTACCTTTATCCTTCAGACCTTATTCAAAATGGACTAGATTCACAATTTGTGATTTTTCCAGATCAATGGATGATGCGTAGTTGTATTATTCAGGAACTACTTTGGAAACAAAGTTTGAATCAAGGCAGCACTGTCCCCTATTGCTACAAAATGAAGAAACTCCACAGAGCCTCTCTCGGGGCTTATGCTTCATTTAATCTGCTGCTGTGGTACAGTGGAGAAGACGAGGTAGTGGGAAGAGAACTAACTGTGCTAAATCCCTACTCTCTTGCTCCTGTGCTATCCAACTGGGGAAGTAATAACTGTTGCTGTTGTTTCCTCCTCTAGCTGCAAATCAAGACAGTCAAGGGAATGTTTTTAAGATCTGCCCCCTTTTATGTTCAATAATGATATACCACTAGCGAGAATCTAGTTTGTGATTTTTGGCATGCTTCTGAAATAGACTGAGCCTTTGCTTGTTGCTCCAAGTGGGAGGTTACATGAAATTGTGATCTTAGCGGGTGCAAAATGCCTTTCATCTCAGTCAGCTCAGCTTTTCATCAGGAGAGCTCTGCATCAGCCTGGGGGTGTCAAAGCCCAAGCTTTAGCTGCATCTGTCCATGTACCTGCAGTATCAAACACATGGTTCTTACATAGTTGACAGATTTTAAATTACCTGGGTAAGAGAAGAGGGTTGGCTTTGTGTGTCAGGATATTTCTCTTCTATGTGGCTGGGTTGTGATGACTGTATTCCACAGGACTGAACGTGGTGCTTTAATATACAGAACAAGAATACAATCTATACAGAAAGACTATTCTCTTGTAACTGAAATTTTGATAAGTTCAAAGAACCATCCTTCTAGCATACATACTCTCTGTAAGAAACAGAAACTCTGAGCTCACAAGGAACTGCTAGCTTTGGGTTTGTATTCAGATTTCGAAAGCTATGTAGTAGACTGTATAGCAGTAAATACTTAAATTGATATGATTTCTATTTACACTATAAATTAATTTGGTATTTATACCACACCTATTCGAAGAAAAGTAGATCTTTGAATCAATTGTGACTGAACACAGGGAAAGTTAAAGAACAGCCAAAAGTATACTCTGCAGGGTAATAAATTAAGCATTTTAATTATGCTTATGTATAGAAGTCACTAGAGTAGATAGCTAATAAGATTACAGTGTTCGTTTTTTTTCAAAACTGGAAAGTGTTATTCCTCACTAAAAAACTGTATCAAAAATAAGTCCCCATGGAGCTACCTGAAGGAATGTCTTTCTTCAAACTGGAAAATCAGCCTTCCTAATAGTCCATAAGTGTCAAACCTGCATAATTATAGAGTTCTAGATTAATCTTCTTTTTATTATGTTAATAGTAATTTTAGTAGAAGTAAATTATGAAGTCATTCCATAATTTAGAAAAAGCATTCAATACAAAAGACTATAGATTGTTAATTTCTCTCTGCAATAGGATTTCAGAATATATATTGAAACAGATACAGTGCTTTTACCGTAACTGTCCTGTCGCTTGCGATAGTAAAGTTTATGATTAATGTGAATACATTCTATAAGTACATTATGTGAGACTTATATAGGTACGTTCTTGCAATATTTTCTCTTTCTACAACTTGTAGTTCTACATCTAACAACATATTCTACATTTAATCAGACCTTTACTTTTTAAAGCACTCAATTTTTTCCGCTTCAATAATTCATGTTTTCAATTGATTTAGAGAATGATGATCTGCTGAATTCCTTTTCCATTGCTAGCAGCAGAAGTGTGTTTCTGCTTCATGAGTCAGAGATGATAAAAAAATTTATATGAACTGCTAGTGACTGTCCACTGTATCTGAAATTCTACCTTACTGGACTTAAAAGAACTCAGTGAAACTTTATGGTTATATGTAAAATATAGTACAGTTTCTTAAGTGCCATTTTGCTGAATTATAACAGGATTACTGTCAGTGTCGCTATTTGGTGGTGAGTATGACTGAACACACTTTACCATCATCTAACCTACATGTTTTAGCATTGGTTCAGTTCTTGTACAGACAATGCAAGTGATTTTCTCTCACTTTACCACAGTTTGCAAGGTATGTAAACCATTACAGAAGTATGTTCTCCCACATGAAGTGGGTGGACATTATTAGTTTCCTAATTAAGTTGCTGTATACTTTCTTTTCTAATCCCATTATACTTTTTATCTCCTTTATATATTGACCTTCAATGTTACGGTGTTGTCTCAATTTTGAAGGATTTCTATTGCACTTAAGCAACATACTTCCCTTATAGACAGGCCAAAAATAAAATACAGTGGTTTATAAGGACTGCATGTCATTATTAGTCCAGGAAATGAAGGGACAAAATAAGATGTTCCCAATTATTTTCTGTATGTCAGAATTACTTATCTTCACTGCAGTATCATCACAGATATCTGTTAAGAACTGCAGTTCCATTCTGAAGGAGTAAGAGATAAACAACAGTTTATGTAGTACACTGTTAATGCTACCACCATTAGCTGAACGGAGCCTTGAAAATATTGTCAAAAATTTTGTAAAATACAACAGCAAACAAAATTGTTATTTTTTGAACACCAGTCTTCCTATTTTTCTAAGTATTTATTGAAAGCAAGGGCATGTTTTTAAGGAGATGTGAAAGGTTAAGAATCCTAGCTAACCTAAAATGGCATTTTCTTATGAGGTAAAATATTACATTTTATTTTATGGATCTCTGCGCAATTTGGTGTGGTGTACACAGAGAGCTCTGAGATGCTAATACAAGGCTAATAGGTGGGTACAGCTGGAGCAGTAGTTCTCATATTCAAGCCTCAGCTCACTGGGGATGTTGCAGTCTCCTGTGAGGAGGCTCAGGCAAGTTCCAGGAAAATGAAAAGAAATGTATTTTTCTAAATAATTTTCAGTTACAACTCTCAAATGTAGAATGTTCCGTTGCTATTGAGTCTTCAGCAGACTTAGTACTTTTGAGGATTCTGTGGTGAAATAAGCTAGGCAAGTAAGAAAAAAAATTGCCTTTACTTCATATAGGCAATATTGACAAAAAGGTGTCATATACTTTGATTTTTTTTTGGGGGGGGGTGGGGGGGGTTTTTGTTTTTTTTTTTTTTAAGATAAAACTGCTAGGTCCCATTTACAGCATATTTTTTCAGGGAAGTGTAAATATTCTGTGCTTTAGGAAAATAATGTTCTGGCAGTGTCTTAGCACACTGGTCACACACAGTTTTTTTTAAATTTAAATATAAAGATTAGTAGGTAACTGGAATGAAAGTCAGATATTCAACTGTAACTGACCATCTGCTTTAATACTGTGCCATGTCTTGTGCCCTGTGTTTCAGTTTCCACTTGTGTAAAATACAAGTAGCAACAGCCTATTTGTATTTTTTGCATGGAGTGGATGAAAAACATCATGTAAATACAAACCCCCATTATTGTTAATAACATAATACTGTTACTAATTTTAAAATAGCTATACAAATGGAATACACCAATGCTATAATTAACATATAGCTATTACAATAGACATGCATTACTCTTCCTTAGTATAAAGAATTTTTAAAATGAAACCCGGCTAAGTGTGTGTATTGGGTTTGCATGGCAAGGTTTTTGTAGCAAGGGGGCTACAGGGGTGGCTTCTGTGAGAAGTTGCTAGAAGCTTCTCCTGTGTCTGACAGAGCCAATGCCAGCTGGCTTCAAGATGGACCCACCACTGTCCAGGGCTGAGCCCATCAGCAACGGTGGTAGTGCCTCTGGGATAACATATTTAAGAAGGGGAAAAAAATGCTGCACACAAGAAACTGCAGCTGGGAGAGAGGAGTGAGAATATGTGAGAGCAACAACCCTGCAGAAAACAAGGAGTGGGAGGAGGTGCTCCAGTCACAGGAGCAGAGATTCCCCTGCAGCCCATGGTGAAGACCATGGTGAGGCATGCTGTCCACCTGCAGCCCATGGAAGTCCATGGTGGAGCAGATATCCACCTGTACCCTGTGGAGGACCCCATGCTGGAGCTGGTGGGTGCCCCAAGAAGGCCGTGACCCCTTGGAGAGCCTGTGCTGGAGGAGGCTCCTGGCAGGACCTGTGGCCCTGCAGAGAGAGAAGCCCACGCTGAAGCAGGTTTGCTGGCAGGACTCGTGACACCACAGGGGACTCACGCTGGAGCAGTTCCTGAAGAACTGTAGCCCATGGGAAGGACTGACGTTGGAGAAGTTCATTGAGAACTGCCTCCTGTGGGACAGACCCCATGCTGGAGCAGGGGAAGGGTGTGAGGAGTCCTCCCCCTGTGGAGGAAAGAGTGGCAGAAGTGTGATGAACTGACCACAACCCTCATTCCCCATTTCCCTGCGCTGCTTGGGCGGAGGAAGTAGAGAAAATCGGGAGTGAAGTTGAGCCTGGGAAGAAGTGAGGGGTGAGGGGAAGGTGTTTCATGATTTAGTTTTTATTTCTTGTTACCCTACTCTAATTTGGTTGTTAATAAATTAAATTAATTTTCCCCAAGTCGAGCCTGTTTGCTTGTGATGATAATTGGTGAGTGATCTCTCCCTGTCCTTATCTTGACCCACGAGCCTTTCATTCCAGCTGAGGAGAGGAGTGATCAAGCAGCTTTGGTAGGCACGAGGCATCCAGCCAAGGTTGACCCACCTGTACTGAATAAGGGCATGGTCACAGAAACTGATCTGGCTTTGTGAGATCCAAGTCTTACCACCTCCTTTCCATTGCAGGTTAGCATCTCTACGGTCTGTTAAACTATTGGCTTGACTGGTCCCTAACTTGTTATGAATTTTTTAGGGTGTGTCATTTCACAAAACTGAGTGTGAGAGTGGTCAGAAGAACCAATAAACCAGCAGAACCAAGGAAGAGATAGTCTGAAGTTTGTGAGGAGAGAAAGATGGTCTGGGCCAGTTAATGTGGGTGTACTGCATCCAGAATAATTATCTGATTATTTTGTGGGAACCCTGTTTTTGTAGGTGGAAGCTCAGAGTTTTTGAAGCTTCCAAGTGGAGAAGCAGATAATACTTCTAAAGAGATAAAATAATTCCTCCAGAGATTTTGAGCTAAGATTAGGTAGGCACATTTTAACCAGATCTAACCTTCTTTCTCCATACTGTGCTCCCTTCAGCCTCTGAGAGCAAACATGAATCTCCCAAATGTAATTATGCAGAAATTGGATTCTCTAACAACTGACTAGAAAGCAAAACATGTAGTTGTAAGCATCTTGTTGGTATAGGCTTTTATTTGAGAGGTTTTGCAAAAAGACAGTTTATTTCAGGCCCTGTTCTTTCACCCTTTCTCTCTGTAACTGGGAAAATGTCAATTTTATACTGATCTTCAAAAATGGAAATGTTAGCAAGAGAGGATTAACATATTCTTTTTTTTTAATTTACTTGTATTAATCCTTGCTGTATGCTAGCTTAAAAAAAAAAAACACAAATAAACCCCAAAAAAAAAAAAAAAACGTGCAAAAAACCTTAAAGATTTTGCCCTAAAGAGCTTACAGTGGAGGAAAAAAAACATATTCATACATTGCTAGTTTCATTCTTGATTCCTGACATTCCAGTAAAATTTTAAAAAATAATTTAGGCCCACATTCTCCAGGGAAAGCAGGTGTCAAACTGTGAGCATAGGGCTCAGGTTCCAAAACCAGACATGTGTCTGTCTGTGTTTTATCTTAAATCTGCTAGAAATTATTCTCCATCCTCCAAAAACCACTACAGTAATCAATATGCATTGCTCAAAATACTTATTTTTTTTTAACCTTCAAAAAAAAGGACACCACCACCCTCCCCGCAACCTGGCTGACTTCTATATGGAGTCATGAGTTGTCTCACTCCGATACAAATTTAAAATTTCTGTCTGTATCCTAGATTTTGATAGGATTGTTAAGAGTTCATGTAAAAGAAAGGGGTTGGACCCATAGGATGCATGTGTGCAGTTTTATTCTTGTTGTTTGTACGGTGCCATAAATTCAAAGATCTGTTATGTCAGTCAATAAAAATTCCTATCCTAAAGAGGATACAAACAAAATATATCTTAAAATATCAAGCCTTCCATCATAGGTTGTTAGCAAACTGGCAACTGTTGGCTTCTTTATGTCTGGACGGTTTCAAAAGTCACAGAATTGCTAGGTTAAACAAACCCTATAAAATTAATAAAAGTTAATAATACTGTAAAAGTTAAGATGGTCTGCTTCTACACCTCTGTTATTTTACAGTGAGTATTGATGGACTAGTACATTTATTTCTTTTCCAGAAACTTGGCAATTATTTTCTGCATTGGGAATTATAATCACTAGGTAACTGAAGCTGATCACAAATGCTACATGACAATGTAAAACTAATGCTTTAGCCTGTGACTCTTGTTTCAGTGGTGAAGAAAAACTTTCTGAGCGTTTGAACACAATCACGCCATGCTGCTCTGTAAACCAGACCACTGACTTGGGCTAGATCAGTTCAGCAACCTGTAAAACAACCCCGCTAGTGATCTGGTCTACAGCAAGCTTCTGCATGTTGTTGTTCAGCCACATGTGAGTAGGTAAGCACTTGCTGCACGGTAAGAATTACAGGTGTCAGAGGGAGGATCTCAGGCTGTCTTGGCCACTGATGCCAGGAATCTCTTTCAAACAACCTTGCCTTTCTATCTTATCTTTATTTCAATTATGTGACAATTGTCGTTATTTCGCTCAGATGGCTCCCTGTAGCATTACTACAGAAAAAAATGTAAAATGTGTTTCAGAGTACACAAAAAGCTTATTCATTTTTAAAAGAATCCACTATATTAGTTTCTGACATCAAAAGGTTTAACAGATTAGAGATGGACTTTCTAATACTCTGTTCATTTCAAATTGCCCATCTATTAAGCCTAGTTATAATTACAGTTTAAATTGCATTTTACAAATATTATCTGTGGTTATGGATTAAGATGACAGTTTGAAACAGTGATTTAGTTACAAAATTGCAAAATTATTTTTTTTTCATATCAAAATATCCTTTAAGATTGACAGCATACGTGTTTCTTAAACCAAGGGCAGGTGAAAAGGTAGAAGGAATATGGGGTATTCATATTTCATGAAATGAAAAAAGTCGGGAAACTGATTATGAACTAGAAAGTGACTAGTATAGCTATATTTAATCCATCTTTATTCATAGCGACTGAAAGTTGGCCCATGTGGCCTATGTGAAGGACTAGAAAATTCCATTAATGCTAAATTAAAAGGTGCCCAGTTATAATATACCATCCCCATCCATGTGTCTAATTGGTTCCCTTCTTCCCAATCTTAGAAGAAAAGCTAAAAAACTAGCAGGGATGGACTCTTATCAAAAATGGTTGTCAGCAAATCTATCTTAGATTACATCATTATATACACTAATGCAGTTTACACTACTGACCTGAATTCAAACAAGATCGCCTAAGTGAGAGTTTATCTACTCTTATGCAAGTCTCATTGACATGAAGCTACAGTAAGGTTTCTGTACANTGTCTGAAAAAAATTCTGAGAAATGCCCTTATAAATTCAGATATATAAAATCAGATCAGACTGATCCAAAGGGCAATGTCAGTGTGACTGTGAGGTTGCTGTTTTTCATTTGTGGAAAGTCATGATGAAATCAAGTCCTTGCCAGCTGGGAAAAGGTTAATGTTACACCCATCTGTAAGGAAGGCAAGGAGGAGGATGAAAGTACCATAGACTGATCAGCCTAACCTCAGTTTCTGGAAAGGTATAAGCACATCTCTGAATCTATTTCCAGACTTGTAAAGGACATGAAGATAGTCAAGAATACTCAACATACAGATATGCCAAGGGCAAATAATGTTTGATTGACCTGACTGCCTTCTGTGATGAAAAGACTGTGACGAAGAGAGAACAGTGGGTGTAACATACCTTCAGTTTATGAAGGCTTTTGAAGCAATCCCCAAAACTTTCTCATTTGGAAACTAAGGAAGTCTGGACTGGATGAACAGACTGTTAGGCAGAATCAAACTGTAGAGGATGGTGGGTCGACATCTGGCTGGCAGCTGGTAGCGAGCACACCACCATGAGGGGTTGATACTACAGCCCATGTGGAAGTGCAGAGTCCGGCACCCAGACAGCATAACCTGAAGCACCGGCACAGGCCGGCAAGTGACTGACTGGGTCACAGCCCTGCTGGAAAGGACCTGGTGGCTTCGATGGACGGCAGGGTGGATAGCAGCCTAACAGTGCACTCTTCCTCAGAGACAGAACAAACTACGTGCCAAAGCGACTGTAGCCAATGGATCAAGAGGATAGGGTAGGAGCCCCAGAGGGGGCTAATGGGATGTTCAGGGTGTAGAG
>VZSZ01006263.1:3111-14769 GCA_013398815.1 Ibidorhyncha struthersii | reverse complement strand
GTCGGAGTGGGATCGGACCTGGAGTAACGACGCAGTCTCAATATGAGTATGATCGTTCTCCTTTATTAGGTGTTTTAGCAGAGTATATATAGACTCACAGCAGAAGCATGCGTAGCTAACAACGTAATGATTGGTCCAAACCCCGTATTCATGCGCAACACCCCCCAACTCGATTGGTTAAGGCCCTCTGTCCACGTGCATAGCACACGCTGGTTCTCCTCGCCTCCGTGGTCTCGTTCCCAGACTCAGTCCCGCCTTTATGATAAGTAAGGCCCTCTTTCTTCCTCCTTATCAGCCGCTCACGGAGAGATCAAGGACAGCATGTGCAGGCCTCTTCGCCCAACTCAAATCCTGGGTTGCTCACCTGAATCAAATCATGACCTTTTCCCTTCAGGAATTCCTCCACAATTGTTGAAAGCAGGCACTGGCCCCTGGTGCGTCCCTGGGTGAGACCCCTTCAAGGCATCTGGGATCCCATGAATTTTGTGCTTTTCTCTGTGTAAGCAGAGAACAGAAGAGCCAGAGGTTGCCCGCTATAACCATGTGTTTAAGAAAGTTTGGTGTAAAGTGGTGGAAGCACATTTGAATCTGTTCAGAAAGCTGGGATGTGAATGCTGTAATCCACATCTACAAAGCACGTAAAGAGCACTCCCACCTCTCCTTCAGAGAAAACTGACCATAATTCAGTGTCCAGGGCTCTGACTCTGTGATTTAACACTGATTTGAGAATGCTACTGGATCCTGTTGTTTCGTGGTGTAGGGGAAGGGAAGGTCTAACACCCGGATTTCCCTTTAAAGACCTGCTGAGTAACTCCCTTGGGGTCAGCATGGGCTGTAAGGATCATAAGGGCAAGGAGTTGGTCAGCTATAGAATTTGTAAGCTGTCTGTGAGAGAGTTTTTAAATTACTATTGTATTTAAATGTCACCTAAATTCTTTGCAGGGTACCTAGTCCTCCTCTTGGTTCATCTTGCAAAAAAATTAGTATTTTGAGTCCAAACCACAACCAAAATGTGATATTTTTTTTCCAAGAAGCAGAAATTCTGTAATACCACTGCTCATCAATAAAATCAAGATACCCTCCTCCCATCCAACATACAGTTATGGGTTTGCAGGGTCTTATTTTTCTGGAAAAGTAAGAGAAAACAACAGCAAAAAAAAATCTAAGTGCCTTTTTCCAGCTGTCATTCCCTTTTAGTGCCAGATACTTAATAATTCAGGATTTAGAGCCTTCCCCGTATGTCAGGCCTGGAAGAACCATGTGGGGCTGAATAGTCTGAATGGGGTTTCAAGGGGCTGATACTGTGGTGTCACCAGAAACTAGCAAATGGATATTTATTACTATTTCTCCACCAAATGCACAGCGTCTTTGCACAGAGTAAGGCTGCTGATCTCTGTGCCCCTAGAGGGTAGGGTAAAAGGCAGCTCTGAGAGCCCCATTGCCTACAGAACAAACTTCAAATATCTCTTGGAAAACCCAAGGAGTTTTTTTCTCTTTTAAATTAAGGACTGTCAAATGAGCTAGATACTGTGGTTCATTCCCTACCAATAGCACAAGGGGTAATGGTTTGAAATTGAAAGAAGGTAGATTTAGATTAGATATTAGGAAGAAATTCTTTACTGTGAGGGTGGTGAGGCACTGGAACAGGTTGCCCAGGGAAGTTGTGGAGGCCCCATCCCTGGAAGTGTTCAAGGTCAGTCTGGATGGGACTCTGAGCAACCTGGTCTAGTGGAAGGTGTCCCTGCCCATGGCAGGGGGGTTGGAACTAGATGATCTTTAAGGTCCCTTCCAACCTAAACCATTCTATAGTTCTATGATCTCAGTTGTCTATGTCAGTTATGCGTGACAAGGTAGTGTGGTGTGCAATGAAGTGGAGGATGATCTGGTTCCAGAGCCATCCCATCACAGGAGATACCCTCTGAAGGTGGAAGCTCACAAAGGGTCAGTTGTGAGAGTACCCTGCTGGGTGGATAGGATTTGATCATTCTGGGAAAGGCCACAGCTGACATTTTGTCATTGGGGTTGGGGTTTCATCTGGCATTTTATATAGCAGTCCCTCTGTGCTGTCTGTTTCTGCTGATATACTGAGGCCCCCTATCTCCTTTTTTCCCTGTTGTGCTTTTTAAGGGCTTCAAGGGAACAATTCCCCAGCCTGCTAAAATAAACAAGTATGTCTCCTGGATTGTAAAAATGCTGAATCAATTACTGAAACTGGGAATCTTAAATGGTTCTTTTAAAATATATTGTCAGAACTGCTCAGGAGGAAGTAAAGGAAAGCAAATCTTTACTTGTGTTTAGCCCAGTAAGAAAATGCCTTCCCACACAAATCCTCCCATCTCTGCCTGCCTGCCCCTCTCCCTCTCTCTCCCTAATAGTGACACACTGTAGGAACTGACAACCTGAACAGCTGTAAACTATGGCAGTAACTTCCACCCACACACCTCATTAGGCCTTTAACACATTTTCCTTTGCCTTTACCCAGCACTACTAAGTGGCACAACTGTGAAGTTGCCCTTTCACATTATAATTGGAAGCAGTTAGTGCATTTTATGCTCTGTAATTTGGTAATTATATGGTCTGTCACTTACTGGACACTGTTCTGTCTGGTCATTTTGTGTTTTGGGTCTGTCCAGCAATCATTAATCATCAAGGAGTCCTCAGCAGCCCATATGTGTTCTCTGTCCACAGAATCCCTTTATTTCTGCAGCCTTATTTTTTTCTTTGACTTTTTAAGGTGTGAATGGAGAAACTATCACTTGTTCAGTGGAAACACTGATATTGCATCCTGTCATAAGCTCAGAAGACCTGGTTTTATATTTTACCTCAGGTTTGTGCTACTGAAACCCTGCAATTGCCCACTTGGCATTATCTTGAATTTGCCTCCATGGTGTATCCGAGCTATCTGACATGCTGCTGCTTACATAGGAGTTCTGGAGAATATTTTCAAAAGCTTAAGTGAGAGTTAGCAACTTGATTCCATTGAGTTTTACCAACATTTGAGTGCTGACCTGTCCTTCCAATGTCCTGCATTTTCCTAACTGCTTATTTTCTCCAGCCATTTTAGGCTGCGTTCTTATTTCATGGAGCTAATTCATTTTATGCACCTTTTCCTAAAGAACAGTCTCACGAGCTAAGCAAAGACTTCGTAGTCAAATTTCCCAATTCTTCATGCCATTTTAATTTGCTCTGTGAAGTAGGGTACATCACTAACCTATTCCCCAGGAAGATATAACACTTTCTTAGTTTACTGGTGAGATGAGGTTTAGCCAGCAATGATTTTGAATGATGAATACAAAGAAAATTAGATACATAACATTAAGAGCCTAAGGTATTAAAGGAGTTAAGGAGCTAAACAAGTATAATTGAAGCTGACTGTGGCAGGTATTTTATAAATATTGGACTGAGGAAAATTTAAGTTAAACAATAAGAAAAGATTGAAAGGGTTAAAATGTGTGAAACTCCCACAAGATTAAGTGGTGTGATAATGCTAATGTTTGTTCTTGGGGCTAGGACTATAGTTGTTGTGATAGTTAGGTAACATTTATTGCATAAATAACAATAATAAGTGTAATAAGTATATATGTGTATCTGTATTTATTTTTCAGATATAATGTAGATTTTTTAAAAACACAGGCATGTTTTTGTATTTTCCAGAAAAAGTGAAAACACAGAAGGATCAAGGCATAACAGCTAACATAGAAGTATGGAGTGTAGGAGAATACAGTTGCCTTATGTAGCTGCCTAGCATCCTACCCTGATAACACAGTGAACTAGATTCATTTGGTGAACTTCTGCTCCTGCAGATGGATGGAACAACTTAAGGGTTTCTTAAAATTCATTATTACAGTGATGAAACCTAAGCTTTCCTTGTGAATCTAGCCCTAGTTTTCTTTATGCAACAGTTCCCTGTCTCTAGTATAGGGCAAATATTGTTGAGGCTTTCTCCAAAGCATTTTGAAGGCAAAGATAGAGTTGCTGCCTGAAAGAGCGTTTGTTCTGTATGAGAGTGCTGAAGTGATTTCAGCTCTATTCAGGAAAGCAGAACATGTGTTGTGGTATGTAAGTAGAAAACCATCAAAGGTACGTTATTGCATTGTCCATTTCTCCTCCTAATCCAACCATACAACTAGGATATGGATTCTGATGGTTGCTCAAGTCAGATGCAATGCTGTTGGTTTTTGCCATGCTGTTTGCTTTTGCCATGCTGTTTGCTTCAAGGGTTTCTCTGTTTCAGAGCTGAAAACCCACCTGTTCCACTTTGACTATCAAGCATAAGAGATCCCCAAACTCTTCCATTCTCCTTCCTGCCACTTCCTTTAGCCTCTTGTTTAGAAACTGATGATCAAATGTTAAAATAATAAGGAAGTGTCTGATTTTCTTAAAATCTTTTAGTTATACAGATGCAAATGCCAAAAGTTTTGTTTGTTTTCTGCAAGGCAGAGTAATTGATACCCATCTGCAGGTTTATGCAAGCTGGGGAATTGAGGTGGGGCTCTCGTGCTGCTCAAGTATAATTGAACTAGCTGGAGCTTCTTCAATTGTAAACATATATAGAAACTAAAATCTCCTTCTACTTGCAATGCTTTTACTTCATAGCAGTAAAACAAAACTCTGGTGTTTGCAAACTGTTGTAACAACCTCTACAGAGCTTCAGGAAGGAATAAGGGATGCAGGAGGGCAGGTACTTGAGGAGGTGTTAACAAATCAGACTACATGCACATGACCAGAATGTTAAGCCGTACTTTCAGCTTCTGTGTTAATTGGTGCCGGCAAAGCACAGCCCCAGTGCAATTAACTTTTCTGCAGTGGAAGAGGAAATTTTTAAACCTCATAAGTGCTGTACCATGCAACTCCTAAAGGTATTCAGTTATTGCAACAAAATTGTATAGCTAACAATGCCGAGTGAAATAGGCAACAGTCTGAAAGTGACAACAGGGAAATCAAGTACTGATATGTTGAGTTATACAGGTTACTGCAATCTGCAATTTACAGAGTATGAATATCTACTGACTTCGGTGAGATTTAGTTGTCTTCTCATGCTCTTCAATGGATTTTGAATCAAAACTTAAATGAAGGAAATGGGACAAATTGTGTACAAATAAAGAATACTTCAGAACTCTTGCCTTCTAATGGAAAAGTGGGATATCTTTGATAAAGGTGGAAGGCAATAAAAATGTAAAAAAAAAGGAAGAGAAAAACTACTTATTATGTTCTTCATTAACTTGCAAAACTTACAAGTGCAACAGGTTATCCAGGACAAGACCTTCTAGACATGCAGGTGGATAAATAAGGACATTCAGAGAGTAAACAGAGCCTATGAAGGGAATGACAGACAGAAGAAAGCCACTGACAGAATATATTAGTTATTTGTAATTATCTCGGTGGATTTTCTTTATTATCTGGCCCTGGACAGTGTCAAGGAAAAGTTAATGAAGAGGAAAAGGCCACAATGCAGTTGGGTGCAGATGCAGTTACTTAAAAATGTATAATAGAAACAGATTGTGTTAGAAAAAATGGAAGTGTGAAGAACTGGGACTACGACTGCTCAGATTATGCAGAAGTTTCATTTTCTCTCATTGGAAGCAGATCTCATGTCCGGGTGTCTGTGGCTCTGATCCAACCCTGATGTTCTAGGATGACCCATTGTGAGTTACTGCATGCGTGCAAGTTGATTATGGTAATTGCATGCAAATATTAACACAAATCAAATAAAATAGTCACAAAGTGGGTTGCAACTTCCTCATCTGTCTGTTTAATAATATTAGTAGAAGTAGGAATTAAGATGGGTAGGATTTCCCTTTGAAGTTGTAGTCTTTATTATTATTCTGCATATTACCATAGCCTTTATCAGTTACGGTGATAGTCCATGAGCTCACGGTAGTTGATATTGTATGAATATAGACTTAAAAGTCTATCCTTCCCTCCAGAAACTCATGATTGCTCTTTCCTCATGGAAAGCCAGTGACAGAAGGAACATGAACCACCCCAAAATTTTTATTTGTGTGCATCATCCCTGAACGCGGAGTTACCACAGAGCTCTGAAGCAAGGAGCTGGGCTTTCAAAATGCCCTGTAGCCATTATGAGGTTTTGCAAGGTCCTATCCAAAACCCACAAAAGTCATTGGAAAGAGGGACGGGCCCAGAAAGCACTTTCTTAGCAGGAAAGATATCGAAGTGCTTTTTACTGTGTGCCACAGACTCAGAAAGGTGTT
Organism: Ibidorhyncha struthersii; assembly: GCA_013398815.1. NCBI lineage: Eukaryota > Metazoa > Chordata > Aves > Charadriiformes > Charadriidae > Ibidorhyncha > Ibidorhyncha struthersii. The sequence goes on along the minus strand of VZSZ01006263.1, from coordinate 8,557 downwards.
GATGGAGCCGCTACAAAGGCCAGCAGGTAGATATAATGACAAAGAAAGATATCTTCTTAGCCGGTAGCTCCAGACATGCCTGCTAAGCTCAGCAGAAACCTCCTTAATGCAGGAGTAGTTGGCAGTACAAAGAAACCAAAAAAACCCTCACCTTCCAGAAAAACAGGAATCAGCAACAACTATTCTGGCAATTGATGTCCTACACCTGCATGTGTATCTACACCAAAAATGTATAAAAAGTAACTTGCTACCTACCCAAAATGTGTTTCTCTGCAAGAGCTTCCCTGTACGAGATCTCCCAGACAGACCAGACCCTCGATGGGGACACCTGGCTGACTCCAGACTCCATGATGCAGGTCATCTTTGAAGTGAGACTTTTCTGTTGTTGATTAGCCCAACTTCTGGAAGTCATTTGATGCATGTTATGCCGGTAACGCTTCACATAATATATTTACTGGCACGCACACAGGTAAAGGTTCATAAGTATATATTTGCTTCACTAGTTGGAATTCTGTAATAACTTGTAATATACTGATATTTGCTTTACCCTTGTAATGTACATACTTGCTTTCCAAGTGGTAATTTTGTAGTGGCTCATAGTATAATATACACATACACAGACACATACATATATATTTTTAGATATAAAAATATATATATAATTTTTCTTACTAGTAGTATTTTTGTAGAAATTTCTAATAAAGAAATTCTTGGAAACCCAGCCTCTGTGTTCTTGTGTATTTATTGCAGAATCTCAAGAACCCCACGGTCATGATCTTTACACACCCATGGGTTGGGTAACCCTCATGACCATGACTGCTACAGGTGTTACCAGCAAAGCTGTTAAATACAGTGCCACTGTCATACAGCACTTTTCACCTGTAGATCTCAGAGCAATTTACTGAGGATGCCATTACTATCATTTACATATTGCAGACAGGGAAGCTCTAATGCATGACAATGAAGTAACTTGTCCCTGCTGACTCTGTCACAGAGATGACAGCAGAGATCAGGTCTTTGGAGCCTTAGACTGGGGCTTGACCAGCCCTCTAACTCCAAACCAAACATAAATTCTCAAGGCAATAGGGAATTCGGGTGGCAGTGAATTGTGTACAATGAGCAAAGAAGTTAATTTGCAATAATCACTGACAAACTTTTAGCTGTCTTCCAAAACTAACCTTTCCTTTTGACAACAAACGTATTTGATGGAGGCCCTCAGAGCTGTTTTGTTCAGCCCTATTTCTTCTCTGGAGCACATGGTGCAATCTGGGTTGTTCCCAGGGTGAGATCTGGATTGGCTCACCAGCAGCAACTATTGAAGATACCCAAGGTGTAACCGATCCCTGAAGCTCCAACACGGGAAGAGAAAGAAGAGGTCTCAAGGAGTCATCAACTGCATAAATGTCCTGTCATTGTTAAAGCTTAAATAAAGATAAAATTGCGGTGTTGCATAGCAGTTATGAGTCTAAACTGGTGTCCATACATTGAAGTTCTACAGAAAGTTTGGACCCAGATGGGAAACAGCTCTAAATACATCAGGCAGTTGAGGCTATTAATGTCCTCGAACTGAAATAGAGAAAACGTTACAAACTAGGCAGGTATATTGAAATCCATCCTCCTGCTCCCTCATTCATTCTCCTTTCTGCTTTTTTTGTGGGAATGTATTTAGCAGAAAATTGAAGCAGCCATACGAGGAGGTGGACTGACTGTACACCTCATCCTTGAAGTAATCTTGAGGAGAGAAAAACAGAGACAACGACGGTTGCTTCACAGCAAAATAAGAAACCGAGCCATGAAGAGCCGGAGAGGAGTCAGATAAACAGGGTGCCGAAGAACCAACAAAAGAGAAGACAGCTTCACGTGCTCTTTGCGTGTAGAAGGATATTAACCAATCATCTAATGCGTGAACGCATGCAGGGATAGATAGATTGTATATAAGGGACAGTAATAAATCAATAAAGCGGCTTCTGTATGATTCACATTAGATCGTGTGGAGTCCAGATTTCTCTCCTCAGGTTTATGTTTCCCCTTTTCCAGTCAGCAGGAACCTCACCAGACTGCCACGACTTCTCAAATATGATGGATAGTGGATTAGAAACTTCATGTGCCAGTTCCCTCAGGACCCATGGATGGATCTCATCAGGTCCCATGGACTTGTGCACCTTCAGGTTCCTCAGGTGGTCTCGTACTTGATCTTCACTGACAGTGGGCAGTTCTTCATTTTCCCAGTCCTCGCCTTTGCCTTCTGCATCATGGGTAGTGTGGCTGCAATCTTTGCCAGTGAAGACTGAGGCAAAAAATTGTTGAGTACCTCAGCTTTGACTCTGTCCCAGGTAACCATGTCTTCCGTTTCCTTCCGGAGAGGGCCTACATCTTCCCTTGTCTTTCTTTTCTTGCTGACATACTTAGAGAAGGATATTTTGTTTGTCTTGATGTCCCTGGCCAGAGTTAATTCAATCTGGGCTTTAGCTTGCCTAACCTGATCCCTGGCTGCTCGAACAATTACTCTGTATTCCTCCCAGGCTACCCGCCCCTGTTTCCACCCCTTATACACCTCCTCTTTACTTTTGTGCATGTCCAGGAGCTCCTTGTTCATCCATGCAGGCCTCCTGGCTTTTCTGCCTGCCTTCTTCTTTGTTGGGATGCATCACTCCTGGCCTTGGAGGAGGTGATCCTTGAATATTAACCAAGTTTCTTGGGCCCTTCTTCCCTCCAGTGCTTCATCCCATGGCACCATACCAAGCAGATTCTTCAAGAGGCCAAAGTCAGCTCTCCTTAAGTCCAGGGAGGTCAGCTTGCTGCGCACCCTCCTCGCTGCCTCGAGGATCTCAAACTCCACCATTTCATGGTCACTGCAGCCCAGGCTACCCTTGAGGTTGACATGGCCTACCAGTCCCTCCTTGTTGGTCTTCCAACAAATGCTGGGGTGGTTGAAGTCACCCAGAAGGACCAGGGCCTCATCCACCCAGTCTTCCTGGTCAGGTGGTCTGTAGCAGACCCCCACTGTAATGTCCCCTGCTCCTGATTTCCCTTTAATCCTGACCCATAGGCTCTCAGTCAGCTCTTCATCCATCCCTAGGCCAAGCTCCATGCCCTCCAGCTGGTCGTTGACATACAGGGCAACACGTCCTCCTCATTTCCCCTGCCTGTCTCTCCTGAAGAGCCTGTAACCTTCCATGCCAACGCTCCAGTCATAGGAGCCATCCTACCACGCTTCCATGATGCCAATGAGATTGTAGCCTTGGAGGAATGCACAAATCTCTAGCTCCTCCTGCTTGTTCCCCATGCTACATGCATTTGCATAGAGGCATTTCAGCTGTGTCCTGCTTGTACAAAGTACAAAATACTTTTCTCCCATTTATTCCCAGTTAGGCTCATTTCGGCCTCTAATACAGTCAGTTCTTGAGATCCGCCTGTCACTCCAGAAATAATGACAGATTCTGCCCCTTTATGATTCGATGGCAATAGGGTACACTGTGCACCAGTGCCCACCAGGGCTTTCTAATTTTGTGGCTCTAATGTGCCAGGCCATCGAATCCACACAGTCCAATAAATTTGGTTGTCCCTCTCCTCCTCCTGGCTGGAGGCAGGGCACCTCTAACGTTGACCATAGTACCTACAATTAGCAGATGAGTTCCTATCTTGACCAAAAGATTGCCCACTGTAGGTCGGAGCAGCCTTCCTCCTGTAAGAATTCTTTCTTCCATCTGCTTCCTTTGGCAACTCACGCACCCGTGCCTGTAGGGGTGAGGTAGGTTCTCCATCCCACTTCCTGATGTCCTCTCCATAGTTGCAGAGGCAAAGACACAGGAAATCTCAGAAAGGGTTTGATTTGTCTTGAGTTGGAGGGTGGTTTTTCTCTTGAGTAGGAGGGCATTTTTTATTAGCAACTGCAACGTGGGTCTGTGCAGGGGAAGAATTGAGTTTTTCCTCCATCTTGGACAGATTATCAAACAGTTTATCATTTTGGTCAACTATTTTCTTGCTCACTTGCTCAATTTTCTCAGTCATATTCTTGGTGTTCACAGCCAGCTTTTCCACGGCTGCCACAGAGAAGGAACGAGAGAGACTGTCTTCATACTGTCGTACCTTGTTGACCACTTCATTTACAGTTGGTGTGTCGGCATCAGATCCTCCCCAGACCATTGTTGACAACGTGTGAGAATGCCTTGATGGTGCACTTTGTACAAACTTTTTTAGCATAGATCGTTTGCATGGCATTTCATCAGGATGTACAATCGCTTGCCTATCACTATAAATCACTTCTCACGCAGCCAATTCTCTCAGGTACTTAATACCTTTTTCCGTGTTGGTCCATTTGCTTGAACGGCATTCGATATCATCCTTAAAGGGATACCTGCGCTTTATGGCTGTCACCAGTCGCCTCCAGAGACTGAGAGTGCCTGCCTTTCTCCCAATCCCTTTATCGATACCTCCATCCCTGGCCAGGTTTCCCAACTGCCTAGCTTCTCTGCCATCTAAGTCTATGGTATCTGCCCCACTATCCCAGCATCGGAGCAACCAGGAGATAAGTGTTTCACCTTCATGAGGACTAAAGTCCTTCCCTATATTTCTCAGATCCTTCATAGAGAAGGATTTAACAACTACCTCTACATCTGAGTCCTTCTGTGCCGACGCTGCCCAAGAAAGACCCTCTCCAGGATCTGCTCAAGAAGGACCCTCTCCTTTATCTGTTTTAAACGGTCTCTTTCCTTTGCCTGGTCTTGAAGGACTCTCTTCTGGGTCTACTCTAGAAGGGCCCTCTCCTGGATCTCTGTCAGAACTCTCTCCCAAGCTATCTGGCTTGAGCTGGTCCTTGTCGTAAGCGACAGGGGAATGAGCTGACCTCTTTTTCTGCTTCCTGGTCACCGGGGCAACTTGTACTGGTTCTGACAGAGTTTGAGTAGCAGCGGTACTCGTTGTCGGAGCAGCTGGAATAGTGACAGCGCTCGTTGTCGTCACTGGAGTAACTTTTGCTGGGACGGGCGGCGGAGCGGCCTGTGCCATTACAGTGGAGGGGGGCAGCTGGTGCTGGGAGAGATGCTGGTGGCATGACTTTTCCTGCAGCCTGCGAAGTGGATGGTGCAGGCGGGAGTGTGACTTTTGCTGGGACAGGCAGCAGCGTGGCTTTTACCGCTGCAGGTGGGGGCACGGTTTTTGCCCATACGGGCAGGTGCACGGCTGGTGCCAATACAGATTGAGGAGCAGCTCCTGGGGTTTGAGTGGCAGCAGCGCATGTTACCCTGTAGCTACCCCAGCACCAATATTTCATAAGAAACCACTGCTGCAACACATTCAGGAACACCACCAACAAAATCACGGTCTTTCAAGACACCAGGCCTGCTGGCAACATATGGTAAAAGCCTGTCTCGCAGGGGGAAAAGGGTTTTAGGGCAGGAGTTGGTGGGGCTTATTGACAGGGCTTTAAACTAGATTTGAAGGGGGG
>VZSZ01006262.1:0-59004 GCA_013398815.1 Ibidorhyncha struthersii | reverse complement strand
AACCCTGACTATTCTGTGATTCTGTGATTCTATTCTGTGATCATGCGTCTTAATGTATTTGCAGAAGAGCACTTTAAGACAGGGGTTGTTTGAATGTCCTTGTCTCCCCTTGTTTTCCTCCCCCACCTTTTTAAAGGTGACACTAATTGCCTTTCTCTGAAACTTTCCGTACGCAGTTATCCACATATTTTTTTCTTCCACTTACGTGGTGAATAATAAAAGGCGCATCTCTCCCATCTCCTTCCAAGCCCGCTTTGTCTTCTCTCTCTCCAAGTAATCCCCTTCATGGTCTCTCAGTTTTCTCTATCCCATTCTGCCTGTATCATGCCTAGTCGAGTGGACGGCGTTCCTGCCCATCACAGGGGGGTTGGAACTATATGATCTTCAAGGTCCCTTCCAACTCTAACCATTCTATGCCATCCTAACATCACAGGAACTTCCCCCACCCTGCTCCTCCACACACTCTGCAGCCCCATGCATCTCCTTCGTATATTGCCTTTGATCTGCAAAACGTCTTCCAAACCAATGACCCTGAAGACAGTGAATTTCAACAGGGCTCACCTGATTTCAATGCCTTTGAAGGCAGTGGTTGTCTTTCCCGTGAGGAATTATAACGCTGCCTGCAAACACTGTAAAGAAACAGATGCCACGCTAGCTGAGCGCGTGCTGTGACTTCTGTTTCACTAAAAGTACCAGAAGGTTGTGAACTTCTGGAGTATGGGACATAGGAAAAACTGTAAAACAAATTCAAAAATCTAGCAGAAGAGAAAACCCATCTCTAATTATGCAAGTAAGAAAAAACAAGCAAACATACAAGTAAGATAAACATATCAAAGAACACATCTGAAAGCCCATCTCACAGTCTTTTTAAAAACAGTGTGTGGTAAAATTTAGAGGTAGGTGAAATCACAGGTTTATTAAGTGTCGTTTATGCTATGTTCTAATACTTTTGTATCTGGAAAAATATTCTTAAGCTCAACCAAATGTTTATGAAGCATGACAACTTCAGTAGCTCTCCCGATACAAAGACTACAAAACAGAGTCTCTATTTCTTCTCTTTTCAAAAAAAACTCAGTAAAGCTAGTTTCAAGATAAAACACAGAAAGGACAGACTTACTGGATGACGTTCTGTGAAAAGTACCCCTCAAAAACACTGACAATGAAAACTCTTTCTTCCCTTGGTCTCTCTCATGGCCAGCATTTCTTGCTGGCATGGGTGTGGGCAGACCAGGTGATCCCATAATAACAGCAACTATGAACAGAAATCCCACCAGACGGGTTATGTGAACAATTCAGAGGTCTTCTGCAGAATGAAGCCAAACCAATGTCAGAAGGGGCGATGCGGTTCCTACTTACTCTACTAAATCGAAGAGCTTCTTGGGTTCAGCTGGGGGTGGGTAGATGACTTCATCTATGCATTTCCGGACACAGTTTGCATAGGCGGTGGAGATGTGGATGAAGGCCTCGAGGTTCTGCATCTGCCGGGCCAGTTCTAGAAGCCGCTGCGTGCCCATTGCATTCAGTTGCAGGGCATGTCTAAAGAGGTCAGGGGACAGAGAAAAAAATGCATTCATGGGAAAAAAATATATGAAAGCTGAGCATGTAATAATAATAATAATGAAAAGGGAGGTAAGGTAAGAGAAGGGGTCACAGCAGAGTGGAAAGCTTCAATGAAATGCAAGGGCTAAACCAGCTTTCAGAGCAACGCTGTTGGATCCACTGTTCTGGCCACAGAATGTCTCTTAAATACTTTTACTCAAGTCAAAGGATCAGAGGTAACATTTCACTAAAACCTCTAAATCTGACATATTTGCCACCCCCTGCTGGAACAAATATTTCCAATATGCATGACCACTGAGGCGTTATGGCTCCTACGGTCCCCATTCAGCATTCAAGGGACCACTGCTAAACCAGATAAACACATGGGTTTCAGTAAGCAGCAAAGGGTCCTTGGGCCCAGAAAAACAGATTCATACTGAAAGAAGACACAATTAGAGATAACAGCTTAAATTCCAAAGGAATGGAGAAGATGACTAATAAGCATGAGAGAAAACAGAGTCCTGGGTAGCAAGGTTGACCCTGAAGCACCCAGCATAGCTAGAAGTGGTCCTAGAGACTATCTGCGATGGATCTCAGTGAACAGACATTCAACTTTTATGTATGCTTTGTACTGGAAGAAAGACACTTTCCTGCACAGAAGGGAAAACGCTAATGCAATCTGTTCAGCCCAGGAGTAGAAGCTTTCAACAACAGGTACAAGATTATGAATAATGCTATCAGGTACAGTGTACACTAAAGAAATTAATAACACCAACATTGAAGAGAAATTGTAAATAGTCCAGGTGAATGAAAACAGAAGCTAAAAGTATGATTAATGTTTGGATCACAATATCTAAAGCCAGAGATACTATTTTTTTAATCATGCTGCTATTAAAGAATAGTGTTTGCAATAGTTTTCTCTTTCTTCCTGCCCTTCTAGCAGGATGAATACTTCTACTTTAGCTTCCCGTCATAGAAAGTTACTCTTGCATGTGCATTTCTATTTGATTGTATCCCTTCTGGGATGGGGTGAACAGAATTGCGCTCAGAATATGGGCCCAGCATGGATTTCTGCTGAGATGTTCAGGGTCCCTCTAGCCTTCTCAGGGAATATCACCTAACCCTGGTGATTTATTTATGTGACTCTTTATTTTTTCTATTTATATTTAAACCACATCTACTAATATTTCAATATAACACAGTTTCCATCTGGAGAATTCCCTAAATGTACTGTGTGTCGATGCCAGTAACTCCCTTAGTTTCTCTGTTGCTGCTTTTCCAGTATCCTGATAGCACTGCTTTTGCACCTTCCTTATCTATCGGTTCTACATATTCTGTGGTAGGTTTTGGGCTTTTGCCGTATTCAAAAAACATTTTTAATTTTATTTTTTGTGTCATTAGCAAAGCGCTGCTCAAAATTTTTGAGCTGCAATATTGCACTTTCACATTTAACTTGCTAGAACCCATACGATATATTTTCTCATTCAGACAGGAATAATTTGAACAACTTCTCGTACTTTGCCATTTAGATTTTCCTTGTTCTGTTAGATTTTGACAGATCACATGCAATCAGCCTTTAAATAGTTTCTACACTGCCCACAAGCAGATGACCACTTTAACTTTTAACTTCTTTCTAGCTATCCTCCTTATTCAAAACATAGTTTCCCTTTGCTGTTACATGCCACTGTGATGTATTTTTATAGCATGTTCACTTGTGTACTGATTTAAAAACATTTCTGGCTATTAATGCAATGCAGTGCTTTGCTACTTGAGCCAGGTTCTACATATGGCTCAAGCTTAAATTAAGAGCTGCTTCCTTTCTGATGGGTTCTCCAAGCAGTTGTTGCAAAAAGCAATTATTTACGGTGGGCACAGTGGTTACCTACTTAGCCTACATACAATCTAATGAAAACCAACATCACTAATTGTGTTCTCTACTCTCACAGCTGTAGCATTTTTCAAAAAAATTGTAAAGATTTGGCAATCCAGATCATCATCATCCACCTCCGTTTCTTGGCCTTTACGATTTGCGTAGAAGCACTTACACATCCAGTCCTGGTTTAGTGGCTTATTTCTGCTGCTCTTTCTCAATGGAAAGCCTGCCTGTACAGGCGCTCCCAAGGGAGCTCCTTCAGAAACGGAGCATTTATTTTAAACAGTTAATTATACCGAGTGTTGGGTATTTTAAAGCTTGTGATAGGCTATTTTCTTAAACAACATCTCATTTCCTTCTTCAGTTACTCAGTGACAAAGAAAGGCCATTAACACTAGCTTTAGAGACAGACACAACAGTTTCACTTCAAGCTGTCTCCAGCTAGTTCTGCCAAAACATCTCCCTCCTGACCTAAAACACATTTTTCCCTATCCCAATTTTAGGTCATACTTAACTCCCTTACTATATTACAACCCAAGCTTGCCACACTTCCTTCTGTTCCCATGGAAATCTGCCAAGATACTTTACTTTTGATGTGCAAGTGCACATGACATTTTCAGAGCACGTACGTTGCACATGACATTTTCAGAGCACTTACATTGCACATTCAGCACAGAACCACATGTAGCATGAAAACATAAATGGAGAATTATTGCTGCAGCTATACAAGAGATGCACTGAATGGTGTGTTATGGGCTGTTGTGCATTCTCAATCACGCTTAGCGAATACAGAAAGCAGGACATACTTCAGGGGTTCATCAAAGCGAACTGTTGCTGCACAGTGGAAGACAATATTGACCCGGGTCAGAAGCTCCTCCTCATCTTCAGCACTGATGGCCAGCTTAGGTTGAGTGAGTTCAGCATTAATAGGCTTAATCTTCTCGTGGAAATTAGGGCAATCTTCTCGGACCCTGTCAAAGACCTTGAAGCACAAACAGAGAGAGATCAGGTACAGAATTAGGCTACTGAGATCACTTTGATTAGTAGCCAGTCTGATTACATCAATCAATGAAATTGGCACAAAAGAGAATGCCTGGTTCTTTCAGAGGGAGGACATAGGTGAGATGATAAAATAGTTAATTCACTCGTTCCCTCCCATGGGAAAACCTCACAGGGGAAACAGAACAAAAATCTAGGAGGTAATGCATTGTCCTGAAGAGATGAATGAATCTTCTCTGTACCTGTCGTTTCCTGGGACGGCCACTGAAATTCGGGTATCTCCACATCTCGTGCAACCACTTGCTACTTGACCTCTAAGGCTGCCTGTAGGACCATAATGGAGCTAAAGAGGAGTATGGAGTAGGAAAGCCTGTGAAGCATTAGACTCAAGCAATTTTCTTGATGGTTCTACAAAGGACTTGAGGAGGGGAGGGAAGCAGGGCACATTCTGGCTCCTCTTCTTCCTCTGATGCTCTGCCGACTGTCATTCTTTGTTCATGTCATGAGTCCTGTGGGGAACTGCCTTTAGGGTGGAAAGATGGGGAACCTCAATAACCCATACTGCTAAGGTTGCTGACTGCTTCCAGCAGTTTTGCATGACTGGACACGTGTGCAGTCAGTTGGCCGCCCAAGCTGTCTTCCAGCCCTTTTTTCTATGACTATGATCCATAGCTCTTTCCCATACACGTTTTCTGCCCAGTCTTCTGCAGAATGACAAGACTGTGCGTCTATCCACTAAAAAGATTCCTACATTTCCATACACATTCTAGCTGATGACTTGTCCAAAGTCCTAAGATCCAAGATAGCAGGTACTCTGAGCGGCAAGACAACTGTGAACAATCCTTCAGAAAGGAAAAGGAAATCAGTATTGTCATCACCTGAAAAGTGCCTATGTAAAATCGGCAGTTTCCTCAGTTCCCATTTTCACTCTGTGAGTAGCTCAGAGTCCCTGATACACAGTATAGCCCGTCTGAGTGAAGTTCTGCTTGCTCCATGAAAGCAGACAGCTACTGCAGGTTCCACCTGGAGACCTTTTATTTGGTAAATCTCACAGGCAAAGATGATGAAGCCTGAAGTTCAAAACATTATGTGACTATGCTGGAGTAAGATTTGAAAAAATCATCTTGAGTTTTAGAAGTGTACATTCTAAGGGATTTGTATTGCTGGCCAGCATCACTACATTCGAGAAACTTCAACCGAAGTAATACTAACGGTAAAGTCCAAAAAGGTCCTCCTTTTAGGGGCAGAGGGACAACAAGAAGGGTAGAAAGAATAAACAGAATAGAGAAGCTGTGGGATCTGAAGAGGTATAATCTAGACTTCAAAGGACAACTACTGGGTAGTAGCAGCATTAATGTCTGTAAAACCCTTGTCTTCTAACAAAAGGATGCTAGAGTGGCTGTCCAAATATGCATCATCTCATGACAGATCACACACGAGCAAACCCTGATGAGACACAAAATGGAAAGATTTCTTAGAGAACCCATGTAAGACCAAAGCTATCTTTTTAAGAGTTTTAGGAATAATTCTGCCTTTGGTTGTTCTACTGCAAAGGTGGTGCAAAACTCCTCCCAATGAGAGTTATTTTATATTTATTTACTTAGGCATAAATAATGCAAAGGCAGAGAAAGAATTAATCAGCCCTTTCTCCATTTCAGTCACGGTATATAAAAAGAAAAGTAGTACTTCTGCAATGCCAGCCTTGCTCAAACTTGGACAGTTATATTCTGCCTACATGCCATCTCCTCCTCATGTTCCCACTGCAGATAATGTCCCCTTCAATATTTCTATGCCTACTGCTAGGTATTGCCTGCTACCACATGCCACTCAACAGCTGTAGTTTTTCAGCCCCTCCAATGATTCACTGCATTTCTCTGAAGGATTAAGGCAATTTCTAAATGCAAGCTCACAAATCAGCATACTGCTTTGGAAACCTTCTGGATCACAAGAACACTCAGTTCATCATCACCATTAAACCAGATAACAGGAGCAGCTGTTTAATCAAAGTCTCCTGCCTCTTTTATGGCATCTGAAGACTTCAGACTTTTCAGTGCTTTACAGGAAAGCGCAAGGAGATTTAAAGACAAAACAAATGCAGCTTACTCTATACTGTTTCCTACAGCTCAGGAAACGCTTAACATAAAGATGATGCTTAGTGTGCAGGTAAACAATATTTGCATCTCTAAATTATGATTAACTCCAGAACATATATAATAAATCCCCAAGAACTGCATGAGGCCTAAGGATTGCTCTGTCTTTTCTTTTTAGAATGATGTCTGCCAACAAAAAATATATTCAATGGACAGAAGTAGGCTGGCATGCTGTACTCTTGGAACCGCATGAAAACACTGGCCAAGTCAACAATACTCCAGAAGTGATACATGAATTGCCACAGAATTGTAGTGAAGAGAACGGAAAGATGTTTGATTTCAAGTTGTCCGATATTAATTAAACTGAGGGAAATCAGTAATAACGTATCCTGCTTTCAGTGGTTTTTTGAGCAGGCTTTTTGAGCATTCCAGGGCCACCTCTGCTGCCCTGACCCAAATAGAATAAATGAACCTAATAGATGCTATTTTCATTTTAATCCTCAAAATAGGATGCAAGTTCTGCATAGGCTGTGCTGTCCCTCAACAGAGGTGAGAATTTCACTCTGAAACTTGCTGCATTTTTCTTATGTTACAATCGGGCAGTTCCATTTTATAATAATGGCCTAAGCTCTGTGACTTCAATTTACACTGTCAAGCACTTATTATGAAAACTGGATGTCTAGAATTTTCCCCAACATTATATTTGAGTGTGTTTGATGGGCATCTCTCTCCCTATTCCTGCCCACTTACGCTTTGACCTCCCTTCCCAAAGGACATCTGTAACTCTCTGTGTTCTCTGCTCTTGCCTTAAAGCATGTAATAGTTGAGAGATATCTGCCTATCAATCTTTCAATCAGAACTTTTTTCCATACCACAATACAAAAAAAACTCAAAGAAAGGGCAAATTGCACATCTATGGAACAGTTGACAAATAAAGGGACCACTGAACAATGTCAAATGCCAAAGGCTTTGCTTCCTTCTCAGGATGGTCTACTTTAAAAAGGAACTTGCATGAGTTTGGTTTTATAACTGCCTTTCAAAGAAGCCTGAGTAGTCCTTCCATTTTTGGACCTATCAGTCCTCACCCCTAAAAAAACAACTTACTGTAACAGGCAACATGCAGGATGGCACTTTATTGAGAAACACAAGTAGGAGAGAAAGCAGTTCTCCTGTTTGCTTGGTAACATTATCTAACGCTATTTCTTGTGCTCTCCCCCGATGTGAAGCATTCATCTTCCAAAATGCAGAATAAGCATCTCCCAGCAAAGCAAGCCACGGTGAAGGTTGGGCTACTGCTCTTCGTCACAGTATCAGCAGAGTCTGTAATTTGCTATGGCTCCTTTCTGCAACAGGCTGCCTCTTCAGTGATAGCACTCACGGTTCTCCCTCTGCCAGATCAGGGCCAAACACTTTGGCGACTGACCCGGAAAGCATCAAGTTTTCAAGTGTGACCTAGAAAGGTAACCTTTTTTCCTCCTGTGGTACAAAACCAATGATCAGCCGAGGCATCCAAATTACACGATTTTAACCAGATGTTGCCAGCTTTTTTTTTTTTTTCCCCGGTGTAAGATCAATAAATAATGGTCTTCTCTGGTGCACAGTGGGGCCAGGTGTGTTTAATAGGCACTGGGATATTCGGCTTCTCTAGGAGGATTAGCAAAAGATGGTAACTTGCATTTTAGTATGCACATTTCAAGGCATTACTGTATGAGAACATTTAAAATGGAGAAAAATCAGAGAATTCCAACAAAATGAATCACATATATGAGGAACTACTGAGAAGATTAAGGTTAACAGAGTTCAATTAAAAAAAAAAAAAGGCAAAAAGCTTCCATCCTTTCAGATAAAGAAATGGAAGGGATTGTTTAGCATAATTCAGGAGAGTAGAAGCATGAATTGCTTCTGTAAAGGAAATATGACTTACTTGAGGCAAGACAGGCCAAGGGGCAAAACATCGTGGCAACAATTCGTTTAAAGAGCAAGGTGTCCCACTGGGTGTGTTGAATCATTTTAAAACGTCCTTCTTCTGAGCAGATTGTTGGTGTGTAAGTGCTAGGCAACAGCCTATATACAGATATACAGAGTAATACTCTGGTGCATATACCCCTCTGATTTCAGTGGCAGCATCATAAATGGACAAGTGACCACCAAAAATCTAAACTACTGCTGGTACCAAAGCCATGAAAATAACTCTTTAAAAAACACCTGATCTCTGCAGTTTATTCTGATGAAAGGGCTTATCCCACTTGTCTTTGCCACTGGTAAAATCCTCCAATACAGTCTTGAAGGAAGGAAGGTACGTAACTACTTTTAGAATTGCCATTGTAGCAAACCTGAGAAGTAACTGGGCAGCTTCTTGACATAAAATAATTAGCCTGCAATTAATTTTTAGCCTGGTACATTTTCAGCAATAAGCATCAGGAATTGCTGAGTCAAGAAATGTGTGAAAATGCAGCTCAGGAAGCATTAATCGGGATAGAGCCTTCNTCGTGTGCTCTCTGCCTCATTTCCTCTTCAGAAAGTTGCTTTTAAGTATGGTTCTTCTCAAGGCAAATAAAGCATAATTCATCTAATCAGTTAGAAAGCATGCAGCAGAGTGTTCCTCATTACAGGAAAACAAATGGCTTATGCTTCAATCTACAGCTATTACCTTCCCCCTGAGTAGAGCTAATGTAGTGGAAATACAGTACCCATGACCAATATCTAGTAAACAAAACAGCTGATTATTTAAAGATAAAGGCTACAGAAACAAAGAGATGACAGACAGTAAATTTCAATATAGGTCAGCTAAGGCTAATATGTATAGCCAGCTACTTAGGATGTGGTTTTAAACGGCCAATTTCCTCGAAAATTGGCTGCTGACAAAGCCTGCTGTTTTCTAGCAAGAATACTCGGGTTACGTATCAGTTAATATGGAACAGTAAAAGGAGCTCTTTCAGAGATGGGCATTGTAGATAGGAGCATTAGGGAGTTGACAGACACGGAAAAGCTTCCTGTGGTCTCTTATACAATCTTATATGTGAGACAGGTCAGACAGAGCTAACCACAGCTACACATCTGGGTGACCGGGTGTGCCGGGCTCATTAGATCACACAGAAGGAAGGAAGCCACCGTGCAGCACTGCAAATGAGCGAGATGCAGTCCTGAGTGCAGGAGAGTCACTCTCAGTTGTGAAGCCTCACAGGATGGAACAACGTGAAAAGAGGTGGCCATCACAGATGAAATACAGCATGATGGCATCCTCAGCCAGCTGCAAAACAGCTGACCCAGCACAACACAATCAGCATCAGCTCTGTGTAGCAGTCCTTGTTTATACAAACGATCATATCTTCTCATGGCTGGAACTGGTTGGGACCCACAGAAGTCCTGGGGTCTGCCTGGCGGTGTCTCTGTATGTTAGACCACATAGTAACTCAAAATGTCACTTTTCAGTGAAAAAAGACCTCTGCCGAAAAGTCACCGAGGGATCCCCATGACTAGAGACACTCAAGCAACCTTATCTCAGCCAGACCCTGAGGGTACTCCTCCTTCTGCTACAATGCTGTTTCCAAAGAAGATAACCAGGCACACTGGCTATCACAGTTACAGCTGAGCCAACTAGCCCATAACCCATGTAACACACAGTGCTGGTACGCAATTCAGAATTTTGTTTCAAGGACAACTCCGTGGATACATCTGGGCTCTACAACTCCTTTAAATGCATCTGGGAAAGTCTTGAGATACTCCGCTCTGAACTTGGGCCCCTCCAAAGAGCTCTTCCAAAGAAATGACTGCAGCACTTGTGGCAACCTAGGGTCGATATCCTGACCTCTTCCTAAGGCATAAAGGAGAAAATGCCATCATGAAGAGGATCACAGGTAATGTGGGCACCACAGTTCACCCCGATTAAAAGTGTAAGGGAGGTAAAAATCCTTTGATGTCACACGCAACAGAAGTAGAGCAAATCAAGACAAATGCATCAAATATTTAAAGCTACTCAAATTAAAAAAAAAGATTTTTTAAAACATTGTAGTGAGATGGCATTCAAGCATAGAGAGCTGAACGTCTGGGAAATGAGTACAGCGTACGGTAGAAGAGTAAGTCACTCTTCTGGGATTTTGGGAGCGGTCAATCAGCAAACAGTAAGAGCCTTGTGCTGAATCTCCACCACCCAAGACAGCCAATGAATTCTGTGCGAATATCTACACCTGGAAGTTAAACTGTGCTAAGTTATGCTCTGGGCACTGCAACTCAACCATTTGTACTGTTCCACTCTTAGAAGGGTCTTAGTACAATTTTGGCCTGAACCAACTACCAGAAAGATGAACAAGTCCCTGGTCACAAGCGAGGAGTTAGCCTGGGACACGGGCTTTTGCCAACAGATATCCCGCATGTGGCCATGATGTTTTGGAAGGTAAGAAAGTTTAATGGCAAGAGTGCAAGCCATTTCATGCCAGCTAGTCTCAGTGCCTGACGTTCATCCCAAGAACATTCAATTTATGGACACTGTCAAACAGTAAAATCATTTAAACACGGAAGTTTCATTTCATTTCATTTCATCATTTTTCTTTTGTGTTCACACCCAATATAAATATTTAAGCCTTCTTATGCCACTCCACATACGTTTTTGTTATGTTGACCGTGACAATGTAATTTTTTGGTTTCTGCGTAAAAGAAAAGCACTTAGCCCAGGTACCTCAGCCTGTCAAATATCTGCTTCCTTTCCTTGCTGTCACATAACTATAATCATATTCTCATAGTAAGGCTACATGTAGCCCACAGAGTGAGTAAACAAACTAGAAAATTACTGGGAGATGATCAGAAGGAAATGTAATTTATGAGACTAATAGGAAGAGCGGGGACACTACAAGAAGTGAAGGCACTTGTGAAAAAGAGAACAAGTCCAGTGAAGAAGAAAATAGTTCAGATTCTAAGAAAACATCTAAGAAAGGATAACTTAACCATTATAAACCGATTTTCTGTAGTGTCACTATTCCAAGCAAGCAAGGAAGTAGAGAGTTACAAGTAATCCTTGATTTCCATCCAAGGAGGCTTCAGCTTAGGGAATTTAAAACTTCTTTAAGAAGATAGAACCATCTGTCCAAATAGTCTCCAGCTACTTACAACATAGTTTGGCTCTGCAAATACGGCTTTTACTGGAGACCAGCTGTATTTAATGCCTCTGATTATGGCCAGTTCTCAGAAGAATCCATGGAAACCCTTCAGAAATGGTTGCAGAAGCACACATGCAAGCCTGACAGCTGGATTCACAGCTCCGACCTTCTCTCTGAATTCAACCCTTTTGTACATTATTTAAAATACGGACCACTTATTTCAGACCTCTTTTGATAGTGCTTGGATCAATCAGTTCTGCCCATAATAAACATTCTTAAAATTCACCTCTTCGTGTCATGGGTACCAAAAAGAATAAAACAAACAGTCCCACTGAACTGTGTCAAATTATTCTGATGTAAGGAAAAGGCAAATTTGTCCCATGAAGTCCATGCCAGCCTCGTGGCATGTGTATTCCCTTTTCCACTAGCTTGGGTCTCATCAAGCAGGAGGTGTAGTCTTGTTTCAGAATAAAGATACCTGTTGTTAGGAGGGCCATTTAACGTCAGCTTGTGATAGTAACACTTCTACTAGGAGCAGATGTCACTCTCTTCCCGGTACAAAGATCAAAGTGTTGCCACAGATGGCTCAGTTACACCACGTGAAAATTTTCTCCCTACCCTGCCGTTGCAGTTGTACCTGACTAGAATGCTCTGACAGGGCTGATGGTAAGAGACAAGCCAGATGATGTTTCACGCATCCTGCAAGACTTTTCCTCTTTAAGGCAGTAAAAGATAAGAATGAGTTCTGTTTGCAGTCAGGTAGGAGTTTCTCTTTTTTTTTTCTTACTCTTTTTTTTTTTTTGAATAGTAGAGAAATCCCGATATTTTAGTATGGAAGGAAACACACACGCATTTTAAAGAGGATCAGGAAAGCCATATCAAGGGTCCTTAAGCCAGGCTCAGGTTTTAGCTCACTCTGACATCTTTCAGAGCCTATTGAAAGGTAATCAACCATTACAAGCCTGACCTACCATCTCTGGCACTCCTATTAATTGTTCCAGCTAAAGTCATAACGTTAAAACTTTCTGATCAGAGGATCTGTGACTCAAGACATCTTTTACACTGACATGCAGTCTTCATCTCACCCACAAAATACCCCAAATACTGTACATCTATTAATAGAAAAGTTACGTTTCTCTGCAAGTATATTTTCAGCTCATACTCCTTCCAGTAGAGACCAGAGAGGAGAACTCATGTAAGCTGAAATGGCATTCATGTTTTCTGCATGCCCTGCCCTTGGCAGGGCAGATCTAGATTTCACCAATTAGTTTTATGCTACTCAGTTCATGCAAGGCAGAAAAATGAGCACTTGGGTTAATTATGCTTCAGGTGTAACAAATCACTTGCCCATGTGTCACCAGAATGAGCAACATTTTCAACTAGGTTGAACAACAAAAAGTTGTTTGTACACAAAAGTCTTCCCATCTGTCTGAGTAGGGATTACCGTTAATGAGCCCGTGTCCTTGGCCCTAGTCTTACGAGGTTATAAATTACTTTAATGCTTTAATCTACCAGTGAAAAACCCTGGCTGAAGGAATGGAGAAGAAAGAAGCAGAATACACCACAACCAACTACGCGTATTGAAATACACCTCTCATCCCACATAGTGGTTTCACAAATAAGAAGTACGCATTGTTCTCAAAAGGACTACTTGCATGAGGCTATACAGCCTAACTATATATTTAACTGAGGGATGCACAAACCACATTAAGTCTCCACCTGTTCTGCCATATTCAGTAAAGGCAGCTCACCAAATTTCCAGATTCCCTGAGGAAAAATCCCTAACGCTTAAAGATCTGCCCCAAACTACATGGCCCGAAAAGTTAGCATCTTTAGAACATACAGCTTTCTGTGGACACTACTACAGAGTGGTAAGGCGTAAGCAGGAGGTCCTGATGGAGCACCAAGGCTCATAAATAAGTAAAGTCTCTGCTGGGAATGAGGAAAGTGATTAAAACAGTTCAAGGTCAAGAAGGCTGCATGGGCACAAAACCAGAGTGTGAAAAACCTGTTACTCTGGTGCTGTGGTATGCACACTGTGCACAAGATAAGAAAATGCTTGTGCTTAATTGCAACTACGTAGAAGAGTCAAGGCTAAAATAAAATTATTTGTCTTAGTGAGTGTATATGGTAAACCATACGGTGCCAGTATGAACTGGATACTGGCAAGGGAGCTCTAGGGTGCAAAGTCTTCCAAAGCCACCTGTACCCAGGAAACCATATAAGTAATACTATACAAAGTCAAGATTGCCTAAGTGACAGCACTAAAAAACCCCACCAAACTTGGGTATGGGTGCAGCAGAAGTGGGACCAACTAGGAAGAAAGTAACTGGGAGAGACTGTTTATTTGAGAGGAGCTTGGATGGAGAAAGAGAGATACAAGGGTGGTGAAAAGTCACATCCAGAAATAAAAAACTGGGAGATAAGCTATAAAATCAGGTACAGAATAGAGGAGGACAGGATTTTTTGTCAGTAGGAGTGTGGTCACCTACAGATGGTGATGAAGCTGACCTTTGAATCCAAGTCCACAAAGATGCCAAAGGGACACCCACTGGAAAACCTGCTGGAGCCTCCATCACGTCTTTGTCTGAAAGATTTGGTGTGTGAGAGGGAAAAAGGAGGGACAGACTTAAAGTGGGAAAGGAGATAGAATTGTAATTCAATAGTAGTTGGGTGTGACTCATAAGACTTAAGAATGATAATTAGTAGCTTTATAGCTGTGTGTGCTTTTAGATTAACTATCATTTAATTGTTTTATTAGTCTCTTAGTAGTGTATTGCTTAATTTAAAAACATCATAGTCTCTTAATTCAGTTATACCTCAAGCCTGCAACATGAAGGGGAGAGTCAGACTCATGAAGCAACATACGGCTACCACTGTTCGCTCACCAAGCTGAAGGACCAGCTCTATCCATTAATCAACAGGGGCAACCTTCACCCCATCTGATGGATGCTCAGACTCTCACCCAACCAGTCTCGGTCTCCATCCTCCCACCAAACGACACCAGTAATTCACAGGCTTCAAAGCATGTTTAACAGAATAAGAAAACATTGATCTTTGTTTTCTCTGACTTTCTGTGCTCAGCTCATGACATGTCTTTCTCACATTTGTATAAAAAAATGGCAAGCCTACTGGTTTATTACCATCACAAAGTGTTTCTAGAATGGCTTCGCGGTGTCACATCTGTGAACCTGAGGGAACCATGGCAGCACGAACAGATCTTTCACCTGAACTTTTAACTGTGGTGGAGGAAGAACTCTCTTACTCTCTCGGTCCTCTGCCTTCCCCTGTGCATTCCTTTTGCAGCACTTTTTTCTGGTACAGCAATATCACTTACTCTCCACCTCTTTGGGACCCCAAGTACCACATGCAGCTGCCTGGCAGATCTGTGATCCCCTGAGCAGCTACATGGGATGCCAAAGCAGGAAAGTGGAAGTACAGCTGTGCTACAGCTGCAGAAAATGGTCTCAGAGGTAGCACATGCCCTAATGGTAAATTTGTGTCTTGGATTCTCCAGTAGTATGTGGGCTAATGGCCGAGTATCTCATGTATTAAATCCTCTGACTTCAGACGTATGCTGTTTCATATTCATTTCTCCAGCAAAAGTGTTTTTAACTCACCAGGTTAGTGGGGCTCTGAGGAAAGAAGTACTGGGAGGAAGGTCCTAGCCTGTGCAATTTTCTTTACATTGAACGTTTTATGGAGGCTCGTCCTTTTCAAATGAAAAGCATTCAGTTTTGGCATCTTCTCTCCAGGCATAATAGCATAGCTATTATCTCCCCATCATTTACTCAATTCATCACTCAGAGCATTGCAATTTTACCCAATTCAGAGAGAGTAAAAGCGTACTAAATCAAGAATATCTTCCCTTTTACACTGGAAAAAATCACTCCAAAACACTGTTTCCTTCCCTCCCACATGCCTAAAAGCATCTCCTGAAGAGGCTCAAATTATATAACAGCATCTGATCATCAGTCTCTGAACCAAGAGAAATAACAACTAAGGAACAATGACGCTGACAATGCTGGCTACGTCCTATGAGGTACGCAGATCAGTGCTGTGCCGTTATAGAAAAAGAAGCTCAGGAGATCATCTCCAATATTAAGGCCCACTTCCGAACATATGCTAATCTCCGTCTAGGGCTGCAGCCATGGAGCCATGCATTTCCTTGCATGGTGGTCAACAGACCTTGCCGGTTTAAAATACGATTTTACAAGGCCAGATGCCAATTCTGAAATATTACTGCAGGTTGTTTTGTATGGGTAGCCTTTAGCTCTGCACTTAAACACCAGTTATTGTAGCTAAGAAGGGTTCAGAGCACAGATAGTAATTTATTTTATAAATGGACATCTTTACTGCAATGCCAAAGGGAAGCAGAATTACGTCTCAGACTGCTTAGTACTGCTTCTATTAAACCAAAGTAAAACTCTGCCTTGTCTGCTTCAAATTTAGTATCAGCAGAGTATCTTGGACAACTGGTTTACAGATCTGGCTGACAGTTTTCCACTACACTACGGCCGGCTCTAAATTAAAAAGTTTGCTGTAGATACAGACTTTAAAATAATCTCCCCTTGAGCTGTGCTGGGTCTGCAGGGCTAATAGACCTACAATTGCATTTCAGTCGATATAGTGATCAAATGAGTCCTGAAAAAATACTGCCAAGTAAGAAGGTGCCACTTATTCAACCACTTTCACTTCTTGCACTGGTAAAACTGAGATGCTGTTTATCTAATTCCCAGCTGGTGGGATGGTTAAACACCCTGAAAATGAAACACCAATGTATCAAATGGCTGGCAAGGAGCTCTTAAAGAGATTACTCATGACTGAGCAAATAGCCCACAGTACTGGGTACTTCTTTTGTAAAGGAAAATCTCTTTAATGGGGAGAGACTTTAAATCCACCCACTCAGCAACCTGGTGTCAGAAACCATTCTGTATGGGTCATGAAAGTCATTATCAGTGCCAATAATTAAACCACGACCTTTAAGGAATAAGTATGTTTTTATCAACACTAGTAGACTCAAATGAGCTTAACTGAAGAATTTGTCCATTTTAACTGTACGTTTTGTTGGGTTTTCTGAAATCTTTCTTTATGCAAACTACCACCTCCCCGGGGAGCTGCAGAGGGAGATTTCTAGCCTCACAGGCAGGCAATTACTATCACACCTTTGCAGTTCCCACCACTCTGCAGCAGGACGCACCTGGGACAGACAGGCAGCACAGTCTCCTAATTCCTCCCGTGTCTGAGGATCCACACAACAGGGCAGTTGCCTACTGAATAGATCATGCTGCTGGTCATAGTAGGCAGCCCAGGCAAGGCAAGCACATCTGAATCGCTACCAATGGCTCAAAGGTACCTACTGGTCATCCCAGGTATGGTTTATCACTCTGTTTTTTCTCTCAAGACCTTTGGAGATACCATGTGAAAACTAGGCTTATGCTGACCTCCCTCAGAAATTCTTAATGGCTTCCTCCACCACCAGCAGATAGATGCAAATCTGCAGAGGCAACATTTCTGCAAGCACAGAATTCTTTATTTTCATTCTGAGTTTCAAGTGCCTCGTTTTCTGCTGTCTTCTGCTCAATGATAAATACATCAGCATTTTAAAAAGAAACAGCTCAGAGAATCCTTTTCATAGGAGAGCTATTAAAAAGCAATTTCTTTACCAGGGAGAAATACCACTCTCGAGTATACAACGGGCAGCCTTGCTTCATAGTTCAATTTTGTATTTATATTATGGTTATCCTTCATATTTCTATTCTTCAGCAAATCAGCTTGATAGATTAATTCTTTTTTGAGAGTCAGTCTTAGTCACTAGAGTCTGTTCACCAAGAACCATCTGTTCCCAAGATTTCCCTCCCACACACCACAGCGGAATTACACCTACAACGAGTTTCTTCTATTAGGAAAGAAATGACTATAACAAGCTAGGTGACATGAGTCGCTAGGGAGACAACACAAGTACTGATGTCTTTGTTCATCATTATTATAAAGTGTTTATGTGCAATACCTATTACTCAAGGACTGACTGCGGAGGGTAAGTGAACCTGTGTACCCTTCCCTCCCAGAGTCAGACTTTAATCCTAGAAATGACGCTCTAAACCATGGTGGTATCATTACAAGCAACAAATGAGGAAATCTGTCCAATTTTTGTTTGTCAGTCACCGGAGAAACATTTAGGAAAGGAAACTGCTTTTTTTATTGTCTTCCCCTTCATGCATAATGGAGACAATCTGATCACACAGCCTGTGTCTATGGTTGGTCAGTGCAAAAGCGAACAGCGTCACTGACACCACGTATTTCAGCTGAGGACATAGTTCTTTTTTTTTTTTTATGTGCAAGTTCATATTGAAAGTTTCCCTGAGGTACAATATCGACACTTCGGTTAGAGAGGGCAGCTGGCCCAGAGGTTAACACACTGACCTGAGATTTAGATATGGATTTACCAGCTTCAGCTCCCTACTCCATACTGACTGCTGATTGTCGCTCTGTTGGTACAGTACCAAAAGCTCGAGACCTGTGCAAGAAGTGGGGCCGCAGAGAGAGTGAATGAGGTTGTACCAGCCCTCCTTCCCCTTCCACAGCCCGGGGCCCTGATTTCATTGAGTGTGTTTATGTGCAGGGTGATGGCCCTCAAATTCCTTCTTCTGCCTCTGACTTTTCGTGATCATGCAGGAGTCACCTATTCTTTCTGACTGAGACTCATCCCATCTACCTCACCCGAGTGTCTAGGAGAGTTTAATCAGATTAAACTAAAGGAGCTAATAGATCTATAAAGAAGGCATCATCATGCATCAAATCTGTTACACCTGCCAAATTATAACAATAGAGTGTGGGCCTTATCTTGGGGGCCTCATCCAAAGCACAGGACGCAGACAGCAGCTGAGAAGCTAGACTGCAGCCTGCACTACGCGTTCGTGCCTCACCAAATACCAAGCTCAGGTGCACCCTGTGTAGCTGTCACCTTCACTTACGTCACTCAAGCAAGAAGATAAATTGCAGTGGAGAAGTGAGTGAATAAATATATGCCATGCCTTCAACAGAAAGCAAATTGGGAAGGAGCGAGAAAACCAATTCCTGTTTTCAGGTTAAAGGGGATACTATCAAAGAAACAGCATTGCTCTTGCACTTTACCTTTACAGTATTTTCACTCAGTCCCTAAAGTGACCTGCTGAACCACCCACCTGAAGCCATTCTGCTGAGAAAATCTAATCTCGTTTTAAAAATTGCTGAAGTTTTCAGAATAGAAATGGCATTTCTTGGCTCTTCCTCTTTCCAGTGTCGCAGCTCAGGAGCCCTGGCATCTCACCAGTGCACGGGCTCAGCTATGCCTTTGAAGCTGAAATCGATCTAGCCTTGCTCTTAGAATGAAAACTAATGAAAAGAAGGGAAAAGGAGCGCTGAATAAATTAAATGCAGCTCCTGTCAGATGACAGGAGCGCAAAACAAGGTATAGGCAGAGAAATTATCCAGGGGCACAAGAACGATCACGCAGGAGCAGACCGGAGGTGTATTTGTTCTTAGCCCCTGTCTGACAACAGCTACCAGGGATGTTTCAAAGAAAGATGTAAGCTGACTGCATCAGGCAGCCAGGAATATATAACATCAATGTATATTACATCTTCCCAGTTAGCTCTCATTCTGGTTTATAGGATGAAGGGATTGGTTTAAGTGTTTAAGTTACAACACTATCCTTCTATACGTATTTTACTTGTAATATGTTTTTATCCATAGAAATGCTTAGTACAGCTTGAAACCTCATTTCGTTGTCTCAATAACAACATATACAATTAATTTCAAAATCCAGTTATTCTTTAGTAACACAATCTTTCCTTTCCAGCACTGAACTTGCTTTTACTTTCACTGAATGTCCCCTTTGCTGGGCACCGAGTTTATGTTATTTTGGTTTTATTTATTTTTAGTGTAGATGTCTTCCGCTACTCTGGTTTCATGTTCTGCTGATTCTCCCTATGTCAGGGATTCGAACATTTATTAGTGTATAAGAGATCTCCTGTCAAGCATAGAAAGTTGATTGCTTTCCTAGAGAGCATCTGCATTCCAAGGAACTCACTGTTTCCACAGGCACAAGGCCCATGGAAAGCAAAATTTTAAGAGGATGGTCTTAAAGTTATGTGAGTAGCCAAGGAATAACATTGATTAAATGTCCCTGAACCCTTCAGATTAGATTTGGGGCAGGAGGGACAGAAGAGCAACTAAAGGTCTCCAGACATATCTTTCGGATTGCATTTTTTTTTTTAGTTAAATATTACATTAATACCTAACAATTATGTAGTCTTTTTCTTCAGTAAGTTTTTTATAAAGAAGAGCCATATAATTTTTCAGGGGAGGAAACAGACACCTAGATTTGAAGTGACTTACCCAAGGCCACATAACTACGCAGCGGAAGAGCTGGGAGGAAAACCTGGCTATTTCTAAGCCCTTCGAGAGGCAATACTCCTCCAACTAAGTGTTTCTTTCCCGAGAGCTGCCATTTGAGTGCCAAATTAACATTGAAATTATGACACTGACTCAAAGTCAAACTTATGTTAAAAAAAATACAGTACATACATTTTAGGATTAGGAATATTATCTCTTTGTAAGTGGTACATAAGCAATGGTGTTTAATAAAGGCAGGATACATTGGGGTGAAGAGTAACAAACTCGGGTGATGGGCCTGTGAAAGAATCTATTATTTTTGTAGGTACCGTGTGCTCTCTTCTGTCACTGTTCATTGTTTTTCTGTCAGACTTCGGGGACACCACAGGCCCCCAGGGAGAAGAAAGGGGGAGGCAGATAAGAGAGGCAGAGCAATGCCAGCCCCAGAGAGCACCAGCCCTACAGGAAACAGTTAAAGGTGGTGTTAACTGGAGAATGCCTCTGCTTTTCTCCAAGCAGGCTGGGAAGATTANCCCCCCCCCCCCCCCCCGTTTTTGACCCACTCTAAGCAGGAGCTAACATTTATCTGGCCAAGGTAGCAATCCTAACGTGTCCTGCAGAGTTAGGCAGTGAAAACTGTCCTCAAAGGACACATCTGAGAGGGACGGAGCAGCGACTGATGTGGGACTGAGGCAGACATTGGCAAACTAAATAAATAACTGTATAGCAACCTAGGTAGAAAATCAAAGTAATCTTCTCTGTAATTCACAGATCAACACAGAGGCAGCTGTGTCAACTCTCATTTGATACAGTACAGATCCCAAATCAGCGCTGAAGCAGGTGCATAATGGTACACGAAAAACATCTACAGAAACCATCTCAGATCTCAAAAGCACCTCTTCAATAGCTTTTCATATTGCCCGTTTTGTGTACGTGGATGGATAAAATTCAATCGGATTAGGCTAAATGTATGTCACTGCTATAGACAGCAGCAGGGAATCAAGGCCTCAGGATTGCTAGAGCTTGTGGTTTCATGTCCCCTTCAGCAGGAGGTTAAAGTGCTTACGCACTTTATTAGACATAAGCATGGCTTCGGTTTGGCCACACCTTTGGGCCTGTCGCATCAAAAACGTTTGCTTGCTCTTGCAATATTTGCTCAGCCTCCCCACTCTTACGCTAAATAACGAATCAGGCACACTCTCTAAAATACCTTGTTGGAACCTCCCAAGGAAACTAACCATACATTTTATTTTGACAAATTACATACGAATGTATTTCTTCTGCAACTGATTCTGTCTAGCACAGAGTAATTTAACAGCATGTATCTCTGTGTAAAAGTTGTGACTTCTACTTATGTTATTTGCTTTCTCCTACTGTCACTGAGGAAATGTTCACCTTTGAATCAAAGACAATGTACAGATTCACAGAAACATGCCCTCACTTAAGTGCACCTGCTTCAAGTTATTCACTGCTATTTAAAATACACAATGGCACACACGGAGCGTTAATACCATGTACAATTGGCTTTTCAGTTAAATTGAAAATGTAACACGAAAGAATTTGGTTTTCAGCCTGGTTTCCAAGGAAACATTTCCAGCTACTACTGGTGGAGGTGACAAGTTGGTTGTCAGACTCACAATTTCTTCTGTTCCTGGTCCATCAGTTTGATTTCTTTTTTCATCTGGTCTTCCCTACTGAAATACATGCTAATACAGGGGGAAGGGTTTCTTAATGATGCAAAATAATCACTATTTCCCAAACAGCCTCCCTAAAAGAGAGACACTTAAAAAGCAGTAGCAATGATTAAAGGAGAATACATTAAACGAATGTATTCAAATTAATTTCAAACGTAATACCCAGATTTGTATATGTAGAAGTCTGCGCAGTGTTGATAAATATCTACTGGAGATAATCTACAGTTTTACTATTTATCTCTAACAAGCAGATGGGCTCCCACATTGCCATTTCCAGGAGTACAAACACATTCCGAAAACAAAAAGGAAAGAAGGAAGACCTTAAGAATATGTGTGCAGGTTTTTAACCAAATACACCAAAGGTGAGGCTTTATGACCCCTTAGGACACCTGCATTTTCTACAATTACAGCATTAGGAGGTGACAAGGACCACAAAAGATCAATCACCAATGTCACTGCTTTTGAAGACAAGGCCCAACACATTCCGGAGAGCATATATAGGACAGAAAAGAGGTCCCAGCCTCCCAGGCAGGCACTGACCCGGGCCAAAGGCACGCTGCCTTGGCCTGCGCCCTTCCTGGCTTTGCTTCTTACCAAAACAGTGGTTGGTACAGAGGAAGGGAGGGCAGCTGGGTATTTTCATGCACACAGAAATGATGCCTTGCTTGTAACGCTCAATGAAATTACACAGACTCATAGATATATCACTGCTCCTGTTTCTGCTTTTGTCCTTACGTGCATTTCTGTTCGCTCTTCCTTTGTGCCTTGGCAAAGAAAAACATGGGGAATCATGGTGGTTCACCTCTCCTTCCCCGGACGCCCTCCTCTTCCCAGGACACTCACATGAGCCCATACTACAGCATTTTTTCTCCTCTTTTACCTTTTCCAAAAGTTCCGTAATGCCAGAAGGCTGGGCATGGCTCTTTTTAAGGACACTATTAAAAATATCCTTCAGGCACTAGAGAAGATTTCTAGGAGCCATTCCCTCTCTGTAACACCCCGTTTCCGTCCTAAGCCATGTCAGTCATAAAATAAGGACACACAGGAGCGTGGTGGTGTTTTTTTAAACAGCTATAGTTCCTCTTTATCTGACTGCAATATGTTCTTCTCTGAAAGTGCCTTGCACTGCAATTGCCCCAGCTCATGCTTTCTCTACTCCTCTCCTCTCCTCTCCTCCTATCTAAGTTTCATACTAGTAAACACCTTCCTCTGTTGTGTATAGAGCACTTCTGCGTACATTTGATTAAAAACCTCAAAATTTCTAAATTTCTCTTCCTGGGCCATACACAATGACTCCAGTGCCCTTCTATCCTACTTTCCAAGATACCTTCAGTTCACACACCCTGGAATGATCACGGCAAGCAGGAGCAGAGATTAAGGACTATGCTTTATATTAATAACTGGGTGATGAACCAGGGCTAACAGCCTCAAAATTGGAGAGAGACATGCTCTGCTTGTCTGAAAGCACAGCCACCGGTGCTGCTATGAGCTGAACCTGACCTTGTGAAATGGCCTCCTTGATTCCTACAGCAACACGTACTCTGTGACTTTTCCCTTTAGATGTTCATACTTAAAAAAAAAAAAAAAAAAAAAAAAAGTCTGCCATGACAATTTCTCTCAGACGTGTGATCTAGTTTTCCATCCTTTCCCTCCTATTATATATATATAAACACATTTAATTCCTTCCTTTGCAGTCTGTGCTGAAATTAGGAAAAGAATGGAAGGGGAGAAAGGATAATATTTATTTAATTTCTGCAAAAAGCTGATAAAGAAGTCTTCCTCTGAAGATGTGCTGCTAGACACTAAAGGAAATGCAATCAGAAATGATGGGTGCTCTCAGGAGGATGTCTGACAATGAGTGCAGGCTGGAGGTGACAAGGGGGTGCCCGATGTTGGCACTTTGTTTCATGGGACGGTGACAGAATTAGCACATTTCTGTAGCAGACAGCCTGCATCCGGAGGCGGCACTGAAGGAAGGCTGTTCGTGACCTAGACGGGGACCACCTCATGGCACCACTGTTCCCACCTTTTACCCTCCTGACCTGCATGGGACCAGGAGACTGGGAGTTGACCAGTCCCACCCCTGGCACTTCTCCAGTGCCACCCAGCCAGGTCCCTACCACCAGCAGCTCCTGCAGCACAGCACGCTGAGGCTCCCAGCGCCCTCCTTTGCAGGTGGTTATTACTTTTTTTTTTTGTTCTTCCAGGATACTCCTCCCTTACTGTCCTTGTTACTGCTTTGTTTCGGTGGTAATAAACACTATTTTATTACCCATTTCCTTTGCAGCAGGTGCGCAATAGTGCTGGGAGGGCACAAGAGAGACATGCAGGAGGGCTGAACCACAGCGATGATGTGGAGTTAGACACTGCTCCCAGAACTTAAAAGCACAGGGGCTTGAGGGAGACAAAAGCAAGGGAAAGTGTCCAATGGACAGGATTGCTCTAAGTTTTGCTGAGATGTTGCTTAGAAACCTTTTCTCTTTTAACTGGAGTCCTAATGTTAACACTGGCAGCACTTAAAGCTTGATCTACCCCTGTTCGTACAATGAGTTTTAAGTAATCTATGTGGGTCTGGGGGCTGATCTATCAAATTTTGACACAACATCACAGCAGCATAATGAAAAATTTAGGTCTTGATAAATTCTGACATTGCTCTAATTTCATTCTAGCGTGAATCCACTTAGATTAATCTAATTTAGATCACCTGGGATAAAGGTGAAACTTTTCCAACCATGTCATCCAAACAGGAATGTCAGAACATCGTAAGGGTTCGCCTTCCCCTCCTGAAGTTAACTAGGTGGAGATATTACAATATTAGGAAAAAAATGTGGATAGGGCAAGAGCAGTATAATCATTTGATACTAATCCACACTGAAATTGCTAGAGCAATAAGAAGCCCATTTTACTTAAAACCTGCAGCAAAATTTGCTCAGTTGATAGCAAAGTGAACATTACACAGGTTAATTTATTTCATGCATTTCAGTTCTCAGCATGACATGCTTTCTATCCAGAGATGTGAGTGTATTTGCAGTGTATCTCAGGAGATGGGAACATGTCCATCAGAAATTCCACTGTAGTTTATTTAAGGTTAATATTTTACAGCAAATTGACATTAAATGCACTCCTCTGATAAGATAACAATCTGAGGGCAACACCTTCTCTTTCAAGGCTCCGAGTAAAACGATAACCTTTGAAACATGTCAGTTGCCTGATGTAAAAACTGAGACTGTCTCCATCAGGCAGTTTAACAACTGATCTATATCTTTATGACTACAACTTCTCATTATAGATAGATATATATAGACTAAACCCCGCTTCTAGAAAGACACAAGCAAAAGTGAAAAAGTTGTTCTAGGCCCCCAAGTGGGGTTAGCTCAGCATATCAAGATACTGATGTAGTTCTGCTGGAAAGTCTTCCTGACCAAACAAAACCCAAAACACATAGCATTACTTTGTTTAGTACCCATGGGCTGCATGGCGACTATACCTGCAGTGCACTTCAGCTGCGTATTTGACTTGCTGTTTTGTTGCTTTCCTTTCTATAGGGCAGTAAATTTTACAAGTTCCTNNNNACAAAAAAAAAAAAAAAAAAAAAAAAAAAAAAGCATTGTTTATCATTCATGGGTAGAAATGAAGAAAAACAGGGCTGGAAGGGACCTCGTAAGATCCTTCTCTGTCCCAGTGAGATACCAGATTCTGACACTGTTGAATACGGAGTTCACGTTGCAGCTGCAGCTGGAAAATACAAATGCACTTAAGCTGGTTGATTTGTTGAAATTACCATGCTAGTTCAAATGTTATTCTACTCTGAAACATCTGTTTGGGTGCTTGCACTCTGTAGTGAAATGCATAAAACCAGGAAATAACCAGTTCACGCAGATTAGGCAGCCCCAAACCAAAGTAATTAAAATAGGAACTAAAAGAGAAGGATGAAAAGGAAGGTGAGAAATAAGTTTTTTTGCGTGGTTGCCCAGACACCAGAAAGAGAGTCACACAGAAAACTCTTTACCTGAGGGAGGGAGAAAGGGAGAGCAAATAGCTGATACCATTGGGAAAGAGGCAGGCATTCAGGAGTAAGGGATGCGTATTATGCTGAGAGGGAGAAAAGACATACAAAGGGGTATGGAATAAAGGATTTTGCTTCCTAAAGGGAGATGGACTTAAAGGTCAGCTGGCCAGGTCCTCCTGGACAGGCTCTTACTGGATACATATTTGACGAGTATCCATGAAATTAACCGTGAGATGACTTACCACTGTCTTATAGAAGATACCTGATATAGCTGTAAAAATACTATTTTAAGATTTTGTTTCTAACAAGAGACTGCTGTTGAACAATTGAGGTAACTCCCCCCCCTCTACTAAACGTATTTTACTCAAACCTCAAAAGGTACCAGTGAAGATAACGGCTGCCTCTTGCTTTGCAAGCTAGGCTATCCAAAACGTTATTCAACACTCGCCAGTGCACGAGCACCTAGCCAAAGGAAATGGCGTACAGCAGTCTCTCCAGCAAGGTGGGTGGCACGACACGGACGGACCAGGGGGCAGCACACTGCCTAGCAGTGCCATTGCTCAGTGACCTCATTTCAAGCATGACGTATGTCCGGACATACGTGCAGAGCACACCAGTTGAGACAGCTGCCAAGTTAAGATGTAACCAAACATCCTCCTTCTGGACATCCGCGGCCAGCAGCCATTCCAGCATATCAACACTCAGACTGGCTATCCCTAAACTAACCAGCAGTGGCTGTGAAAGCTGCCCGGCCCTAAGCGCTCCAGGCAAGCTGCTTTCTTTCCGTTCTCCACGCTCTGCATGTGAGTGAGCAAGCAGGTGCAAGCCATCAGCTGTACATGATGAACAGCACTCTGCAGCCCAAATCCAAGGTACAAGATGTACACCCACTTCTTCCAACTTTCACGACGACTGCACTCAAAACTCCAGGCTGCTGGAAGGAAAGAACGCAGCTCCACCACCCTGTTTAAAGGGCGACGTCTGAAAGCACCTGTGTTGCTGCTAGTGAAAAGTGGGCTGTGGAAGTGTAGGTTAGTAAGGACAGAGAATCATTGGCCATCACCCAAATGTGGTGATGGCTCACTCTCAACAGGAACACATGGTCGTCAGGCCCTGAACCTCAGCTAATTTACCTCTAATTTTTCCCCTTTCTGCATCTGCAATGATGTGCTAAAACGGCAAATTATTTACTTACCGTTGACTATAATTGCTGGGTATATAGGAGGGACAGGTGACCTGACAATGCTGGGAGCTGAAGGAGGTATGCGAAGAAGGAACTAAGCAGATGATGGGTCATTAAACAGAAAATGAAAACAGAGCTGGACACAGGATTTAGGTCAGGGTTGACTTGGAAATGTAATGGTGCAGCCCGAATTGCTGATGTTAGAGTGATGCTGTGATCAAAACCTTCCCTGGGGATTTCTAGGGCTAGTGGAAAGTGGGTTGCTAGCCCCCAAAGCAGCAAACCTGCCTGTCAGAAAGAAACACAAGGAGTAATAAGGGAAAGGCAGAAAGAATGATAATCTTCCAAGCTTCAAAAGGGCGGGCCAAAAGGAAGAATTTTGGAAGGATGACGAAATGATTAACTGCTTCCATGCCCTATTGAAGCCCCAGGTCTCTGTGCTGCTAGGAACGGTTACTGCCCTCTCACTCCATGTACTGTGCACACTGAAAAATTTGACAGAGGAGAATCTAATTAGCGTTCCCTAAAGGCTCAGAGACTTTCCATTGATAAAACTCCTTCGAAATCCTACAGGCACTACATTAACGATTCTGAATTGCAGTAAACGTCACTTACTCATTATTTCTTTGGTATTCGGGATACAGTGTATAGAGTCCTGATGCCCTTTTGGCGTCACTACCAAAACTAGCACATCGACTTTGCTCACAGTTTGTATTTTTGCTCATGCTGAAACAGAGACAAGCAAAATCAGCACTCGGGATTTGCAGCAGACATCAGGCTTTTAAAGGACCAGATATACTCAGTTAAAAAAACTAGAATGAGAGTAATACCTACAGAAAACATGCCATAATGTACTTTTAGCACATGTAAGTCATCACATACAATAATTTTTTCCCCTTCTGAACTTCTATGCCTTGATCTCTTACGCATCCTTTCTTAGAGTAAATCCTTCAAATGGATTATATTTTAAAAACTACTTATTTGACGCTTGGAAGAGATGCGAAAGCAATATTTTGTCATGTATTTATAGAGTGATTAAAGTCTTCTACTTATTCCACACAGATTAAAAACAAAAAAAGCTCATGTATTTCGATAATTGATACGAAAAGGTAAGGACTAGTACTTTAAATCAGCGGAAAGATAATAATCAAAACCTGACTGTCTTTTCTTTAATGAAAATAGCACGAGCCCTATGCAGAGACAACCCCTTCCTTGAAGAACTATAAAATAGCAAGCACTGTTTTCAGAGAGGAATCCTTGAGTAACTCGGAGAAGGCATGCTGTGGGTTTAGGACTTAGCTCTCAGAAGGATGCACCGTTCTCCTAATACCACATACATGGAAAGCGTATGACATGGTAGGTAGTCAAGTGATAACGATGGTAGTATTTTACAAGACGACGTTATTAGCTCCACCTCCATGTTCTTAGAAACTTGGCTAACGTCCTTTGAATAGTGTACCTAGAAAGCTGAACTGCATCTTAGGTATGAAGTTTGACAGGGAAACCAGCTGGCAAGAGCATATTTGAGTGAGCAGCCACATGAATGAGCACTAAAACACATTCTGGTTTTAACTGTGCAATGTGGAATTCTGTGGCTGGGTAAGAGCTTCTACCCACAGCATACGAAAGACGTCACAGCTTTGTATTCTTTTATTGGCATATTCTTCTCCACGTCTCACAAACCTGGAACATCTTTTCTAGCTTTAGGCATCTGAAAGCTAGGCGTTCAGTCTAAAGTGCTGCCCAGATTAGGCTAAAGACTTAAGACTAAATGCACGTGTACTTACCCTCATTCCTTATGAGGGCCTGAGTCCAACTCCACACGGCCACTGACAGTCCAAGCCTCTCCCCTGCCCTCCGCTACTAGAGTTTGATGGCCACACCAGGAGCTGACCTAGTACAGGCAGGAGTTACAGTTTCAGCCAGAGGGTTTGGGGCTTTTCTGGTTATTGCAGCCAGGTTTGGGGGCTGGGTTTTGTGCAGGGATGGAGGGGCTTGCCTGTGGGTTTCCAGTCAGACCAATTGCTTACCTGATTTGCTACAGCTGTGTAGAGGGGCTAACAGCAGCATATGGGAAGCAGTCAGATCATGTAGCACTCGGTGAAACCATCCTTTTCGGTGGAGTCAGCAGGGGCTTTGATTGGCTCAGGCCAATCACGAAACTGCACCCTTTAAGTAAATGCCTCTTTTAGAAGCTAAAGCTAGGGAAGATTAACCCTGCTCTTAAAGGTCTTTGGGTTAAAGCCACAAATCACAACTCATGAGACAGAAGCTCCCTTGCTTGCTTTCTGCTGACAGGCTGCGGAGCTTGGCGCTGGTCAATTAAACCTTGCTTCAGGAAAATGCCTAAGGAGGTTTTTTATTTAAAGCTCATTTCTTGTAATGGGAACTCACTGCAAGTTTCATATTAGGTCAGTTTGTGACACACTGGGTCTGGAAGCTGTACAATTGTTTTGTTGCTCATTAAAACAAAGAAAATAATTTATTTGGCAGAAGGGGTAGACTGAAATTATGATTCACGTGGATATTTAAGTAGTTGTCCTAAAGGAAGAATATGAAGTTCTGATATTTATATTTCACATCTTTAAGTTAAAGCAGGTGCCTACCCCCTTCACTGAATCAGCTGTTTAATTATACCAGACCTTTAATCACACCAGGCCTCCAGTATGCCATTGACACCTTTGGTTGGAAGCTACTTAGTATTGTTAATGGCACTGAATCTATTTTAATCCCTTTGCCGCCAGCCGCTTGCTTGCTTCGCTATCACCAAATGCAGTAATTCCTGTGACTTAAAACACCTTACCAGGATGTGCCTGACGCACTTGGAAGTGTTTATCTGACTGAGGTTTGTTTAGTGAGTGACGTCTTGCACACAGGAACTTCCTTGTATTGAACACTGCACATCAGTGGCAAGAGAGTAGAAGCCAAGAGATGTGTAAAAAGACCGGGGAAAGCTACCTGCCCTCAGGAGCACAGAGATGCAGAATAGGGTTATTCCTCTGTTCCCCTTCTCCAGCTCCCTAAGTTAGACATCAGATATGACAGCACTGCCAGTTATTAGTAGCCTAGCATAAAGACTGCAGTACAGCCTGGAGATTTTTTTTAAGGTGTTAAACAGGGCATGTCCCCAGATAAACCCCTAGGGAATTCTACATATAACTGGCCTCCAGACAGAGTATGAACCATTAAACCCTTGCAGTCTGACTATGCAGCCAGGTTTCTTTTCCCCATCTTGACTGTAACATCCTCATCTGGATGTTGGCATACTGTTGGGAGACCATGCCGAAAGCTTTGCTAATGTCGAGGTAAATGATATCTGTGGCTTTCCCCTCATCCACAGATTCAGTCGTTTTATCAGCAAGCACGATGAGGTTACTCAAGCCAAGGGTACCAAGGGTAAATGCATGCTGACCATTCTCGGTCAGCTTTTTCTCCTTCACATACCCAGACGTGGTCCAAGAAAAGTCACTCCATGATTTTCCCGGGGACAGAAGTGACACTGCCTGGTCTGCAGCTGCCCGACTTGTCCTTCTTGCCCTTTCTGACAATGGGTGCAACATTTGCCTTTCTCCAGCCATAAGTGTCCTCTAGAAACTAGAAAGCCTGGAGGCTTCTGAAATAAATGAACTACGTTGTTTTTCATACTCTCTTTGCCCTTGTGGCAAAGAAATTTTGCAGCAAAACATACACACGTACACGTTTTTAATAAAGTCAGCTTCCTGGAGATCACAGCAAGGACAGAAGCTTGGGACTCCCACATACAGTGGGGAGTCAAACATCAGGGAGACAGTGCGCCTTCAAGCATGGATTCAACACAGTAAGTAACAGATCCGATTTTTTAATACTTTATTTCCTTTATGCAAGCAACCCCCCCAAACAGAAATCTACACATAGATTTTTTTTCCCCTGCTCTGCTGCTGAAAATTTTGTCATGCTTTGTGTTAAAATGCCCTTTCCAGTGCCTTAATTATTTGTGGATGGATAGTTCAGGTGGTGAGTTCCTTGGGTGTGGGTACGCATGCAATGCCAGAAGTAGTACAGTTGTATTCACCTGGTCTTCTGAAATGACTTTATCACTTGATTCAGGGGTAAACACCACAGAAAACAGTATGATAAAAACTTCTGTTACCCTACTCCGCCCCTATTATATGTTCTTACAGCCTAGTTTACACTGGCATACCTCGAAGAGTAAGTGAAGTACTTTTAAAAACGTTTAAAGAGGTCAGACTGGAATGGTTTACAAACAGGAATACAAAACTTTTGAGTGAGGAGTCTAACTACATGCTTACAGCGTGTGTTACCGTTTTTTTTATACGTCTTTTATGAACGAAACCTTAGTTTAACTTGGGACCAGTACCTCTGGACACCTAAGTTTTCAAGATGCTTTCACTGTCAAAAAGAGAACCTATATAACTTAATTCTTGCTTGATCTGAAGGGGAAATTTTCAATAACATCAAAAAAAATTGTCAACTGACTAGAAATTGTTGCTGTAATTTTGAGCTCTAGTTCTGCAATTTTAAAAATAAAAATCTGAAATATATTTTTAAAAAATATATCCTTCTGAACCAAAAATGTGAACTGGTATTTTAGAAGAGGTCATCCCAAAATATTCTGGGCTTTGATTTTTTTCCTCTTTCTAGGGCCCTGGTGTTGGAGCTCCACCAACGCAATCCAGGTAATTCAATACAAAAGTGCATTTTACTTGTTCTTATCCATGTTTTCCTTGCCAAAAAACATTGGGGGGGGATTTTTTTTCCTTGCCTACAATGAAGATACTGACTGTTCACCATAAACATTTAATTATATATATTTATAAAATACTCATGGTATTATACAAAATTATAATGCCCAATAATGCCCATCTTGGAGCCAGATTCAGGGTCCTCTTTTCCTCAGCTCAGCAGTAGTATGAAGGCTTGAAAACAGAATTTAGGGTTTTGCAGAAACAAAACCAAAGTAAGAGACCTTGACCTTAAACTGAGGTCTGGAACCCCATTTTTAAGACAAGATGGCAACAAAAGGAGACAACTAGCAGAGCAGACAAGAGAGATGAGAAGAAAACACATGATAATGCAGACTAAAAGTACGCACATAGTTAGCTAGTATCAAAGGTTTGCTTGGTTTTTAAACAAGCAACATGTCCTTGCTTGTTTTTGTTATTATTATTTGCTATTTATATTGCAGCAGTGCTCAGAAGTCCGGACATACCAAGCTCAGACCCTGCCTTTAAATCTTGGTACGATCAGAGATGAACAAATGCAAGTTACTGTAATCAGTAATTTCTCCTCTCAAATGCATGCCTCCAGCAGACGGGAAAAATTATGACCATAGTTTTTTGGTAAATTCTGCCATTCTAGCGACCGCCCTTGTTTCTTGTTATCACGGGTACAACGTGCTGTGCATTGCAGGCCTTGGTCTCAGTCCAGAGCCTTTATCCTTTGTCCTTTGTCAATTCCCCTTGGTCCCCTCTGTCCCTCTGCTATTCTCCAGATCTATGTTTTTATAATTCCGTGCTCTTTTAAGCGTTTCAGTGTGCTGCCACTGTGGGAGCAGATCAACACTGGCAGCATCTGGTTTCCCAGCTCTGATTTTTCCTTACTGTACCTAACACTAAATGAGTTACTGATTCTCCAAGCTCAAGCTTTTGACGCTATCAGCTTATTTTTTGGCACATCTGAACTCTTCCACTACCACTGTCCATTGCACGTCTGGTGGGATACTTTAGGAACTGACAGGCAAACTAATTACTTAATCCAGTGATTATCCCAAAGCTTAGTGTATGAGAAGGAGATCATTCCAAATTTTCTCTCTCACCTAAATCACACCTGTAAGTAACGAGCCATATATTTGGCAAAACTCACGCAATCCAGTCTGTATCAAGACAAGGCAAGATTCTGTTAACTCTTCAGTGGCACCTGCTGCAACACAACCTCCTTGAATTTAGGGTAAAACAGACTGAAACTATAGCACAAGACTGACACTCCGTGACAGACGCACCAACTTTCTTCAAAGAAAACAAGTACTGCAAGGCTTGTAAAACATTTGTCATCACAATACCCAGGATCTTTTTCAGGTACCTCAGCATCACAGCCTCCACCAGCACAACCCGCGTTAGTAACCACAGTGGCTGCAGGTCATATTAGACTTGCTGATAAGCCACTGTCACTTCGCTCGCTGCAGGTTCCCAACAGATTTGCAGGTATTTTAACTTTGCCTGGTTAGGTGACATAAACACACAGAATACAAGGAAAGCATGGGAAATCACACAATTCCATCTCAGAAGTACAGGCATAAGCTGCAACAGCCAAGAAGGAAGAGAGATGCAGGAAACCCCATCAAACTGACATGAAGTACCACCTGGCATGGCCTGGTGCTAGGTGCTGTGCTGTAAGAAAACGTCCAATTGCAAAAGTACAGCTCAGAAGCAGTCTTCTTACAGTTAGGATTTTTAAAGTGGAAGCTTACAGTAACTAAGCAAATACAGGATAAAAAGTCAGTCTAATGATAATTGTTGACAGACTGCATGAGGCATTCCTTGATTTTAAAAATATTTAGCTAGACCAGTAACCCTTTCCCTATACCAACTCCAGATCAAACACAAATTTGGTCACAAACAATCGGCTGTGGACAGTCGCCTTCATGGTCCAGAATGTGGCAGTGATTCATCCATGTTCACAGAATTAACAGGGTGCCTCTCTGCAAAATCGGACCCGCTTACTCTGGATGTTTGGCTACAGTCAACCGCTTGCCGTTCGTAATCACACCATTGTTCACATTTACCTATGATCAGAAGAGTTGCTTTGTCGCAGCAGCTTTTCTTTCGGGAAGCAAAATTAATTTACAACAGGCTAAAACTAATAATACCTCCACCCTGGCTCCCTTAAAAGAAAACAATAGGCTAAGACAAGCCCCCAGAAAACTGCCAAAACCCAATTTCCACGCTTGGGTTCCTTGGCACAATTCAGACATTTTGATTTGTGTATGCAATGATGCAAGCCAGAACTTCACATTTTTTTAAAGCATTCTCCCTAATATACTTGGCGGTTCTAATGGGTTGGGTAAATTAAATAAAAACAATAGGCTGGAATTGCTAGGGGAAACTGCAGTGGAAGGTGACTTTCAGCCAACTTTTAGGTGCTCTGCTCTTTTGGAGGGTCGGTTTGGGGTCAATGGTTTGGTACATAATGCAGCAGTCAGCACCTGTACAAACAGCCTTATGAGTGTCTTCTGGTAACCATGGCATTGTGGTATACAGGGATACCCTGAATTTTTTTTCACTCTTACAGTCATAGCTCAATACCAGGAACTGGGAGAAGGATGATGCATAAGCCAGCGATTCAAAACAGGACAGCAGGCAAGATGCCTAGAAAATCAAATGCTCTGGACTATGCATATCAAGATGTATCACTGTGTCACAAGTGGGAGCTCTCTCTTAGGGGTCCTAAGGCTCAGAATATTCCCCCCACCCTCCCTTTCCCCAGTATTTTAACAACCTTGCTTATAGAAAGTATTATCTGGTGATCAGGTCTGAAGGTTTTGACTGAAAAGTCAAAATAGAAGACTAAAGACTCTGCCCCACTACATCTAGGATTTCTTCTTAAACTGCAATGTTTTGTTCACAATAAACTTCATTTCTTTGCAAGGTCTTCTGATATAAAATTGGTTTTAGCTTCCATCGTTCAGCCATAGTCAGCTGCCAGATAAGAAAAAAACACAGGTAAGGAAGGCCAGGGTTAAATTTAGGGAGAACAGAAGAGCTTTCTTTAAGAAAAATTGGAAGAAACAGGTGGGGACAGAATCTAATAAAATCAGACATGAAGGATGAAACATGACTTAACTTTATATTTTGTTGAACGACCAAATAGTAATTTCTGCTCTTTGGGTGGTGACTGATAGCTCCATTACCAATGCATTTAAGAAAAAGATAAGCCTCCATTCTTAACTATGATTTGCAGGCCAAGATGTTCCCAAAAGAGGTTGCCTGAGGTTAGGCGTCCTTATTCAGCCCCAATTCACAGTAAAGTACCCAAGCCCGTGTATAAACTTTGGTACATGAGCAGCTCTGTCGACATCCAGACATGTTCTGAAGTGCAATAGCCCAAAAGAGAATTGTGCCAACTCGCGCACGTCGAGAGCCAAGTCACAGGCTCCAGCAAAATGACAAACATTGTTTAAAAACACGTTTGCTGAAGGCCTTGTTGGTAAACGGGTCACTTGGCAAAATTGTGAACACAAAGCATGCTGTGCAGCTGCCTAAAACCTCAGCTCTCCTGTGTGCCTGAGCAAAACCAGGACACAGGAGAAATCAGAGGGTTACAAAGGATGCCCGACAGGACGTCTCTAATGATGTTGCTCCATAGCCTTGATGCCGGCAACAGCTGCTGGGAAATAGCTCTGATTTCTGTTACTGATGTAAACTCTCAAGCCTGTGAGGTGGAGATTTTCTCTTCAATGCTCTTTGTACTTTTCCTGTCCTCTTTGAAAATGCCACGCTGAACTCTTTACTCTCACCCTCCCCCGCACCATGTTTCTTCCATACCTTTGGTGCACGCTCTCTCACTTCCTTGACTTTTACCACTTAGGATAGGCAGACATCAGTGGTGGCAATGCTGAAAGCTTTCTGCTGGCAAGGAGACCAACCTCCAAAACCGGACGAATTTCTACATGGAGGCATCCCCGACTAGCATAAAAGTGAATTTTGTGCGTTAGAGAATCTAAATCTTTCCTTTACTCACTTGCAAAAGTCTAATATTATGATACTATTTCCATTTCCAACTTGACACACAAGGTCAAGTTCAGATGCAATCACACGGGCAAAAGAAGTAGATGAGAGTCAGCAGTACCGATAAAACCATTGCTTCTTGATTTTGGTAGCTTCCAAACTCAGCAACTGTCTAGCTCGCTTATCCTCCAAGGCTTTTAGGGTGGAGTCAGGGAGTATTGGTTTCCCAGATACAGAGAGTGATTAACCACATTTGCATTCCTGTATCAAGCACTTCTTACTATGTTTAAATCACTGTCACCTGAAGCTGAAATACTGACAGTGAAATCAAACTCATTCACATATTTTTTCCTGTAAGAAACAAAATTATCCAGAGCAAAAAGAAAATCCAACACGATGACATATAACTGAAAGGACAAGTGTAAATTACTTATTTGCGCCCATCACCTCCTTGAAATCCACCCTTCACGAGATACTCAACCAAAGCTAAAGAAGATTTCAGGAACTGGGCCCTGGCTGCAAACCAGAAAGCACATAGGCATAAATGCAAATTCAAGCCATGTTATGAAGATCCTTTAAAGTTGTGACTCAACTGCAGTCTTAGTTTGCTAACTGTCTGGTAAGATACCCTCTTTCTTCTCTAAGACACCCTTGCACATTAAAGAAAAAATATTGTGACGTAGTTACAGGCTACAAGTGTCCCAAAATATCACTGCTTATGGAGAACTAAAAACGCATTTCATTTTACTTGTGGTAGCAAATGCAGCCGAACTGCAACCTCTAGGCTGTTACTGACAAGAGAAAATCTTACTTTTGAGGGCTCCTTAAATTCCATCATTCTAAACATACTGCCTACTCATTTGCTTCAAGGGCTGAACCTTTCTTTATTTTGTCATTTATCAGCTGGCAGAATTCTTCACTAATGTTAATGACATAATCATTAACACACGAATCCCTTGGCATATCCACCATTAAATAAAACAAAAATGGCTAGCTTGAAAGAGGGTACCTGTGTGTGCATTTGTGTGTATACATAGTGGTTGGACTGCAGAGCACAGTTTTGTGTTTACTGCATAAGAAGCTTGTCCATAACGTTCCTTGGGTAAAATGATGTCCCTGGCCATCTGAGTTCTCAAAGAACTGCATAAAATTAGCCATGATATCTTTACAAATTTAGCAGAATACTTGAATATTTATATTTAAACTTGTCCATAAGTCTCTTGTTAGATATCTGCTGTGAAACTAAGAGATTTCTCCTTTCTTTTCAGCATTTATTTTCTTTTTTTTTCTTTCTTTGCTTTATCGCATTAGCAACACACACATTAACATACAATTGGCTAGAGGGATCTTTCTGGAACGTTTATATTTGAGGCTCTGTATTCTCCCTGGAAGTGTTGCTGTTTAGATTATGATCACTTCTTATGAAGTAATTTTAAGTAAAAAACGAACCAACCGAAAAAACCCTTCTGAAATCTGATGATTTATTGTGATTCCAGTGCAAGCCGAGGAAAAGTCATATGAAACCAAGAAGTAAAGATAAAACAAAGGCCAGCTTTTACCTATCATTCTGTAGGTGGTAGGTATTTGTGTAGGATAATGACATGCAAGACAGAAACCAGTAGCTCCCTTGCTGTCGCAGCTGAGCAAGCAGGCACATAGAAAGCTGACCTCCAGAAAGTGATCTTGCTTGATCCTGCGCACAAAACATATTTTCTGTGCATGCACCTGGCAAAGATCTCACACACTTTGCGATGAGAAGCTGGTAAGAGAGATGGAGCTCGTGTACGGCAGGACTGCAAAGCAGCGCTCTGCTGAGATGGCAGCTGCCGCCACGCAGGTGGCCTCTGGTCAGACAGTGATGGTGGGCCGCCACACCTCATGCTGGGTTTGTCTTGCAAGTGCCTGAGCACCTGGACAAGGACCAGTGTTACTGTCATTCTGCTGGTCTCAGTGGACATGCCACATCAACACCTGTAACAGCTGTGTCGAGTGAAAGACGAGGAAACTGATGTGTCAGATTTTGACACCAAAGCATTTTAATTCACAATACGAAAGACAAACACTCTCGAAATGAATTGTGAAGCATTTTACTTTCAAAAAATTACTCATTTGAGAATAATTTGCCTTGATTCTACAGTTTCGTTTAGCGCTGTGTCCTTGTTTTTCATTTAGCAATTTATGTTAATTAAGCAATGTTAATTTCATTGTGATTTACTGTGTAACTATTGCAAGTTATGTATAACTGGAGTAAATTTAAAATGGCAATCTATTTTTAAAAAAGACACAAGTTGACTTTACTATTGTGAATACCCCCAGGAGCTGAGGTACCGCAGACCGTTTGCAAAGCTGCAGCACTAAGCTGTGAACTCTCCTTGGCAGTGACAAAACTGAGGGTTGTA
The DNA here is from genome assembly GCA_013398815.1 of Ibidorhyncha struthersii. Lineage (NCBI taxonomy): Eukaryota > Metazoa > Chordata > Aves > Charadriiformes > Charadriidae > Ibidorhyncha > Ibidorhyncha struthersii. Next base: position 21,026 of record VZSZ01006262.1, on the reverse strand, counting down.
TTCTGTACCACCTGGCAGAGCTTGCGACCAGCAAACGGCAGGCCCCAGGGCTTGTCAGTATTTGAGCCGTATTGCTTGTTGTAATAAAAGACAATGCATCACACCATTAGGTCATAATCCTTCCTAGACCTTCAAGGTACTGTGAGTACTGCTTTTACGCGACAACATCAGCAGGAACTATCTTAATAACACCCGAGAACTGCACCTCTAAGTGACCAGAGCCTGAAGGTTTTGGGAGAGACTCAAGCAACAGTACAAGGAGAAGCCATGTAATAAGGGGCCCAGCTCCTCCCAGCAGGAAATGCCGTTGTGAAGGGTGTCGAGAACGATGCCTATGACAAGCAGCTGAGGGAACTGGGCTTGTTTATTTTGGAGAAAAGGAGGCTCAGGGGAGACCTTATCACTACCTGAAAGCAGGTGGTAGTGTCGGTTTCTTTTCCCGAGTAACAAGCGATAAGATGAGAGGAAATGGGCTCAAGTTGCACCAGGGGAGCTTTAGGACACATATGAGGAAAAATTCCTTCACCGAGCGGGTTGTCTAGCATTGGGACAGCCTGCCCAGGGAAGTGGTTTGAGTCACCATCCCTGGCAGTATTTAAAAGACACGTAGATGTGGCACGTGGGGACATGGTTTAGTGGTGGACTTGGCAGTGTTAGGTGCAGGTGCTTAGACAGGTTATGGAGTCTCCCTCCTCGGAGATTCAAAACCCAGCTGGACATTGTGCTGGGCAACTGGCTCTATCTGACCTGCTCTGAGCAGGGGTTTGGACTAGACAATCTCCAGAGGGCCCTGCCAACCTCAGCAATTCTGTGATCCTGTGAAAAGGTGTAGAGAAAGGCATGTGGAAACAAGTTAGAAAGAAAAAGTATTTACATTTGCAAGTTCAAAAAAAACTAGCTGAAACTGCAGTCAATAGAATTTTTACTTTTGAAATAACAAAGGACACTACAGAGGTTTTATCATATTCCCTACTGATTAAAAAAGGAGATGAAATTTCATGGGAATAGCTACTGCACTGTGACAGTATCAAAGACAGATCTTAATTAGAAGACAAAGAGGAGACTTTATTTTCCTGTGAAATTGCAGAACAGTACTTCTTGCAGACTTTTATATTAGCTGCTGGGAGGAACAGAAAATTACTCAGGTCACAGGGATGTCTACATGATGTAATGACACAGGTGGAGAACAAGAGATAAATGGACAATTTAACTGGCAAAAGGAAGAGGGAAGAGTTTAGAGCTTGTTCTGCAAAATAAAATATAAGTTCTGCCTAACTTTCATAAACTGCAGAGAAGAGAGAAAAGGATGGGCAGTTCTCATACTTAACCTCTTCTGTTCTGCGACACAATTAAGACTGAGGGGTAGAGAATAACCTGTGTAGTTTGACATGTTCATCAACAAATTACTTTGCCTTTTCAATAAATAACTACAAAAAAATTTAAAAGTAACATCTAAGTGAAAGATAAATTACTTCTTTTTCTAGAATGCCTTAAATAGGGCCTAAAAACTCCTCTGCCATGCTCCTAAAAACTCCGTGAAGATTAACACATTTAGCAAAATTTGGGATAAACAGGAAAACGTTGTCCGATCACCTTCATATAGGGGAAATGACAAATTCAACAGGGCTATATGACAGGCACAAGGGGTCTGGCTTTAAATCTGGCATAATCCTTTTAATAATTCAAACGTCATGGTATTGATTCATACCCGTGGGCTCTCTGATCACCCTAAACTACTTCTCCCTTTCTGCCCATGTCCTTACCAGGCTTTTCATTCAGACTGGAAGACTTTTTGGACAAAGACCTGTGCTTGCATAGCTATGGCTCCTGAATGCCAACATAAAGGCAAATTAAATTTATAATATATCAATACAAGAAAAGGTTTCCTCTTCTCCCTCGTCCCCACCAACATAATTTTCTAGTCCTCCATTACTTTTTTTCCTCCCTCTAGCTCCTCAACATCATTATCTTCCAGACCCTTGCACTGATTTTCACCAATGATAATGCCCTACTCCTCATGCTTTCCTTCTGATGCTTTGTAAAAACTTTTCTTCCAAATATTACCTCTGAGACTCTCTGCAGACCTGCTCTCTTCTCTTTTTTCCTCTAATTGTTTCTTCAGGATCTCTTCCTAAGTTTTAATATTACAGCAGACTTGTATTAGTCTTTTTATCTTCTGCATCTGTGCTGGTTTTCCTCCATTACTAAGATTTCCATTGGTCCCACCATTAGGGCATAAACTTATCCCCTTACCTCCTGACCCGCTTCTCTCATTCTGTGCCATCCTTGAACTTAGCTGACGTCCCTCCTTTTGGATGTCTTGATGTCCATTGTAACTTCTCATACCCAAACCAAGTCCTTTCTTTAGTAATATCACCGACTGATTATTTAACTGCTTCCCCTCTCTGTCCCTAATGTCTAATTTGCATCGCAATCCTATCACCCACATTTCGTCTCCAGCTTCGCTAAAAAAATGAGGGCTCATCTTCTAAGAATGGTGCATAGACACCTCCACACAGTTTTTTCATGTCTGCTTTTGTATGTACATAGAACCTTACAGAACAAGTTTGTGATCCTAAAAAAGGGGTATGGACACAGTGTTTTCAGACATGCAAGCATTTTCAAACTGACTGCTGATATGAGGTGGTTCATTTTTAACATTTCTAAATTAAAGTACCCCAAAGGGAATCAGCCTGCAAAAGGGCACCAAGATGAATCAGACTCACCAGACGCATTGGAAAGTTTTAGCAAAGAAATACATTATGTACAGGAAAGTATAGTTATTAGTATTTCTAATACTGTCATTAGTCACATAAAAATGTAACAAAGCACACACAGCAGAGAAGATTTAGGGTTGTTCTAAATCCATAATGCTGAATGCATCCCCGATCAACTTAAGCAGTATGTGGAGAAATTCTAAATTACTGTGCAGCATCCATGTATACTAAGCAGTGACGGAAACTGCATTATGACTATGAAACTGTGTGATAATGCCTATTTTCTCTGGGAATTGCCTCAGTCACACAAAGACATTCTTTCTTCCTCATCAGATTGTGACCTGAAGTGATCTGACTGATGCAGTGGCGGACACAATTTCAACCACCACCTTTCTTTCCCCCTTCTTCTTATCACGGTTTCTCCTCTGACATCTGAGTATGCATTAAAATAAATACCCCGCACACACCCCATTTCCACCTAGCTGTACTTCTGGCATTTCTGCAGAATGCAGTCTGTGCTGACAGCTGTGCAAGTGCAAAGGAGAGAGAAGGTATAGGAAACCAAGTTCTGCTTCTGCTAATCGATAGTAAGATGGGCCTTTGTGATTCTCGGCTTCTCCATTAGCCTCCTGGTAGGCATCGCTTTGCATGCAGAACACGAGAGAGGCAGGGCTGCCAGATCTCCCAACTTAGCTGAAAGCGGACACATGAGATTTTATAATCCAAGTCATGACATAGGTTGGATGTCAAATGAGGAGGAGCTGTCACCACAGAAGGCTGCAGCTTTGGCGTAGCACCCAAAAAGGCAATGCCATTGCACTTTGCTTGCTCCAAACGCCCATGTACCAGCATAGCCTTGAGCCAAGGAGCAGCAGTAGCAGCATGGCTGCAAACATCCAACAGCAGAAAGGACACCAGGGACATGTGCTTGAGCTCAGGACTAATGGTGGCTTCTTTTCTGTCCAGCGTGAAAGGTTATCTTGCTGGAAGCACCAGCTGCCTTTTTGGCCCTTCCTTGTGCTGTAGGAAGCAGGCTACTAGCTGCTAACATATAAAGCAAAACCTTACCAGCCTGCTTCAAACAGAAACACAAGTTGGAGAAGAGAAAGAAATGAAATGGAACAAGGCAACAGATGGTGTTAGCTTAGGAAAGAGGAACAGAATGCTTTGAGACCCTTGCCTGCATTCGTGTCAGTATGTTACCAGCCTTAAGATTTAGCTCCTCTCTACCACACAGTTTACAAATCATGGGACCAAGTAAGATGCAAGTTTTATTAAAATGACAGATTTTTTTCCTTTGGTACACAAATACTAGAGTTATTTCTGATAGTCTAGCAAGGCAAATCTAGATAAATAATAAAACAGAAGACATCTTCAGCTCTGTTTCACTCTGATTAGTAGTTTCCAGACCTCCTAATAAGCAAGTGGGATTCCGAACCACCAACCAAAAAACCTCATTACTCTGTTCTGAGTACTGATCCATGCACCATCGCAGTGGTCACAGCGGATTTAGGGGACACTGTTCCAGAGGGAGTGACGCTGCGCTGGTTTGGCGCGGCCAACCTTTAGTGCTGAGTGCTGATGAGTGATGAGTGGTGATGAGCCAGATGCACGAGCGAGGGAGTGGAGAAAGGGATAATCGAGGGAGGTGGAAAAAGAGAAATCTGGCATGATTTGGTGAAATGTATAGGGCTAACAGAAGGTCTTGCTGTATATTTGCTGACAAGCATAGCACACTTGACAAGGAAATAACTGAAGAGGCAAAGGTGCCTGATAATATCAGACTTCTGCTGTTTTCAGTGGTCAGTGCCATCATGTGTAGTTCCAGACAAAGCTTTGCAGGGAAGAGAAGGTGGTCTATCTGTACCATCCACTGTAACTATAAGGGTTAACCATAAGAGTTGAATGTGGTTGGACGATATGAAAAAGCAGTAGCATTTTACAGTATTTCTGGTCACACCCAGCAATATCTGCTCCCCATTTTCAGCAGCTTCACAGCCTCCCCATTTTCTCTCTGAATTATCAGAGACATTAACAAAAGTCTTTTCCACTACCCACTCTGACTGATCGTTCTGAATAGGAGCACTGAACAAACAGATCTGAGAAACAGCCTGGCTGCAGCAAGCAGCCTTGGTTCACTGCACGGAGGGCATGGAAAAAGCTCTGCTCTCCTAGGGACAAAGTGGAAGCTACAACCAGTGACTCAGCATTAGCCCAGTAACTGCTCTCCAGGGAATCCGAGACAACCCCTCCAAGCATTCCTGCCTATTTCTGCACACGGAGGGATCAGACAACAAAAAATACTCCTTGAAACAATTCCCTACCTCTGATAAATATACGCCTCCTGTCAACTAATGAGTAAACACAACTGTCAAGCTTTGCCTTGTGATCCACATCTATGGACACATCCAGAGTGAAGCAAATACTGAAATGCGTTTTTTTGCGTATGAGCTGCACTCTGTGCCATGCAGACATGGCATTTCATCAAGCACAGGGTAATAGCTTGATTCCCTTAGGGACTCATTTTTGGAAAATAGAACATCTCCTTTCATAAATAGGCAAGGTCACCACGTGCCACACATTCTTCAATGCACACGTTCATTTTGGAGTTTATGCCGAGATAATTGAGTATCTGTTCATTATATGTTTCATATTAATGCAATAGCACATCTTCACATAAAACTAATTTTACAAGATCTGAGGAAAACCAGCATTATACTACATTTCAATGCCATCTGTTCAGCTGCTCCAGAATACAGTGGAAGAATTCTGATTTATGCACAAATTATTTCTTACATTTTACTCTTCATGTTGGATTCAGAATTTGAAAAATTCCAGATGAGAAACATTTTAAAAGCACAAACTAAGGCATTTTGCCCCTTCACACCCCACCACTCTTTCATGACTTACAATTGCTTTTTTATTTAACAGGAGTCATCTTCCAGCATATTCACCTGTACACACTGTGAACAAGACAGTTCACAAATGTGATACCTCAAGGTTTAAATCCCCGTAGATATGAGGATAGAAACCACCAAAATGTCACAGAGATATATGAAGAGAGATCAAAAATGATAGGCAATTTATTTCAAAATATTGTTAAGTACTACCAAAACTCAGGAGTCCCCAGAGGACCTTACCTGAAGAACCTAAGCATTATGCAGTGCAACTAATTCCTGCCAATCTATTTCTCTGCTTTCATCTTATTTCATCCCAAATACTTTTTTAAATCTGTTTGTTTAGAATATTTAGAAGCTAGCAACCTGTTTTTCTCTATTCCTGTGGTTCCTGGGAACCTTCCGCTCTGGACGTGAAAATAAGAAATTCCAGATGATACTACTACGTCAAGGCATATTGTAAAAGAACAAATAGTTACTTCCAAAGTGAATGTCTGATCAGTCAGTAGAGAAGATTACGTAGAGTAGAATATCAAAGTAGAAATGAAGTATTTTCTCCTAAAACCCAATACAAATACCATATTGCATTAAATCCGACAGTTTGTGGAGGAAAAGAATAATTACGCAGTAGGGATTAGAAATTATATATGTACACGTAAGGAAAAGAAGGGATTTTATTCTGAATTTTCCTGTGCATACTCAAATATATGCATTCTTCATCAGTGATTATGACCTGGAATGTCAAATGCAAATGTTGCCTGAAGACTTGGAATAAGCTTTTGCTGCACTTTGTTATATAGCTCAGGGGTCTCCCCAACAGGAGAATGCAAATGACAACTGTAAATGAAATTGTAGTTGCTAGATTGTGAATGACTGATTATGTGGCTTAAAGACATACGGCAAACTTAACTGGAAACAATCTGCAAAAAAGTTAAGAATAATGTTTCTTGCCCTCTTCATCTTGCCATAAATTTAACAGTTACTGGAGTTAACAGTTTCACTTCTAGAAAAAAAACATAGGCTGTCACCATTTTCACATGGAAATAACATTTGAGGAGTCAGGTTTCTGCCTTAGAGAAGTATTTTTGCTTTATTTTAAAAAGATCAGCATCAAAGAGACACCTTTTTTCCTTGAGGGAACCTGAAGGAGTTGTGAACACACCCCTAGAGTTTTTTTCTTCTCAAGGCTGCAGCAACCTAACTTAGAGACTTGCCTCTGTCTTTCGTTTGCTGGAAACACATTGAGGCTGGCTGTCAAAGGTTCAAGGAGAGGTTATCAAGTCCTGTTTGCTGTTGGCATGTCTATAACTGCTGACACACACTACGGGAAAAAAAAAAAGGGTACATCTAGTACAGCTGCAACAATGGAACAGCTACTAGGGAACCTCACCTAGAACGAAGGACAACACTAAGCTGTGCTGGCCAACTGAAGAGATAAGCTAGTAACAAAGGTTATAGAAGTCTTGAAAAATAGCTTGGTTTGCATTTTCTTAGTGGGTTAAAAAAATGCAAAACCATGCAAACACACCACATTTGGGATTTTGTTGTCTGATGATGAAAACCATTGCCCACAGTCATCAGTTATGAAAGCTGTAGAAACAGCTAAAAAATGTTCATTGAAAGGAAAAGTAATGAAAAATAGTGCACTTGACAGATTTTCGAAAAGCAACGAAAAAACCTTCCTTTTAGCTCACTTACAAATTTTCCTGAACAGGAAAAAAACCTACTCTTTGTTGAAAACACAACAAAATCGAACTCTGTTGTCGAACATACTTAAGATTTTTCTAGCTTGATGCCTTAAAACACTAGGAGGAAAAACACTTGCCTTCTTCCAAACTTACCTGTCTCTAAGTAAGTTATCTATGGCCCTATTTTACCTCTAACTCCAGTAGACAGAGGAGGAGTACTTTTCCAGTAAAGTGTTGTTCAAAGTTTTAGATGAATACTCTAAAGAAAAGTTGACAGCTCTCAGATTAATTCCTTGCCTACTAGGGCCAGATCGGTCCCTTCCCCTCATTTCACGTCAGCTATGTATAAATTCACACTAGCAGTAAGCATTAGCTTGAACTCTGGCACTTACAGCCGGAGGAGTCTGAGCAAGTTCATGACCTTGCACTGGCCTAAGCTCCTGAGGACCTCGAGGTCCTTCGGCCAAATCCACTCTAGATAACTGGTCTAGCAGTTTCTCTTTACAAATCTTTACATTAAATGCAGCAAAGGGCTTTGACGTCCTCCTTGACACTAGAGATCCGTATCTCCTCACCAGGGTGGCAAGCTAAAAGCTCAACAGAAACAAGCCACACGGGTGGAGGTCGAACAGGTCTGTTCTTCAACTCACAGGACTGTCGTAGCCTTTGTGTTGTGCTGACAGCAACTTTGGAAAACACCCTTTGCAAATGCAACAGTATTTTATCACTTCATAAATGAGGTTAAACTGGAGCTGACATCAGAAGACGGCAGGTGCTTTACTGTACTGGAGCAATGCACAGCCACTAGGCTTTGTCCTATGAAATGACTCTAATGTCCTGATAAGGGAAAGGAGTAGGGTGCAATGGGCTCACACTCAGTTTTATTTTTGAATGCTAATGTTCAACTATTAAGTTTTAAAAGTGGGAGAAGGAAAACAGTTCACGAAAGCAAGATGCTGCTCTTCTCGCAAAAAGGAAATTTTCTAAGGTAACATGCTTTTGAAAAAAATTTTGAAAAAATTAATTCTCAACAAACAGTAATGCAAAAAAGAAGTAAAGCAATTACATCACTACAGTGTAAAATGCTGCACCACCTATCAAAATCAGACAGATCCAGGTTCATTCACGGACTTTTTTTTTTTGTTTTAGACATGACAAAAACATACAACGATTACTGCAGAAGGTATTTTGTTCTTCATAAATTGAGTATAACAGAAGTCCTCTGCTTCACTCAGCTAAGTGGATTTCAGATTAGACTCTAGAATAAAATATAGAAACTTACCTTGCATTTCAACATGTTGGCTACTCTCTCTTGCATTGATTGTCCAGCCTTTGGCCTGACAAGTATATAAACCGCTTTCACTTCAGGGCTGGAGCGCAGGAGCTTTTCCACCAGTACTTTGCCCATGAAACCTGTAGCTCCTGTGATAAGTACGGTCTTTCCATTGTAATAAGCTGAGACTGAAGACATGGTGCTTTCTTGTTCTGTCCTTTAACTTTCTGCAGGAGGTACCTGAGAAGATGCAGAAATAAGGCTTTAAGGGCTTTTGAATCAAGACATAGCTCAGTTATTTGGGAGCTACAGTCTGAGATAACCTTTTCTAGTCAGCTATGGCAGCTCACATTAGTTCAGTCAATGGCAATTTTAAAGATGATTTTTTAAAAGCCTTTATTATGAAAATAAACCACAAACCATAAAATAAACCACAAAGGTTAATCTGAGATTCTTAAAAAATCAGGCTCAGCCTTATACTCCATACTACACCACAGCTGCACCAGCAGTCACAGTTCAGAAGATAGCTTGTGCTACCCAAAACTCCCAGCAGCAGCTGCTCACTGCAGCGTTGAACGGCATTTCTCACACACGGTGAAGTGGCAGCCATAAAGACAGCAGTTATCTCTACGAGACAAAGCAGAACAGATCTCCTCACAAACACTGCGGGTACAAATGCTGTGGTTTCCACTTTTACTCCACTGTGCCAAGCAGTTCCATTTCTTGTCAACCATCACTTTGCAACGTGCCCAGCCTTTTCCTATTGTCTTGGCTTGGAACTAATCCATGAAGAAAGCTCTTCATCATGGAAGACGCTGTGCAATGACATTGCTCTGCAAGACTGCAACACTATGCTCCTGTGTGTAGGTCATCACCCATAATTGGCTCTTAAGGCCAAAATGCATCCCACTTAACTCTAAGGAGCACAGACGTCACATGCTTTCTCTGGAGAGTTTATGTTGTTTGAACTGCCCTTTGGAGATCCACTGACTATATAAGGGGGCTGACATGACCAGGCTCCCACATGAAGCGTCCCAGTTAAGTCTTTTAATTAGATACAATGGTTTCAGGCCTCCATGTCCCCAGCCATCCCGATTCAAACTCTGAGCTGATTAAATGACAAACAAGGCTGGATTGGATCCTCCTAGAATAGCCCCTCTCTCTATTAGACTAACTGGAGGAAAAAACTTCCTCTACCTTTGAAGCACGCACAAACCACTTCCACTGCAAGGGAAAGGCTCCCGAAAAATATAAATAAATGTCTTGAAAAAAGCCTACTAAATTTGCAACAAAAAGAAGCAAGAACAGTAGAACGACATCAATCAAGTACTCAGGAACCCAGAGAACAATCCTCAGGTACCCCAGAAAAACTTCTCTACCTCCTGCAGAAGCTTCAGAGTCTCTGTTGGCCATTTCAAGTTTCTCAACCTGACATAAGTCAACTGAATGCGAATAGAATACAAATATACCAAAACAGAAATACAGCATTTGCTGCATTTTTGCAGTCTGGGAAGATTCCCTGTTCTCACTAATCCTTCTGCATTTCTGAAACCTAATAAGCCATTCAAGGACAGTGAAGTGGCCTAACTTAGAGCAAAAACTGCAAGCCTTCACACACAAACATCTTATATAATGAGTCCTTGCCTTGGACCAACACAACCGAATGACAGCAAAAAGTACTGTAAGAACCCTGGCTACATGTGGTGGTAGGTTACATTCCCTTCATTGCATGCGGCCACGAGAGAAATACAGCTTGTCCAACAGCCCATGCCTTCCTCAGGACGGAGCGAGGTATCTTACCCCCCAAAATGGACCACCAGCTATGTGAAACAAGAGAGACACCACAGATCAACCCCTACAAGGTGTACGTTCTTCACTGAAACACTCAGGAATGTTCTTCGCTGGACTGCAACCCCCAAGGTGTTGCCACTCACACCAGTGAAAAGCGATCCACAGTCTGTGTCAATGTGCTGTCATTATCTGGGTCTACAGCTGATGCATCTACCCAGACCTGACTTTTCATTCCTACCAATCTGCCAGTTTTCACAATCAATGTACTGCTATATGGGAACACTGAATGTATATTTCTAACAGGCTATAGCCCAGACACATAAACAAGACACTCAAGCACAACAAAGTTTTGTTCTTCTTTCCCAGTGCTGTCTGGGACTGCAGTACACAGCATCAAACAAATGAAAATCCCCAAATTTCTTTACCTGTAACAAATCATCAGGTGTGCCATCCAATTTAGAAAGTGGGTCAAGCAGAAAAACTTCTGAAGGACACTATTTTACAAATTAATAGCTGTGGGTATTCTGGCTCAGTGAATTCGAGTATTAGCCTACTTCCAGATACGGCCTAGATCACAATTTAAATGAATGTAACGGGCTTATTAGGCCTATTAAAAACCTGTTCTTATCAAAGAGCTGGCCACTTGGGAAGCTAAATAAACAGGTTAAACTATTAGATAATTAACTTATTTATAATAAAGTGTCACATCTCATTCAGGTTCAGAAAAAACTGAGTGATACTGGAAGACAGGAACTTGCAGAATTTGGAAGTGTGGGAAAGGGTGTGTGCATCTGTAAGTAAACAGTAGTTTAGCCAGCTGAAGATGGAGGTGACAGAAAACTGAAGAAATTTGGTGTGACACATGCCCCGCAAAGCAGAGAAGTTAATGACAGAAGTCCTCAGTCACTAGAGGCCACACAAATTCTACTGAACATAAGGAACTTGACCCTGCTCTGGCAGGGCGTTGAACTAGATGATCTCCAGAGGTCCCTTCCAACCCTGACCATTCTGTCATTCTGTGAAACAAAAAGATGAAATGTAAGACCACTTCCAGTCACTGGATACTTCCTTTGTACTCATATTCAGAAGATCTTATCTTCTTAACCTCACCTAATATTCTGCTATAAAAATGGTACATCTATAAAGTACTTTGCCCCACAGACTTGGAGATGACCACAGTGTTTAACAGGAATTACTTTCCTTGTCACACTTCGGTAATACAGAACGTTTCTAACCTGCACCTCTAAACATTAGTGCTTTGCATTATAGTTCTCGACAACTGCAAAAGTAACAAGATTTCTGAATGTGGACACCAATTTATTATGTTGTTTCATTTGGTTTCTCTGTTTGAGTTATCCAAATGGGTCTTCATTTGTTTTGGCCAGATGTTCAATGCCTGTTAGAACAGTAAACAAAACAAAACAAAACAAAACAAATCACACTACTTTTAAAGTGCCCCTAAAAATTAGCTGTGCAGCCACATTTCATTAAGTATTTCTAGCAAGGACTACATACGCATAACTGACAGTTTTTCCCCATGTAGTCTGAGACCATTTTAAACATTTGTCTCCAAAAAGTCAGGAAAACAACTGCATCTCCCAGACCACTCTGGTAGGATGACAATGGAAGCACCAAACACAGCCACAAAAAAACCCTGAACTTCTAAGGCAATCTGCTCTTCCTCTTGATTATTGGCTTAACCCTGTAGGCATCAAAGAAAAGGTAAGAAAACCCACAACCTTCCTATTTTCTATAATAAAGCAGTCCAAGTCAGGCAGCACGCAGTTTCCAGGGCCAGTTTCAGAGTTGCAGCCGGTTGCTCAGGGCCTCATCCACAATAAAAAGCCACAAGGAATGAGACGGTTTTTGCTTATTACGGGGTCAGATTTTTGTCTCCTTGCATTACTTTTTTTTTCTCCTTTCCTAAGTTAGCTTTAGAAGAAAACACAATCATCTCGCACCCATCTGATGCCATGCTAATTATCAGCAAAGAAAATCTGTTTATTTGTTTAATGTGCATAAACAAATTGATGTTTTGAGATCATGACACAAAAGCCACAGTTCTGCAATCAGCTATGTTTAGACAGATCCCTGAATCTCCACTGTTCAAGCAAATTTAGAGAGGCTTTTATTAGGTTCCAAATCCAAAAGCAGATTCTAGCTTATATTCGGGATTGCTAAGATATTTTCCTTTCAACTTAGTCAGGGAATATTGACTCTTTTATTTTTCAGAACCATATTTGGGTTGTATATTTTTAAGAGTGTGATTTTATAGCAGAATTTGTTCTTCTCTGCTTTAATTGATTTTGCTTGGCCTTTGTAAAGAACGTGCTGAAGAACTTTCGGAGATTTTAAGGAACCAGAGCATTTCTAAGGTTAAAAGGTATGATCCAACTAATGCCTGCTGACCTAACCCTTTGGATGTCTACTTCAAAATACAAAGAACCATATGTATTCCTTTATGACTTTTTACACTCAGTCAAATGAAGTAAAAAATCTTTCCTGCAGAAGCTTATACTTTGCTTTTCATTTTACGGAATAAACAGTCAATGCTGGGCATTAACTATTTTGCAATTAAGCTGCAAGGGACTAAGTGTCTGGTAAGAGAAAACTGTCCGAAGTCTGAACCGTGGTCAGCAGTCACAGTGAGCTGACCCTTACTGAGGTGAAAATGAATAGACTATTTTAGAACTTGAGGTTCCTCTAGCTTCCAAAGCTGACTGGAGGTGAGAAAGCCACTGAATGGTGGAGAAAAGCCCACACATGGGCTTCCTGAAGCCCAGCTCAAGTGAGTAATTACAGGCAATTCTGACTGTTTAGGCACTAATCAGAGCAGCAAAGCAATTACTGATGCCATCTGAATTACTGAACACAGCATCTTTGCAGCAGTATACATCTCGCTGATGCTGACTCATCTTCAGCCGTAGTGTGAAAAGAACACCTTTTGGCCGGCCAGCCAGGAATCCCACTGAGCATCTCTGCAGACACAAGTACGCAAGCTGCTTTAAGGGTAAAGCTCTGTTACCGATGCCTGTGACAGCCTCCTCTCAAGCAGTCATAAAGGACGACCTGCAGCGCTGCATTACAAACAAAGCCACGATCTTCTGCTAGGGGCACATACCAAAGGACAAGCAAAGGGAAAGGTGGGAATCCTACCAACCTAATACTTTGCTCCTGCAAAAGAGAACCTTCATATCCCCAAGAGAAGAGTAAAGGAGAGCTTTCCCCCACCAAGAGCAGATGCAACTGAGCTGATATTTAACAAAATAACTAATGCACTGTCCTCGTTTTCCACATGCTTCACCGATGCCAAATCTGCATTTAGATTACAATGGTGTAATGCTGCGAGTTAGACTGCTACCAAAGCCATAGCATATCCGAACCTCATGAACTGCTGCTACTGCCGCTGCCCAGAGCAGGTCCATGGCTGCAACGTGTTAACGAGATGGCAAAATGGAGCACGACCAATGAAGGATGGGTACACTGGAGCAGGTTCATATTTCACTATGGTTTGGACCACTAATAAGCTTTCCATGCTCTACTCAACTAGGACAGCAGCCATCGCAAATGCTTATCTTATATTTGCCTTTTCAACTCAAAAAAAAAAAAAAAAGGAAAAAAAAAGAGATTTAGTTTTGCGCAAGAGCGAAGGACTCTATGCCTGTAGATATACATCTAGATTCACAAACAGCCTCTCTGGCATCTCCTTCTACTCAGTCTGGTTTTGATGAGTTTTCTCATATCTGTTGCATTTTCACAAGGACGTATTTTCTGTAAACAAGAAGGTCAGACTGATGAATCTTTTAGACGTCACATTGAACATAATGAACTAGCTTCAACTAAAATTATAATTAATGACAAATAACATTTTTCTGAAACAAAGTTACAGACAGCAAGAGTCCTTTAAGACAAAATAATTTTTGGCCACTTTCTGAACATAAATTTTTAATCTTGGGTACAAATGTCCAATCACACATAAAGAGTTTTCTTTAATCGGCATTCTGGCGGAGGCATAATTAACCTGCAACATGCAGAGAAAGAAAAATTCCTCTGTTGCTTCAGAGAGCTTGTACAGCTGAGGTCAGAAGAAGCAATATCAAGTGGTCACAGACTATTTCAATCTCATCAATTTGCTTCCTCAATCTATTAACTATTTTATGAGTTTAAAATGGACTGAACACAGGGGATGCCTGAACAAAGTATCTTCATATAATTTTTTTTTTCCTCCAGGATGCGTGACAAAGAGTCCACAAACTATGCATATAATTCAATACATAAAAGCAATTATTCTTAATTTGCGCTCTTTGCCTGGAAGCATTTGTGTATAGTTTCTTGTTAACTATCATCAGCAAGTCAATTATCCCACCACTGTGACTGTAGCAGGAACAACCCAATCTTTTCATTCTGGCGGCCAGCAGGGATGGATACTTTAACAACAAGCGGTTTTCCTCCAACACTAATGCATATACAACAATAGTATGGTTTGAAGCAAATCAGTATAATCGAAGAAGACCGTGTACTTGGATGAAGGGGCAGGAACAGCGTTAAAAGTTCAACACCTGCACGCTACCTCCTGTGGAGCATGCTCCGGTCCGAAACAAAGCAACTTTTCAACCTTCTGATTCCTAGAGTAACAGAATGCTCCGTTCTGTGCTTAAAGAATAAAAATTAAAAATACAAAGGAAAATGCAATAAGCATCTACATGTTTCATTTATGTGCTGGCAGTAGAAACATGGGATATAACAGCTCCCATCAATCCACAGCGAAATCTCAGGCCTATGCAGGTGCATTAGCCGTGCATGCTCTGCCATTTGAGATGCTTTATATGGATGTCAAGGCTTTGCTGAACACCAGGCTCTGCTTCAGAGATTTCACAGATTATTTTTAGCCCCAGGACATCTGGAAGTAATAGAGCATGTTGTGGCCTTAGAGTCACAGAGCAAAGTTCCACACCATGCACGCTAGCAATAGCTGAAGTAGTGACTTGCTTTTCATCATAGTGACTTAAGTCCTGGCTTCTCAGTAAAACCAGGAGGAAGCTTATGTCACTCAGCTCCACTGATCTGATTTACTGGGCCAAAATCACTGTCAGGGTGGTTCCACTGCAATGACCAGCATTTCAGCTGGGATTAACATGAATTAGCTTAGATTTGAAATATTTTCTGCATTTTCAGTAATAAATAACAGTGACTGAGAATGGAAAAGGGCTGTAGTTCAACACTGCATGGCATTTTTGACAGTAGTACTGCTAACACGAACAAGCAGATAGTACCAACAATGATGTGCTGAAGTTACATAATATATTTTCAAAGGTCTTTAGGCATATAAAGATTTGTGTAGTACATGACATTTGGGAAGATGTAGGGGAGATTTTACTGATGGCAGAAAATAAAGCAAAGAGGATGTTAAAATGGCTAATCTAGGGACAAATTAAAAGATCCTTACGGTTTGCAGAACTTCCATAGTTATTTAATAGCACTAACAACCTAACAAAAATAAAAAACTGGCCAAGATAAATCTTCTCTCACTTAGCTACCGAATTAAAAGGAAGGTCATAATCCATCCTTTGTACAGGCACTATAGATGCTAATACAGCTCAAAGAAATAAAATCCTTTGATTTAAAGATGGGCACATTTACAGCCAGACTGAACTCCTGATGATAATTCTCTTTACAAAAGAGACTTTGCTCCTAGCAATTTACACCAAATATGAATGTTGTTGCTAGCAGCCTGAAGGTTATATCACTTTTCTCCAGCTAATATATTTCAAATCATTTTTTGTTTGCCAACAGTACCGACTCAATTCCATAACAGCAACAAGCAAGTAGCTGCCCAAGCAGCAATAAGCAAGGTGAAGCTCTCATTGCTCCCGGAAAACCTTCATGCCTTGAAAAATTACACCAGTTTTGCAATCCATTTCAATTTATAACAGTTAAATCTAAAGAGACAGTGCAGTGTGACAGCATAATTAAGAGTTAGAGACAACGAGCAGCACGCACAGCTGGGCCCTGTGAACCGCTGAAGGTTACATGACATGTGGAGAGAAGCTCTCGATCCTTTAGAAACTACTGTGAGTTGTGGCTTCTGCGCTAAGAGATCTGCCCACCGAACAAGACCCACATCTAGGTCAAAAGCTTGAATTTCAAGATTTGGTCCTTGTTTAAGCATTACCAGTACAGCTTGACAGATCGGCTGACTGTCCTAAGTAGTCCAAGCTGTTAGATCACCGTTAAGAAATAAAGGAGAACGAATGAAGCAGAAGGGCCACTGATATAATGAAACTCAGGAGCAGCCTCTTGATTTTTCAGTGAATCCCATTAGTCTCTCTCAGTCTCACTATTCTCTCTAAAACTGACGAAAACAAGCCTATAAGCATTTTAGAGCTAAGATGGGGCAACTGCGCTAGGGACATACCCGCATACGCAATATGGGATTTTAAAGAACAAGTATTTCTCAGTAGCTCAAATATGGACGTATTCAGCCTTACCCCTGTTTAGTTAGCCTACTGGTAAGAAGAGCAGCTCCCAGAGACGTCAAAGGAGCAGCTTCTGCAGGCTTCTTTCTGTATTACACAGGTCAGCAACTGTGCCCATTGTCCTTTGATTTTAGCTTAGAGCTAGTCCTTGCAAGGCCATTGAGCAGGTTGCAGGATCAAAGCTTAGGTGCTGCGCACAGATGAGGACTAGAAGAGAGTTTTTGCTCTGCCGCATAATAATTAAATGCACTCATTCTGTGTCAGAGCATTTCTGCAGGCGATCCTTCCCGTTCTCTTTCTACTAACTCACTCTTCACAGCCATTGTCACCTTGTTCTTTCTCCTTCAGCTGTGGCTGGGATTTCTACAACTAGCAGTCCTCTCTCAAACCCCTAAATCAAACCCCTTGCCATACCCATTGCACACCGATCACACTGCATCTTAGCATGGCAAAAGGGAGGTCTCTCAGTGATTAAGTCAAAGGTCTATGAATCTCTCTGTGATATCAGGGTGGTCTGGCACATTTATTTTCTTTTAGACATCTCAGTTGATAACTTTGTGTTAGCATCCAGCATTTCTTAGCACAGTATTCGAAGATTTTCTGCCCTTTTCCACCACTTGTGTTTGCCCCTCATCAAAAATAGTGGCACTATCGTTTACAGCATTTGTGGGAAGAGTTGGATTTGGAGAAACCAAGTTGGGCAGAGGTGTTGACCTGCTTGAGGGTAGAAAGGCTCTACAGAGGGATCTGGACAGGCTGGATCAATGGGCTGAGGCCAACTGTATGACGTTCAACAAAGCCAACTGGTGGGTCCTGCACTTGGGTCACAACAACCCCATGCAGTGCTACGGGCTTGGGGAGGAGTGGCTGGAAAAAGCCACTGGTGGAAAAAGACTTGGGGGTGTTAGTTGGCAGCCAGCTGAATATGAGCTGGCAGTGTGCCCAGGTGGCCAAAAAGGCCAAGAGCTTCCTGGCTTGTATCAGAAATGGTGTGGCCAGCAGGACTAAGGAAGTGACTGTCCCCCTGTACTCAGCACTGGTGAGGCCACATCTCGAATAGCATGTTTAGTTTTAGGCCCCTCACTACAAGAGGGACATTGAGATGCTGGACCATGTTCAGAGAAGGGCAAAAAGGCTGGTGAAGGGTCTAGAGAACAAGTTTTATGAGAAGCGGCTGAGGGAACTGGGGCTGTTTAGTCTGGAGAAAAGGAGGATGAGGGGAGACCTTATTACTCTCTACAACTACCTGAAAGGAGGTTGTAGCAAGGTGGGTGTCGGTATCTCTTCCCAAGTAACAAGTCATAGGACCAGAGGAAATGGCCTCAAGTTGCACCAGGGGAGGTTTAGGACGCATATTAGGAAAAATTTCTTCACAGAAAGGGTTGTCAAGCATTGGAACAGCCTGCCCAGGGAAGTGGTTGAGTCACCATTCCTGAAGGTATTTAAAAGATGTGTAGACATGGCAGTTAGGGTCATGGTTTATTGCTGGACTTGGCAGTCCAGTTAACAGGTGGACTTGATGATCTTAGAATCATTTAGGTTGGAAATGACCTTTATGATACTATGATTGATCCAGTTTAAGAATAACTGCATACAATTTAAAGGTAACAGGAGGCTGAAGTGTTTTGGTGTTTTTTTCAAGCCCCACTTTTGGAACAGTCCAAC
This sequence comes from Ibidorhyncha struthersii, assembly GCA_013398815.1. Lineage (NCBI taxonomy): Eukaryota > Metazoa > Chordata > Aves > Charadriiformes > Charadriidae > Ibidorhyncha > Ibidorhyncha struthersii. The sequence goes on along the minus strand of VZSZ01006262.1, from coordinate 2,519 downwards.
TTGGACAGCTGCTGTGAACAGGACTACTACCTCCCCCCTGATTTCCACATTGCAACACTCATGGAAAATCATCCCTATTGATCCCAAAACAGGGTAACTAAAACTGAAAGTATCTAAAAACTGACTGCATTCTGTAACAAATAAAAAAATGTAGTGATTGATAGTAGCAATGCAAATATTCATGTGATTGCAGCAACCATGTTCTGCACAAAGGCACTGCCACAACATAAGGAATAACCTTCACTCAAGATTTTGAGTCAGCAGTAATACTAATCCAAGTAGAGCATTATCCAGTAAGTACATCTATGTCATGTAATGATGGAGAGAGACTGCCTTCCTGAGGGACTTTTCTACTGTCATTGTAGTCTCCATCCAGCTCTCTTGCTACATAAATACATAACCACAATACTTCAAAAACTTAATGAAATCAAGTGAAACTGCATTTATATGTTTTCATAACAAACCCTAAAAAATGCAGGAAAAAAAACAAAAGAAGAAATGAGTACAATGTACCAGGAACGTGGTCAAAGTGATGACCCCCTAACAGCCATTAACAAATGCTTATCTAAGCCACGCTACCTTCCTATTGTTACAACTTTTTTTACAGCTATGTCCCGGAGAAGCTGGATATAGAAAAGATGAGTAGCTTTGTACTCCTGTGCAGACTTATCCGGATACATACATATTTTTATTGATATTAAGCTTCAAAACAAATGCAAAGTATTTAATAAATAACTGAGTGACACTAGCCGTAAAAAAAAAAAAAAAAAAGCTGTAGGGATTCAAACGTACGCACTCCAGTTTCTGATGACCTCAGAGTCTCCCATTCAATTTGTCTGCATTTTCCAAAGCATACAGGCTTCTAGTAAAGACGACTTTCATAATGTGTATGCCCGTACTTGTGTTTGTACACGCACACATGCATAGAAAACCAGTTTTAGGTCGTAGACGTGACAATCCGTTAACTGTGTTTCTCCTTGAGTTGCAACCATTTTGGTGTCATCAAGACCACAATTATCTTTTAGATGCTAGTGGCTACAGAATACTTCTAATTGTAAACTTGTACAAGCTGTAACAAAATAAATATTCCTTCTCCTCCATAACGTCCAAATTTGCTAACACCTCCCCTATAAGGAAACTACTCATGAGCTGAGAAGCTTTTGACATGTTGTCAATGAAACCTCTTGATAAGCTCAGATAATATAGTAGCACGGTGTATGCTGCTTAACAGAAAAATGTGGTGACTATACTAAGAAGTCTAGCAGTCCTGTGACAGCAAGCTAAAATTAAATTTCACACTTTAGATCTCAGATCTAACAGAGTGGAAAAAATTAACTGCTGTATTCAGCCTCAGATTTAAGGGTAATTAAATAACTGCAATTATTTTTCTTTCCAATAGAAAGCTAAGCTTAGGAGTCCGAGCATTTTTATATTTAGGTTTTATTAAGAAGTGCAGCCTAGAACCCTACTTCTGCCTCTGTTGGGGTTGAAAGATGAAAATGCTCAGAATATTTCCCACCAAGAGAAGTCTTCTTAAAAGGATGACCAGATGAACGTGAGAGCCTATACTATCAGTTTCATAGCAAAGCAAATATAAATATAGACATATGTTTTCAAACTCAAAGATTTAAGATACCATCAAGTCGTCTTTTCATACTGAAACCTAAAAGGGAGCATTATCAATGGAAATACCACAGTTTTGCCTGTGTATCTTTTACCTCATCATTGCATCAAGACTCAGGCTAAATACCAACAAAAAGTAATTTATTTTTTTTTTTATTTCTCCCACATTTCTCTATTGTTCACACTTGGAGCATTTGATGGCACCTGGCAATCCATCAGACAAAAGCAGCAGTCTCATTTGTTCTGTCCACTGAAATAGGACAGAAGCCATCCAGGTTTCTGCTATGCAAAATTCTCCTGTCAAGTGAAGTTCTCAGCAGACAAGAGCCGGATCAAGGCCTTCAGGAACAGGGAAGAAATGCAGCCAAAGCATACTTTGTTCCAGGAAGCCCACAGGGAATTTTATGCTGCTTAGTGCGTGCTGCTAGCTGGCTTATTCTGCAGCAAGCCAGAACAGCGGCAGCAGTGACCAGCTCTCCAGTAATACTCTGCATCCCCTGCTTTGTTGAAAACAATTCTGGCACTAGGAATATTCCATACTATATACATCATGCTGTGGGATAATTACTGCAGATGACTTAGAAGTTAAGTTATGTTCACATTTTGAAGAAGGGTACAGCATTGATGAAACTTTCAGGGGCAGAGTGCAGCTGGTGTGCAAAGGACACATTTCACAAAGGGTCCCGAGGCAACCTTAGATGTTAACGACATCGGCGGAGTCCAGTGCGCTAACTCTAAGAAAAACAGTGCAGAGGACGGAGCGGAGTGGAGACACCTCAGCCAAACTCTGTGATAAAATGGGAACTTGAGGGTCAAATGGAACCCTTGAAGGTCTTCTGGAACTGATAAGCTGCATAATTGTTACCCTGAGCCAACGATCTGTCATTTTTTGACAA
>VZSZ01006260.1:1632285-1642824 GCA_013398815.1 Ibidorhyncha struthersii | reverse complement strand
CCTGCCACAGCCACGCTCACTGCCGCCATCTGACACTGGCAAGGAGTCTGCCTACCTGTTCTTTTCCCACATGGACAAGGATACCCAAGATAAGCAACTCCTGCAGACAGGAGGTCAGCAGTACCATAGATCAGTCTTGCTAATACTTTAAGCATAAACCAAACTAGCATCTCACAATGCTCTGATGGCATGCAAAGGCTGCTTGTCCAGATGGAAAATCCACCCAATCCTCCCTTGCTTACAACAGGCATCACTGTCAAGGACTGGGATTGAGAAGAACTCCCCTTTTCTCACCAAGTCTAAGACCCCTACAGGCTCCTAAAAGCATCGTGTTTAAACCCAGCTGGCAACTAGGACCACGTAGCTGTTCACTTACTCCCCCCATCCTGGCCCTAGAAGGGTAGGGAGAAAAAGAAGAAAAAAATAAAACCCGTGTGGGTGGAGATTATGACAGTTTAAGAGAACAGTAATGGAAGGAAAAAATAATAATGGTAATAATAACGGTAAAAGAATATAAAAAATAAAGTGATGCAACACAAATTGCTCTCACCACGCAGTGATCCATTGCCCATTCCAACCCAAGCAGTAATCATGGATCCCTGCTCCGCAGCCAGCCCCCATTTATATACTCTATGCTCCTTCTCAGCTTCTATGGGAAGCTGAAAAAGTCCTTGACTTACTGTAAACATCACTTCGCAACAACTAAAACAATATATGTTATCAACATTACTCTCATACTAAATGCAAATCACAGCAGCTACTAGGAAGAAAGTTAACTCTATTCCAACTGAAACCAGGACAGGAAGAGGGACTATATACTATCGTCTGCCTTTTCCCAGAACTGAAAAGGTCTCAAGAGGATCTGACAAGTGACACAACATATATACATCAACGCACCATCTTGTAGAGGTGTGTGCCTTCCAATATCTTACACATAACCTCAACTATGGGTTCTGCACCACCTGACAGATAAAGAGCTGCTCTTTGGCAGATCAGAATGGACTACTCCGGGGTCCACTGGGTTGCATGAACTCATTCACCTGCAACACTTTTAAAAGACTATTTCTTATAGCTCACTGGGGAGACCTGACCAGGAGAAAAGAATAGTAAGAAAGTTCTCAGTTTGTTCCTCACTAGAGACCTGCTTCTGCTCTGCCAGTCCTGTACAAATGGTTGTGGGTTGGTTGCTTTGTCTGAGGTACTACTACTTCATGCAAGCGCTAAATATTCTGAAGACACCACAACAAGAGGGTAGAACATCAGTATGGGCAATCTGAAGCAACTCTCATGGATGGAAAGTAATTAGTATCTCCTTCCAGCAGGATGAAAACTGCAAAAGGTGTGAAAGGACCGGATGCTCTAGGGTATCACCTAGATGTTACACTTCATTATGGAGGTAAGAAGAAACCTCTGAGTTCATCGGCACGACATCCTCCATCCTTGCAAACTCACCTTCAATTCAGAGGGATCTTCAGCTATGGTCTGCTCTGTTGGACAGGATTCTAGAGATTTGTGAAGATGATTAATAGCCTCGCTTGTGGCACTGTGTACAGCTCTGATTCGGTCTTCCGTCATTCTTCCTCCATATAGGTTCTGCACACCAGAGCTCACTGGAAAGATACAGTATTATGCATGAGATGTGGTTACAAGGCTAACTTTCCCAAGCATACCTTTTATCTCGGAGATTGATCTCAGTGGCTACAGATGCCTGGGGGGCGGTATGCAGCTCACGGTAACAAAAAATATACTCTCACATGTATCCACAAGTTGCACGATTATTTCTGAAATAGTCCTCACCAGTGTTCTCTTTAATAAAAAAAAAACCTTTTTCTGTACTTACTTCCAAAACTGTGTCCGTAATATTCACTGGAACCCAAAGTAGCAGCAGCAGAGGGGAGACAGCGTGAGCCTGAAGTGGTCCTTGCTACAGGATCCTGGAGTGGTAGCGGTGTTATCAACTTTGTACCACCTGGTCTTCCAAATGCGTTAGGCAAAGATTCCTCAGGGCAGCTACTGCTTGTGCTATCTTCCCCTTAAGAAGAAAGCAAGCAGGTTGAAAAGGTTGCACAGTGGACCTCAGAGCCTCACGTTACAGTCCAGAGAAATGCCTTCAGTTTGCCCAATAGTCTGCTCACAATTTTTAAGTGGTTACATGGATTTAACAGCAGAGCAGAGGGTTACCATATTACCCGAGCCGCTGCAACTACTAACATAGAATAGTTTAGGTTGGAAGGGACTTTAAAGATCATCTAGTTCCAACCCTGCTGCCATGGGCAGGAACACCTGCCACGGGCAGGAACACCTGCCACTAGACCAGGTTGCTCAAAGCCCCATCCAGACTGGCCTTGAACACCTCTAGGGATGGTACATCTACAACTTCCCTGGGCAATCTGTTCCAGTGCCTTACCACCCTCAGAGTGAAAAATTTCTTCCTGGTATCTAATCCAAATCTACCGTCTTCCAGTTTGAAGCCATTACCCCCCATCCTATCACTACATACCATTGCAAAAAGTCCCCCTCCAGCTTTCCTGGAGAGGAAACTCCGCAACTCCTCAAATATAATGGAAAGTAGCTTAATAACTTCATCTGTCAGTTCCGTCAGGACCTGCAGATGGATTTCATCAGGTCCCATGAACTTGTGCACCTTCAGGTTTCTTAAGATGGTCTTGTACTTGACCTTCACCTACAGCAGGCAGTTCCTCATTCTCACAGCCGTTGTCCTTGCCTTCCATAACTTGGGTGGTGTGGTTAGAACCCTTGCCGGTGAAGACCGAGGGAAAAAAAAGTCATTGAGTATCTCAGCCTTCTCCATATCCTGGGTGACCAGGTCTCTTGTTTCCTTCTGGAGAGGGCACACATCTTCCCTCGTCTTCCTTTTATCATTGACATACTGACCTGGTTTGAGCGACACAGGACTAATTTCTCTTCTAATACTCGGGAAGACTGCACTTTTAGAAGACTAGTGTCTGAATTTGTGAAAATATTTACTTTCTAGCCAGCTATGGTGTGTGGGTTTCAAGGTCTCAAGTGTTTCAAGCTTGCCAGGTGCAGGGATGAAGAGGAGCAAGACCCAGGCATTTGACCCAAGCTGGCCAACAGGATTATGTCATATAATCAGCATCACATTCACTATAAATTAGAAAGTTTGCTGCAAAGTTCTCTCTCTTCCTTGATGGCTGCCATCCTGAGAACTTCATGCCCCAGTGCCGGACTCCTGAGGCCTTCCTTCCCTCCTGAAGCCGTAGCGCTCACAGTGTCCGACATTTGCTGCCCACTGTTGGGAGTGCACAGCTTCCTACTGATAGAATTGGCTGAGTATAATCTTTGCATATTCTGTATTGGTATCGGGATTAATATTGGTTCTTTAGTGCTATTAGTGTTAATTATCTAATCTTACTTTATTAAATCTGTTTATACTTCAACTTATGGGTTTCCTTGTTTTTCCCGATTCTCTTTCCCAGATGGGGAGGGGTCATCGGGTGATAGAGTGATTGTCTAAATGACAATAAATTGTTATGGCTCTCTCAAACCGTAACACATACTTATAGAAGTTTTTCTTGTTGCTCCTGATGTCCCTGGCCAGATTTAATTCTATCTGGGCTTTAGCTTTCTTAACTTGATCCCTAGCTGCTCGGACAGTTTCTCTGTATTCTTCCCAGGCCACCTGTCCTAGCTTCCACCCTCTGTAGGCCTCCTTTTTGCTTTTGCGTGTGTCCAGGAGCTCCTTGTTCATCCATGCAGGTCTCCTGGCTTTTTTTGCTTGACTTCTTTATTGGGATACATCACTCCTGAGCTTGGAGGAGGTGATCCTTAAATACTAACCAACTTCCTTGGGCCCTTCTCTCCTCTGGTGCTTTATCCCATGCAACCCTACCAAGCAGATCTCTCAAGAGGCCAGTCTGCTCTCCTGAAGTCCAGGGTAGTGAGCTTGCTGCGCACCCTCCTTACTGCTCAAAGGATCCTGAACTCTACCATTTCATGATCACTGCAGCCAAGGCTACCGTTGAGCGGACATTCCCCACTAGCCCCTCCTTATTAGTAATGACAAGGTCCAGCACAGCTCCTCTCCTCGTTGGCTCCTCTACCATTTGGAGAAGGAAGTTGTTACCAACACATTCCAAGAACTTCCTGGATTGCCTGTTCCCTGCTGTGTTGTTCCTCCAACAGCTATCAGGGTGGCTGGAGTCCCCCACGAGGACTGGGGCCTGTGAACACGATGCCTCCCCCATCTGTCTATAGAAGGCCTTATCGGCCCCGTCATCCTGTTCAGATGGCCTGTAGCAGACCCCCACTGTAACGCCACCTGCCCCCGCACTCCCTTTAATCCTGATCCATAAGCTCTCGGTCAGCTCTTAATCTGTCCCCAGGTGGAGCTCCATGCACTCCAGCTGTTCATTAACATAGAGGGCAACATCATCTCCCCTGCCTGTTTCTCCTAAGGAACCTGTATCCCTCCATTCCAACACTCCAGTCATAGGAGCCATCCCACTACTTCCCAGTGATGCTAATGAGATCATAGTCCTGGAAGCATATGTATGTGTCTAACTCCTCATTTGCTCCTCATGCTATGTGCATAAAGGCACTTAAGCTGGGTCTCTGTTGAAACTGACATCCTGGCTGGAGTGGCTGCAAATCCTTCATGCTGCTCTCCAGGTGGCATTCCTGTGAGGTGTTTTATCCATGTTTCCCCGCAGGCATGCTCTTAGCTTGCTCTGACATGACAGGCAATGCAGTTCAGCTCAAGCCTCAATGTGTGGTTTCTACCAACACAGTGAACTTTGCAACTGTGATCAAATTAGTGAAACACAAGGTCAATTCTGCACACTGTTCCCAGATGATTTACTCCTTTTAAAGACTTCTTTCTTGACAATGTTTTGGTCACAAAAACTATCAAAGCATCCAAGAACGAATGGGCCAAGAACTCAGGAGCTTTTCTTTCCTTCCTGGAACAGTGAGTCTTGCTTAAAAGCAGATATAAGACATTGGGATTGCTTGTTGTGTGGTGGCCTGTGAGTTACTGCTTCCTTGCTAGAGATCTTCAGTTTCCACAGCTATCAAACTGGATCTTTTTGTCAACACAATTGATATTATGACCACAAAGTAACTCTCCTGTTGAGGTGATCATACAGGTAATTCAACAAAATGCCTCTCTTCCGCATGTGGTTAAGACTAGCTAATGGAATTAGGAAATCACTTTACAGGACTGGCACACTGGAAGGTGCTTATCTTGTACCTGGTAACTGAAACATTCAGATGCAGCAGCCAAGACGTGCATAAGCAGCATGGTTGCATACTGCAACAAAGACGCAGTTAACACTTCACTAGCAAGTTTTCAGAGAGACACCTGCCTCAATCACATAGCCAAAACTGGAAAGAGAACTAACCCTGGGTCCTAGCTATGGGAGGAAACTCTCCTGTGAAGCCACCACACTTCAGAGGAAAAACTTGAGTTGTTCCATTCATCCTCTCCCAGACACACACTTTGCAACTAACGCTTCTCACCTTCAGTGAATCTCAACAAACTTCATAGAGACCACATACCATATATAAGTTTATGCTGTTTTTCCTCAATATTAACAACTATTGCAAAACAGTTTGTCTTACTAAGTTTTGGGGCAAAAAAAATCAGTTGTACCTTTTTCACTAGTATCTGCTGTTGAAATGTTAAGAGCACTGAGTGCAGCTTCCAAATCCTGCACTTGCTTTAATAACCGTTCCCCTTTATCTGGCAGCAGCTGAATGTTCACTGTAGCCAACGTACTCTGCAAAACCAAAAAAAGAATCCAAAACATAAGCGCGATTAGCAAGCTCTCTGCCAACACAGAACAATCAGGTCAGAAGTTTAAAACCACTAATCTTATGCCATAGTAATTTGTATTTTGATACTCTTCTGCAGTTTCCAAAAGCATTTAAGTGCCATTCAGTGTGATTAAATAGTCTTTTAGCAGAAAATAGACTAACCATTTGTGTACTTTAGAAGAAATGGAATGACGTGGGGCCTCCCCCTTGTTATGAAATCAGATGAGCAGGTAATCAAGCAACTTGGACAATCATAACATCTCTCAAAGCACTCAATGTTCAACCGACTTGCACATTTCTTTCTATACTAGCAGGAACAACAGTTCCAACTGTTTATTTCAAGGTTCTGTTCTGAACTCTAGGCAAACAGGGGTTTTTATAATAAAAAGTATGGAATATAGTTATTGGCAACTATTTAAAAAAGCAAACAGACAGGTAGTTTATTTCATCTTAGTGTGAGCTTTCACTGCTAGATCACTCTTACTTCACAAGGCCAAGAAAGACCACCAGAAACAGCCACGTTTTTAAAAAGGTTAAGCTGGCTGTGCACTGTTCCATCTTATATAAATTATTTTCTGGGTAAGAGACAGACACAACCTCAGGCAGGTCACAACTGAGCACCCCCAGATGCAGAAGGTTGTATTACCTTAGGGGTCATTATCTCATATGTGACTTAAAACTACTAGCCTGTGTCTAGGTTGAATTCCCTTCCTTGCCCCATCTTCCTAAACCATCCAAATATTTTGAGTTTCTGCTGTGAGGGGATACCATATTCTGATCCCCATCACGAGTAAGGGAAGTCACCCTGAACACNAAAAAAAAAAAAAAAAAAAAAAAGGAACAATAGGTGCAATAAATTACCTTCTTCTGCTTCAGCTGGACTACGAAATGGTTGTAAAGAGCTTTAGGGTCCTGGTGTCTTTCCACATGATGCGATGCTGCAGCTCCTGGCAAAGATGTCCCCTGCATACTCTTTCCTGATTTTCCCGAAGGCATCTCTCCTGACTGCAACCCCTCAGCTGATTTCTCAGGTTTGTTCTTACCCAAGGAGGAAAAAGCAAATCCTACTTCATCAGTGTCACTGCCAGAGACTTCATCAGCAGGCTCTCCCAACCTTGGCCTAATTTGTGTCTTGGGCAGCGCTGCTCCTGCTCCTTCCTTCAGGGCAGCATGTTGCAAAGCCGACTGTGGTACTGCTGGGGAAATCGCATCTTCTTTAGACATCAGTTTCGTTTCTCCATTCTTCTGACCAGTGTATACTTTCTCCCTGGTTTCTTTCTCCCCACAGCTTCTTAAGCTTTTCTGTCTGAGCTGCTCCTCCTCCAGAGGCTTAGTACTTGTATTTTGCTTTCCAAGACTTAGCAGAAAGAGCTTTGATCTCCCACCTGGCTCTTTCTCCACACACTCGGAAGACTTGGACTCCCTGCCACTGCCACCATATTTCTCTTCCTCCCTAAAGGTGTTTTCCCCTTTTGAAGTCTCAGAAAGACCAAGTTTAGCTTCAGACACTGTGCTTTCCTTAAGTTCTGGACCACTCCTACTTCCTGTGGACTGCTTCTTTTTCATTTGCAGCCCTTCTAGAGGTTCTTTCTCTATAGAGGAATCAGAGGTTGATTTCTTTTCTTTATGCGACACCAGCATGCTCTCTTTCTCTGCTTTTACTCCTTTTGCTTTACTTTCCTCTCCATTTACTTCCTTAATTTGTTTCCAGGATGATGGTCCACAATTCTTGTCTATCACCTTGAACGGATTTCTTTGGCCGCTGGGATTGAAGAGAGGTGCTGTGTTGGGCTGGGATTCTAAGGCTTTTGACACTTTGGTAGCTTTTGGATCCTGCAATATGTATGAGTGAGTAAGTGTTAACATACAAATTATTAAAGCCTGCTAGCTATACACACAACCTGATCATCTCAAGCCAGACTTCATTCTCTACAAACATCTTTCCTATAATTTTAACAGGATCAGGATAAATATTTTACAAGGAAAACAAAACCAAACTGCTGGTTTTCTGCTTCCTTTGCAATTCGCATGGTTTTTGGGGATCAAGTCTAAACAGCATCATCCTCAAGAAAAGAGAACAGCTGGAGATCAAACCCAAGTTTCTTCTAAGAACAGTGATTACTTCACACAATTTAGGAGTAAGAGAAGTCTCATCTTGAGGACAGCAGGCTGATACACTTTTCAGCTAGAAAATACAAAATCTCCCACTATGTAATCTCACAGGTAATTACAGCATACAGAACGAAAAGTCATGCTGGAATGATACCGTAATACAAATGAAACATTCATACCTGCCATGGGATGTTTCCACACCATTTCTTCCCATTCAACTTACTTTTAAGACATCGGTAAAACAACCTACAAAAGAATAAAACATGACTTGAACTGCAGGAGCCAGTAAAGGAACTCTAAGATGCCCTGGTTTCAGCTGAGATAGAGTTAATTTTCTTTCTAGCGGTTGCTGTGTTTTCAGATTTGGCATGAAAGGAATGTGAATAATGCATATTGTTTTAGTTGTTGCTAGGTGATGTTTATACTAGTCAAGGGCTTTTTTTCAGCTTCCCATAGAAGTTGAGGAGGACCCTAGACAGAACAATGGAATGGCCAATGGAATATTCCATACCACAGACATCATGCTCAGCATATAAATGGGGATAGGCCAGGAGAGGGGAATCTGCTCTCTCTGCTCAGGTTGGGCTGGGCAACCAATTCACGAGGTGGTGAGAGTGACTTGTGTCTTGTTTTTTTTTTTTTTTCTATTATTGTTATTTACATTTTCCATTAATGTCCTCTTAAACTGTTTTTATCTCAGTCCGCGAGGTTTGTTTTTTCCCTTTGCCCTCCTTTTCTCCCTCTTCCCCTTACACTTTTGGGTGGAGAAGCGGGGTGAGCGAGAGGCTGCATGGTCCCAGTTGCTGACTGGGGTTAAACCATGATATAAGCATTCTTTAAAAAGCACTTTGCACAAAAAACATCATAGACAAGTTATCTTGATCTGCACTTTACATCCAGTCTTCTGCATAGCAAAAGGCCATGAACATTGGCAACAAAGCTTTTTACAAAAGCATTGTTCTCTGGATAAAAATTCCTAGGGTTTTGGGTTGTTTGTTTTTTTCAATTTTAGCAATAAAAAAAAGTAACTGCTCAGGCAAAAATACTGTCTATGTTCAGAACTTCAGAAGTGTCCTGTGATTTCAAGGTGTAAGGAAACAGCTATTCTTTTAGTAAAACTACACAGGCCACCTCATCTTTAAAGCACCTCAGGAACAGAAGAACTTTGGATGTGATCTTTTTTAAAACTGGCAGCCAAGCATGACTGCTGCAAGAACTTTATCAGAATTAAAATTGGTGAATGTGATGCAACTGTCATGAGTCTTGGATGAAGCCAACCACAGAGCCATGTTAAATTCTGTTAAAAATAAACATCTGATCACTTGGGTTTATACTACTGAATTACTAATAAAAATAGCAAACATTTTAAAACATGCTAAGTGAAGGCCTCAGGGCTGGAAAAGCCTTTAACAATTCTAGAAGGAAATTGCAAATCAGCTGCCATCAAACAATTCCAAGTATTCAAACCTGTACAATAAACCTTTGTTTCCACTTAGAGGAACTTACTGGTATTCCCCTGTGTCCTGCTGAACCAGGACTTGCAGCTCCACCATGCAGCCCTCATGGATCAAGCAGTGAGAAGCAGGAATACTGAAAAAAGGAAAGGAAAAGAGGAAGAATAAAGACAAGACAAGCTGCCCAGGCAACAGCAACGGCAAAAACAATTACTTGGGACAAAACAGAATCATAGAATAGTTGGAGTTGGAAGGGATCTTAAAGATCACCTAGTTCCAGCCTTCCCCTTGAGGTTCCTCAAAGCCCCATCCAGCCTGGCCTTGAACAATTCCAGGGATAGGGCATCTACAACTTCTCTGGGCAACCTGTTTCAGTGTCTCACCACCCTCATAGTGAAAAATTTCTTCCTAATATTTAACCTAAATCTACCCTCTTTCAGTTTAAAACTATTACTCCTTGTCCTAACACTACACTCCCTGATACAGAGTCCCTCTCCACCTTTTCTGTAGGCCCCCTTCAGATACTGGAAGGCTGCTATAAGGTCTCCCCAGAGCCTTCTCTTCTCCAGGCTGAACAACCCCAACTCTCACAGTCTGTCTTCACAGGAGGGGTGCTCCAGCCCTCTGATCATCTTCATGGTCCTCCTCTGGGCTCACTCCAATAGGTCCGTGTCCTTCCTGTGCTGAGCACCCCAGAGCTGGATGAAGGTGGGGTCTCACGAGAGCGGAGCGAAGGTGTAAAATCATCTCCCTCGACCTGCTGGCCACGCTTCTTTGGATGTGGCCCAGCATGTGGTTGGCCTTCTGGGCTGCGAGTGCACATTGCTGGCTCATGTTGAGCTTCTCATCAACCAACACGCCCAAGTCCTTCTCCTCTGGGCTGCTCTCAATCCATTGCCTGCCCAGCCTGGATTTGTGCTTGGGATTGCCCCGACCCATACCTCGGACCTCGCACTTGGCCTTGTTGAACTTCACGAGGTTAATTTTTTAATACTTAGTCGTGTAGTCTTTGAGAAGACTTGCTAAGAAAGTAAAAGTTTACGACTGCTGACATAGCACTGAATTTCCCTGATAAGAGGCGCACAGCAGAGGGTGGCGGCCCTTCCCCTTCCCCTCCCGCCCCCCCCCGGCCCTGCACCTACGGCGCCGGCAGGACGAAGCCGCAGGCCGCCGG
>VZSZ01006260.1:1610907-1632267 GCA_013398815.1 Ibidorhyncha struthersii | reverse complement strand
TGCGCTCCGCACACGTAGAAACTCTTCCCCTTGTTGGGCCCATCGCGGACGCCCGTCTTCAGGTAGCAGAGGGACCCTGCAGGGCGGAGAAGGGGGGAACCGGTCAGAGCGGGAGCCCCCCCGCGCCCCCCANCGCCCCCTCCCTCCCCACCGCCCCTCACCGTGCTGTGCGCACGACACAGCCTCCATCGCCGGCCGGTAACCGCCACCCTCGCTCTTGAAACCAGCCAATCCCACCCAGCGCCTGCGGATTGTCCAATGGGAGCGNTCCGGGTGGGCGTGACCATGGGGCGGGGGCGTGGCCTCCGCCAGGGCCCCGCCTCCGCCGGCAGCGGTGCGGGCTCGCCCGGTTCCCCCGGTTCCCGTTGTCACAGGGCCCAGCCCCGGGGTCACTGCGGTGACCTGCCCGGTGGGAGAGACCAGTCGTTCAGCCGGGATGCCTGCCTGTGCTCGGGAAACGGCTCCCGGTGCCACTGCTGCCGGGTTCTGCCATTACGCCCAATACACTTTTTAAAGAAAAATATTTTAAAAATAATTTTAAGTTGAAATAACAGTAGTATAAACAAACACCACGGGCCATTAGAAGCTGGAAATACTTGGGTTTTGTTTTTTTCTTTTGTATTTAAGATGGGGAATACAGTTTTACAAAATGTGTGCATTTCTTAATTACTGCTTTTGTTAATGACAATTCAAGTGAGATAACGACTCTGGTAATAACAGACTTATGGAAAGGTTACAATGTGTGTACAAAAATATTAACAACATTTACACTAAATAACAAGATTAGTGAAACTAACACTGACAGCCAAATTCAGTCGCGGTGTAAACTGATGCAACTCCGCTGACCTGCCCGAAGGCTGAACTGGGCTCAGTTCCTGCCTGAAAAACGTGCTTTTTACACAATACTAACAATTCTGTGCTCTCACGCGTGCCTGGGAATTCTTCCTCCTAAACACACACTGTTTCGGCCTACCACTGACTTCACCACGTGCATTCATCCTCACTTGTGCCCTTTTCACATTCAGGGACAACTTTGCTCAGCCTGTTTTGAAGCGGGAATACGAAATAAAAGGGATGTAGATAAAATCCTCCAAATGACCTGAGGCAAGTGTATACCTTAAGGAGTGCTGAGGACTATAAACAACTGTGATTGTTAACGCTAACGATAGCCATAATGACCTCAGTGTAGGGCACTTCCCGGCAAACACTGGGATTTTAAATTATTTTTTTTTTAATGAGTGCCCACACATGTCAATGTATCTAACACACTAGAAGCAAAAAATACAGCAGCCGAGGACCTTGCTATTATTAGTTTCATTCCTGCGTTGTGCAAAGAGCCATCTTACTGGTGCTCAAGTGTTCTTGCTTTAACAGCTTGTTCTTAATCAGCAAACCATGTACTGAATTTTAAGCATGCATTAAATCTTACATGGGAATGTAATGGGATTCAGGCTAGTTCATAAAGTCAAGCTGCTTTGTCCAGAGATGGACATAAGCTTGGGCTAAACTGTATTTCCGAGTTGGGAACACAGAAAAATAGAATTTCTAAATACAGTACTGGACCAAGGCTCTGCCTCTAAAACAGTTTGCTTCTGTGCCTCCAAGTCACACACAGCCATAAGTCATGTACAAGCGTACGCCCAGGTTTTGCCCAAATGGAAACATCCTGCCCTCGATTTCCAAACAGTCTGCAGCAAAAACTCATACAAACCATGGCTGGGGAACGGTGGAGGCAGGGGGAGCAGGCACAGAGTAAACAAATACAAATCCTTGGTCCTTAAGTCCATTTGCTTCTGACACCCACCCCAAAAAACTACTGTATTCACGTCTCCCTCTCTTTGAAATAAGCAGTAAGGCAGGGCTGTATCCCCCAACAACGTACGGCAGGGGCCAGCCCAGAAAGGCACTGAAAGGTTCCTCAAGCCAGGCATTCTCCTACAATCCACCTCATCCCTCTTTTCCTAAGAAACCTCCCCACCTTTGCAGCTTGTTTCACTGCCAGCAGCTTGACGGTTGCCGAGTTCCCCGTCTTTGGCAAGCAGGGCTGATCGACCCTCTCACAAAGGCCTAACAAGGTAATGTCTGTACAGTGCTTAAGAACATGCAAAGTGCAGTATAAGTGCCAAATTTTCTTATTTTAGAGATTAATGAATTAAGACTCCAAGAAATATACGCACTGAGGAAACTATTGCTTAAATACTATATTCCCTCACAATTAAAAAAAAACCCAAACCTCAGAACCTTTCTCTCTAGAAAAGATGAATCCTGGATAAAGTGGTAATACCTTATTTATATTCTGTCAAGATTACCACAGCCGTAGAGTGCCCTTTCGATAAAAGCAAAAACTGGGAAGTGAATTGAAGTTCTCAGGGAAACTAAGAACTCTGCATCGATGATTTCCTCAAATACCATCTTTCTGATACTTCCAGCACAGGTCTGCTTCCACCCACTACACCTACAGAAGCTGGTGCGTCAGAATGCACAATCCAGTTTCAGCTCTAGCATTCTGATGACTGAACAATCAGAAATATCGGCCAGCAAGGGTAAGTAGGACCATAATCTGCATGAGCTCTCCAAAAAGTTCAGATTTTATCCCTTAGTGAAGTCCATGCTCCATCATTTGGGAGTCTATGACAGTAAGGCTGTATGTAGTGCACAAGCTCCTATCAGAGCACTCCAGCTGTCAAGTATAAACTGATTATTCTGGTGGTCAGAAAAGGATCAATGCAATAATGAACTAAACACTGCACATACTTTTCCTTTTTCATTCCTCTATGGGCTTTGGCCAACAATGAACCCAAGACTTGACAGGCTAATGATCTGGTCCATGAAACCAAACCCTGCATTCCTATGCACTGTGTGACAGGTTTAAGACATGGCACAAAAGAGTCAATAGCACCCTAACCAGTAAGCAAATATTGCTGTAAAATGCTGATGTAAGTACCATAATTTAGCTGTTTCTCAAGTGTTGAAAAAACACTGAAAATGTCCTGACACGGTACCCTGGTTCTGTGAAAACAGTAACAGCTGTAGTAGGTCCCTCTTAGTGGCTTCATTCTGTTTTCTTACTCCAGTGCTCCTGTCAAATACTCCCTTCATCGATGCTCTGCAACTGAAGTCTTTGGCTAGCATGGGGCCTGATACCACGCCGCGTGTTCATACTGCTTCCTGGAAGAGTCCGTGCAGGGAAGAGAGCTCCTGGTAAAGCATCTTCCCCAAACAAACTGATTTTCACATCAGCTTCAATAGCTTTTGCTAAACTAGATGCATAACTGTCCAGAGATTTATGGACTTCGGCTTTTACGTGAAGAATGGAATTCTTTGCAGCTTCTGGGGGAAAAAAAAAAACAAAACCAACATATCAGAAAATTAATAGTTGATCAGCATGGCTGCACAAATGCTTCAAGACTAATACTAATCCTTTTGTAAAGGTATGACCGTGCCCTCTGAAAAATTACTACCTTACGGAGCCCATTTACCAACAATACCTGGGGTTCCTAAACCATTCTATGAACACAAAGCTTCAGCGTGACCTCAACAGGTCAAGCACAGAAAAATTACCTCCAATTCAAGTGAAAAAAATAAGATATAATAATGCAAAATGCTTATACACATTTAACTTTGAATTAAGTGTATGCTGTATGATTTTCTGAATCTGAACCTACGCACGCAGGATTTTATGGGTCTGAATTCATACCCAACTGAAGTCAACAGCCTGGTTTCTGCTTACTACCAAGAGTCCAGGATTAGGGACAATGGGAATTGTCTGGCATCAGGCAAGAATTCATGCATAAGACAGGAACAGAATCCTCAATTTGTACTTCTCCTGTAAGCACGACGTATAGCCTTACAAGGATTCTCAGTGCATTTGGACTAAGATCTTGCACTTCATTGACATGAACAGTGCAGTTCAAGAGCTATTTTATAAGATTTTAACCCAGCAAACATCCTGGTTTAGTGGGAGGTGTCCCTGCCTATGGCAGGGGCGTTGGAACTTGAGGATCTTCAAGGTCCCTTCCAACCTAAACCATTCTATGATTCTATGATTCTGGTCATGTTTGTACTGTCCATAATCATTTAGTAAACTCAGTTGTTATTACCAAGTCTTCTAGTCCATATTATTGTAACTATCAGCTTAAATTAAACTCCCTTTGCCATATTTTACAGATGATCCCAGCAACACTTTGCTAGCACAGAATCGACAAGTGAGTTGACTGAAAAAAAAAGTGCATGTGGTTCATCTATTTTCACCCATATTTGCTGAGAAACATATTCAGTAAAGTAAATTACGTAAAAGTTAAGTAAAAAAAGTAAGTGAAACAGAATTAAATTATATTCAAACCATTAAAGTCTGTAAATGGAAGAACTTCAAGTCTGTGAATGACACGGTTGAGAGGAGGCAGCAAACGAGAAACACTGGGATAATGGAATCCAAGTATGAGAGCAGGAAAATGTATTCCTTGAGAAACACAAACAGGCTGCAACAGCCACCAGATGAGTGGAGCTGCAGAGACAATATGGCTGTGCAACATAAATGATGTGTGTGTAGAGAATCCCAGCTTCTGACTCTTGTCCTTGTCTGTTGCTACTTGAGAACTGGAAGAAAGACCTGATCTCACTTCCTGTAGTACCTGTATGAATGGTCAGGTATGTCAAGGTGAACAGTGGACAGATATGTTTTAAGGCAATTCTGAAGGTCCTGGGAGGCTTCCTGAGCACACAATAGAGTTGGTTCTGAGCATTTCCATACTTACCCCTAAACCCACCTTTAATTTGCTCTACTTCATCTTCAAACGTCACTGAACTCCTCCTTCGAGGAGGACAGACGCAGTGTGGGGCATGAGTGCCATCTGAGCTATAATCTTCAAGAAGCATTGCGTCTGTTCCTGAAATGAAGCAAGAGCTCTTGAGCAAAACAGGATAGCACTAGGATACAATATTTAAGCAGTGGCAAAAAAAAATCATTCTATAGCAGTTCCTTCAAAAGATGTCTAAACCCAACTTTTGTGAGTAAATTTCAGCTTGAATCAAACACTGCGCAGAAAAGAATGAGGTCACAGTTTTCATTTAAAGGATTTGGAAATCTTTTCTCACAAGCCATCTAAAATCTCAAGCAGCTCCAAAATGCCCAGCTGCAGAGCTTACAATGTCAATAAGACAGCAGACAAAGGTGAAACCTTACCTTCAGTAAATAAAGGATGAAGTTGAGGGCAACTTCCCCCATCTCCTGATGAAAACGAGAGGCTAACAAAGCCTAACTGAGAGGCAGACAACCATAGCTGCCAAACATCATGCTTGTAATCAGACCTGGATGGAAATCTGAACCGGGGAAATTTTCTGTTCAATTTAGTTTGTATCTAATAACCTATTTTGACCTTCTTGAAGCGTATCTTAGTGGGGAAAATTCCTTTGCTGGTTAGGAACGATTTTCATCAGATGAGTCATTTTTTTCAGTTTAGGAGTAATTTTTTTATTTCACCTCCCTATGTTTGCTTTGCACCTTTCCAATATAAAATAGAGTTTACAAGCACAAGGAAATTCATCTAGGCATCTCTGCAGTACTTTCACGCGAAGGGCAAGACTGCAGCCTAGTCCTCGCTGGCAATGCTGGTCTCTGTGTAAGGGAGAAGCAGAGCAAGCATTTTGGGGAGATGCTCGGACAGTGCCAAGTGAGCAGTCCTCAGGGAAGCTGCAGTTGGAAGGCACAGCTTGCACACAGTCGATTCGTGACACTTTACTTTCAGTCCATTTACTCCTGTGGTGTAACCACAGGCCTTGGACAAAGAGGCTTCGCAGATTTCATAACTCCTCCAGATAGTGGCTTCACATCCCTCTTCACCCACTTGACCGGTTTTGATCCCCAAATTTATGCTTTTTGCAATAAGGAGGTGTTCCAGCGCCCATTTTACAGAAAGTGAGACAAAAACATGGCTGGGGGTGTAGCTCTAAACAATATACTGCTCCATAAGTCTACTCTTCGCTGACAATTCATTGTGATATAGACAAGTTATAAACTTTTTAAGGTGAAACTTGTGTGTTCTGTCATACATCTCCCTCCAGCATACAAGAAAGACAACGAGCTGCTGCCCTAATACACAGTCCCAAATAAGCTAACAAGTTTCTGTGCTGTTCTGCGGATCAGCTGGGTTTGAGACTGCCTAATGAAAACAGGAGACTCCTACTGATCTCTGGAGTCCACCTCAGAAACATGCTGTGCCATTGGGAAATATTAGGTTTTTAGCTTAAATAATTAAGTTTTAATTAGGAAAAAAATATGTAGGGTTATAGTATTATTGTCTTATAGTTAGGATTTTAACTGGTTTTGTTAGCATTAAAGTTAGTTACGCCTGTTAACTATTGGCATTACCTGAACTTCTGATACAGGGTCTTGCGCGTGACCATTTTCTTATGTACTTGGCCAGATGGTCGGCCTTGGGAATGTTTCTTCACAAGCGTCTGGGCTAATTAGGAGAGGAACTTTTTGCAACGTTCTCATGGATAGTGAGGATTCTATCCTTGAGCCGTATGAGAAAGAACTCCTAATCAAGGAAAGCAAGTATCGTGGTCGTTCTTTGAAGTGAAACATCCTGGAGCAGACAAGCATACGAACCTCGAAGATGCTACTAATCTACCATGTTTTCAAAGGTTTAGCCAACTTGGCAGAAAAGTGAAAATTCTGGGTGTCCTAAGCTGAACTACCTTCATTATAATACTAAAAAAATCACACCCCATAGGTCAGGAAGACCCTTGCCCAGGTGGAGACCCTTCCCTTGCGCAGGCGCAGCGACTGAAGAGAATGACACAGCAAATATTATAATTATATGTAAATTACTAACCAATCATTGTAACTGGGAGGGTGCTACCCTGTAACTTTTGTGTATATATATAAAACAAGGAAAGTGGCATGGGGTGTGCATGATTTGTGGAAATATCCCACTGTGCACCTTGGCAATGTCTCCTCTCTAAACATAGTCTTTGTGTTTCGGGAGAATCGGGACTTAGACCTCTTTTGTGTAACAGTTTTGGCAGCCCAGTGGGACTCTAATTTTGAGATCGGACACTGCTCATCTCCTGCTACCACTGGTGGGAATCACTCGTTGGACTCCAGCGCACACTGGATTCCTTGTCCGGGCACTCCACTTGATTTCCCCAGTGGGCAGTGAGTGACTGGCTGTGTCGGATCAGTAGACAGAGACATTGCTCATCGTATCCATTAAGGGTACCTTTTTGGTACGGCACCACGGTTGTTTTCTCTTGCATTATTATGGTGATGACCAGAGCAGAGAGATTGGTTTTTGGTTAGTGATTTTAGTGCACTTTGGTATTTTATCAAAAAATTGTTATACTGGGAAATGGTATGTTTTCCGTGGAAGGGGGGGGTAATTAAGGGATCTCCATTGGGATGTATTTTAAGCAAAATTCGAGCAAATTCGGAGGAGACTCCCTAACCTAGAAAAAAACTAATATGTATTGTAATCAATGGTGGCCGAAGTATACTCTGGAAGATCAGGAGAAATGGCTTAAAAATGGTACTCTGAATTATAATACTATTTTACATCTGGTATTATTCTGTAGGAGGGAAGAAAAATGGGATGAATTTCGGTATGCTGATATGTTCTTTGATTTGTGAAATAACTGAAAAGTCGGAAAGAATGTGGTTTGGTAACAAAGGATGTGAATGTGTTAGCTTTGGAAAGTCTTAAAGAGAAACCACTAAGAAGATGTTGCTCTGCTTGTAGTACAGGACAGCAATGTCAGAAATATAAGGCTGTTCCAGAAGAGATGGAAGATGTGCAATTGTTGGTTGCTCCTAGAAGAGGGCCAGGTGATAACGATCAGGGTGGTAAAAATAGGGATGAAGAAGGTGCACGAGGGGAAAGGAATGTTGAAAACAGCAGTAATGAGGAAGAAGATCAAGGGAGCAGTTTCAGTCCTATAGTGGGTCAAACAAGGAGAGCTGGAGCAGTTCTGCAGGCGCCTCTGAGGCAGGCAGTAGGACCACAAGGGGAACTGGTGTATGTTAAAGTTCCTTTTTTGATGACAGATTTAAAGGCTTGGAAAGAGATGGCAGGGACATACAGGGAGGATCCTGGAAAGGTGGCTAAAGTAATGAAAACAATAATTGAGAATAATAATCCAGATTGGAAAGATATTTGTGTGGTATTGGGAAATCTGATGACATTTGAGGAGCAAAGGGCAGTTTTAGTTAAAGGTAAAGAAAAAGCAGAAAGAGTACATGGTCAGGATGCCCAGGCAGGCAGGACAGAAGATCATTTCCCTTCCACCAACCACAATTGGGACCCAAATAATCAGGCCCAGAGGTTACTATTAACTGAGTATCAGACTGATATTGTTTGGTGTAAAAAACGCAATACCAAAACAAAAAAATTTGTCAAGACCATATCAGGTGGTACAAGGGAAAAGTGAGGATCCATCCGCATTCTTCAAACATTTATGTGAAGTAGCCAGAAAAGATACAGAATTAGATCCTGAAAAGGAAACAGATGTATGAACTTTTGTAAATTTGTTTGTGGGACAATCTAATCCAGATATTTGAAGAAAGTTGCAAAAGATAAAAGGAGTGGATGCGAGGTCTCTTGATAAATTATTAGAGGCGGCTTGGAAAGCGTATAATAATAGGGAAGAGAAGGAGAAGAGGTAACAAGAAAAAGAACAAATTAAGAAAGAAAATAGGAAAGCACAATTGTTGGCTGCAGCTATAGCTGAAGATAACTGAAAAGGCAGAGGACAAGCAGGTGCTTACCTCCCGACAGGAGATTGTAATAAGATCTCCTTCAGGTAGGGAAGGAGTAAACCTCTAGATAGGGACAGATGTGCGTACGGTAAACAGAAAGGACACTGGAGAAGGTAGTGTCTCCAAAACCCGGCTCAGGGAGTTCAGGAGAATCCCCAGGTATCAGATTTGTTAACATTGGACCAGGATTCAGATTGATGGGGACCGGGGATAAACTCAAAAGAGCCCCCAACAGAACCCCTGGTTACTGTAAAGTTGGGGAACAAGAAACTAAAATTTTTGATTGATACAGGAGCCACATATTCAGTACTGAACACACGTAAAGGTAAACTGACTAAACAAGAAATGTGTGTGATTGGAGCAACAGGGAAGAAAGAAATAAGGCCTTAGTGTGGGAATAGAAACAGAATTTTTACTCATAAATTTCTATATATTCTTGATTGCCCGATGCCTCTGTTAGGAAGGGACTTGCTAAGTAAATTGAGTGCTCAAATAACATTTGAAAAAGACAATATACGTATACAAATACCAGAAGAAAAAGCCTTGGAGGCGCAAGTTTTTCTGTTACAGACACCTGGGACTGAAGAGATTCCAGAAGAAGTATTGAATTCGGTAACTCCCTTGGTATGGGCTTCAGAGGTTCCCGGACAATCCAAAGCTGCGGAACTGGTCTTAAAGCCTGGAGCTAAACCAGTAAGACAGAAACAATATTCATTTAAGCCGGAGGCAAGAAAAGGGTTAGAACCCTTGATTGGAAACTTTATGACTTATGGACTTTTGCAAGAACGTCAATCAGAATATAATACCCCTATTTTGCCTGTAAAGAAACCTCATACAAATGAGTACAGGTGGGTTCAAGATTTATAAGTTGTGAATCAGATGGTGCAAGATGTCCACCCTGTGGTAGCAAACCTTTATACACTCCTGACCACAAGTAAAGAAACTGACCAGTGGTTCACTCTCTTAGATTTGAAAGATGCTTTCTTTTGTATACCATTAGAAAGGGAAAGTCAGAAACTATTTACATTTGAACGGGAAATCCATAAAACAAGGAGAAAAACACAATTGTGCTGGACTGTTCTCCCTCAAGCATTTAAAAATTGCCTGACTATTTTTGGAAACCAATTGGCAAAAGAATTAGACAGCTGGCAAGAGAATCCAAAAGTAACTTTGTTGCAGTGTGTTAATGATATCTTGCTGGGTACCTGGAACCAGAGTCAATTCAATTTACTATCAGCCTTCTGAATTTCTTGGGAGCAGCTGGATATAGAGTATCCAAGAAAAAGACTCAGATTGCTAAACAAACTGTAATTTATCTTGGTTTTACTGTTGCTCATGGACAGTGGAGTTTAGGTACAGAAAGGAAGGAGGCAATCTGCCAAATACTGGAGCCAGCTTCAAAGTGAGAATTAAGAGCATTCCTGCGTACGGCCGGATGGTGTCACCTATAGATCATCAATTTTGGATTGATTGCCATACAGCTTTATGACGTTTGTAAGAGGTACAGGGGAATTTTTAGAATGGACACCTGAATGCCAGGAAGCCTTCCACAAGGTAAACCAAGCTTTAATGTCGGCACCTGCTTTAGGACTTCCAAATTTGGAAAAAACATTTGAACTCTTTGTTAATGAAAGGCAGCATATTGCTTCAGGAGTCCTAGCCCAAAAGATCATGTCAGGGAATCGAGCCATGGGATATTTTTCCAAGCAATTAGATGAGGTGAGTTGGGGATGGTCGTCTTGTATAAGCAGCTACTGCTACTGTACTGCTTATACAGAGGCAAGCAAACTGACTTTGGGACAGAAAATGATAGTCCAAGTGCCACACACGGTAACTACAGTTTTGGACCAGAAAGGAGGGCACTGGCTGTCTCCTAGCTGAACGATGAAATACCAGGCTGTGTTACTGGAACAGGATGATGTTGAACTGAATCCTCAGACACAACCTAGACCACCTCTCAGAAGAATCAAGAAAGGAAACACACCCGACCATTACTGGCAGATAGACTTTTCTGAACTCCTGAGGCAAAATGGGTATTGGTACTTATTAGTGTTAGTTGACACTTTTTCTGGATGGCTAGAAGCTTTCCCCTGTTGCCCCAACCAGGCAAAAGAAGCAGTTAAAATTCTTCTAAAAGAGATTGCTTCTACATTTGGTATTCCTGTAGGGATGTCTTCCAACAGAGAACCCCATTTTGTAGCTAAGATAATACAATTGTTAGCAAAGGCATTAGAGATTCAATGGGATTTGCATACTCCAAAGAGACCACAATCTAGTGGTAGAGAGGATCAATCAAACAGTTAAGAGGCGATTGAACAAAATTTGCCAAGAAACTCAGCTAGAATGGCCAGACGCTCTTCCGTTAGCATTGTCGAGAATTAGGATTACTCCTAAATCTAAGGAAAAGGTTCACTGAAATATTGTATGGGAGACTGTCTTGGTTTGAGGTAAAACAGGACCAGTTTTGTTCAGTAGCTCTGCTTCTTAGCTGGGCCTCTTTGAACTACTCAAATTAACAGCATATTGTGCAGACAATGTTCTCTCTCTCAGAGTGGTAAGACCAATGTTTATAGCTGATGCCAAGACATGGTATGCAGAGAGGCTCTTGCTTACATTTACTGCTATAACAGCCAAGGCCAACCAACTTTGTTATTTGCCCCGTTGGAGGGTTGGAAGCAGAAAAGCATAGAGGGGTCCGTCCCACCTGTGCGGAGGAGCGGACAGGACAGGTGACCCAAAACTGACCAATGGGGTATTCCATCCAATCTGCCTCATGCTCAGTATAAA
The DNA here is from genome assembly GCA_013398815.1 of Ibidorhyncha struthersii. Classification (NCBI taxonomy): domain Eukaryota; kingdom Metazoa; phylum Chordata; class Aves; order Charadriiformes; family Charadriidae; genus Ibidorhyncha; species Ibidorhyncha struthersii. The sequence continues at coordinate 1,620,725 of VZSZ01006260.1, read as the reverse complement.
AGCTGAGGGATCAAAGGGTCAGCTTTCACTCTTTCTTCAATGGCTGACGTCTGAGGAGGACTTTGTCTGTTCGCCTGCCTTTGATCCTGATCCTGAATGCAGATCCGGAATCCAGTACCCGTCCGTCACTGAGTCCAGCCTGGGACTGCCCCAGTGCCAGCCGGTGTCATGATTGTCATCCTGGGAGCTTGACACGGTTTTGTATATATTTCATTATTTCCTTTTATTATTGATATTTCATTAAAGTAGTTTAGCTCCTTCTAAACTTGTAAGTCTCTTTTTCCCTCCTCGGCCTCTCTCTTTGAAAAGGGGCAGAGGGGAGCATATGTCGGTCCCATCTGGGGTCTCCCATGTCCCCAGTAGCTGATTTGGCCCAAACCACAACAGAGACCTTATCAAAATATAAACCATGAACCAGCATCTGAAGAAATTATAGGGAAGCAGTATCTTAAAGAATATGTGATCTTTTTAGGGAAGGTTTTATTTTCTGTCAACAGGTATCTTCAATCCTGAGCACCTTTGGGCCTAGATATTGCTGTACACAGCTTCTGACCAGGAGACTGGGTGTACCTGAAAACCTGGAATGAAGAATTTTTGAAAGAAAGCTGGAAAGGATCTTTCCAAATCCTTTGAACTACTTATACAGCAGTCAAGCTTGATGGAGTAGAACCTTGGATTCACTACACTCGAGGCAAGAGAGGAATCCCACTGGATAAGTGGACTGTGAAGTCCACTGAAAAGAATCCTTTGCAGTTACAATTTAAGAAAATTAAGTAGATGAATTGTAATGAATTGTATCTAGATTACTGTAGAATCTTATATTTGTATTTATTGTATACAAAATTCTGCTTTATTGGCTATTGGGATTACAATATTCTTTTGCCTTTTATGTATGTATTCGTGTAACCATGAACTCTGTAATCCTAAACTTGTTGTTAAGTGGCATAGAATTAGCAATGATCCAGACACATCAGGGAGATCCATGGGCACAGAATGGACACCTCATGATGATTCAAAAGATAATGAGGGCAGTCAATAGATCTGATTGTTGGGTATGCTCACATTTTCCTGAAAATTCAAACAAAATGATTCCCATGTGTATCCACGGTAATACCCATTCCATTTAACACCTCCTGGAATAATTTATGGATTGGGTTGAATATTATGAAACCAGAGAACCTGTGTTTTCAAAAGTAGGACATAAAAGAATCCAGAATTCCCAGATGTTACATGCATAACCACGAATAAAACTCTGTCACCTGGGAATGTATCAGTAGGGCACTATCCATATTGTAGTTGGTCTAATGCAATTACAAAGAAAGGATAAAACAACCAGATATTGGTCTATTTCAAAAAGCACTTGATGGTATTGCTCATGTGGCCATACCGCTAGAAAGACTTTACCTCCAAATTGGGAAGGGGGGAGCTTTAATCCCCAATGTAACTGTAATAGACAAGTTAGATCAAAACTTCTGGATTAGGTCTTATATAAGAATACAGAAAGGAAGCAATCCTTTAATAGAAAGGCCAACAGGATTTCACTTTTTTTTTAGATGGTTTATACCTTGTTTAGGAGTAACTAAACTGGAAAAGGCAATTGTGAATATTTCAGCTGGAGAGTATAGAAAATAGAACTATGGTTGCAATTACTGCACTACAAGAGGAAGTCTCTCAAGTGAGTAAAATAGCTTTACAAAATAGAATAGCTTTCAACATGCTGCTGACCTCACAAGGGGGACTTTGTACAGTGATAAACACTAGTTGTTGTGTTTATGTTGACCAATCAGGAATAATTTCAACTGATCTACAAGAAATTTGGAAACACACTGAAGTTTTATATTAAATACAAAAAGATAACACCTCTTTTGGATTTCGAGAAGTATGGTCCTGTTTAACCTCCTGGATTCCTGAATTGCCTTTGTGGATCAAGAAGCTAATAGGGATATTGGTTTAGTTGTGAGCATATTCATATGCATATTCATGATTTTACAGTGCTGTATTAAGTGTTGTAAGACAGCAAAGAGGTGAGACTTAATAGATGGTATATCTAAATTAAGTCTCAAAGGGGGAACTGTTGTCTTATGGTTAGAATTTTAACTGGTTTTGTTAGCATTAAAGTTAGTTACGCCTGTTAACTATTGGCATTACCTGAACTTCTGATACAGGGTCTTGCGCGTGACCATTTTCTTATGTACTTGGCCAGATGGTCGGCCTTGGGAATGTTTCTTCACAAGCGTCTGGGCTAATTAGGAGAGGAACTTTTTGCAACGTTCTCATGGATAGTGAGGATTCTATCCTTGAGCCGTATGAGAAAGAACTCCTAATCAAGGAAAGCAAGTATCGTGGTCGTTCTTTGAAGTGAAACATCCTGGAGCAGACAAGCATACGAACCTCGAAGATGCTACTAATCTACCATGTTTTCAAAGGTTTAGCCAACTTGGCAGAAAAGTGAAAATTCTGGGTGTCCTAAGCTGAACTACCTTCATTATAATACTAAAAAAATCACACCCCATAGGTCAGGAAGACCCTTGCCCAGGTGGAGACCCTTCCCTTGCGCAGGCGCAGCGACTGAAGAGAATGACACAGCAAATATTATAATTATATGTAAATTACTAACCAATCATTGTAACTGGGAAGGTACTACCTTGTAACTTCTGTGTACAAATATAATGAGGAAAGTGGCATGGGGTGTGCATGATTTGTTGAAATATTCCACCATGCACCCCGGCCAGAAGAAAGCAATGTCTCCTCTCTAAACATAGTCTCTGTGTTTTAGGAGAATGGGGACTTAGACCTCTTTTACAGGTAACAATATGGTGTGATTTATGCTGTTTTCTTAGCTTTACTTAGCATGAGTAGCTAGATTTTCTGAAGCCTTTAGGTCACAATAAAGTTAATTTTCTTAGTAATTTTCCAAGCAGCTGGTACAGTGCTGTGTTTAGTCTTTCAGTATAAGAAAAATGTTGACAACGCACTGGGTTTTGGGTAGTGTTTCCCCTAAGTCTAGGACTTCTCAGTTCCCCATGTTCTGCCAGCAAGCGCAGGTGCGCAACAAGCATCAACCAGAAGATAAGGTGGCTACAACCATCATCAGAGACTGCACATCAACAAGATAAGAGCAGTCAACAGCCTGCCTGCCTGGACACAGAAAAAGAATCGAATAAGGTGTTAGAAGACCCCAGACCAAAAATCACTGTTGGACTAAAAGATACATGAACAGTGCATCAGGAGCGGGTGCGTAGATCGCAAGGGTATAATTGCCCAGGGATTTCTTTGTTCGAGGTCCCTCCCTTTTCAGAGGCACCCAGCCCAGGCTGACCTTGCTGCTGTACCTTTAAATTAAACTACTTATGTTTATAAAATCTGACACCCAAGACTCTGCTGCAGGAAACCTAGGGTCGAGCCTGAAGAAGGAGGGCGTGTGCCCAAGAGTGTGTGTGTGTGTGAGAGGAGTCAAGAGGGACACCCATCGGCCCACTGGGGTTGCCTGCTGCGAAGGGACCCTGGTCCTAGAAGTTAAAAACTCGAGTGGTGTGTGTGCAACTCCTTCAGTGGTGTGTGAATGCTCAGGCAGCCTCTCCTTTAACAGTGCAATGGAAGAGAGATACTTTCTTCCATGAAGCAGAGTTTTAGTGTGTTTTTTCAAATGCACTAGTTCAGCACATTTTTTTTCAAATAAGGCTAACGAAGAGACTAGCCTGTTATTCTTACAGGGTAGATCTTCACCCTTCGAATAACTGATATCAAGGCAGCATTTCTACCAGTTAGGACCCTGGTCTCTCACTTCAGGATTTTGTATACAGCTGGCACCACTTGGATTTTTTCCTCTCCTACTACTTCATCTGTTTTTCACAACAAGAAAAGCCCAGCTTCTGTTTACCAGGGCAGATAAAGCTGCAACTGCATCGCAGGCCACAAGGTCATGTACTGCAACAAGCAGCATTGAAGAGAGACTAGGACTTTAGTTCCTCACAGTAGAGGCATCCAGTGAAACAGTATTTCACAAGGGTGAATGCTGTGTATCCATTCCCAGGCTATGGACTGTACCCCCCCGCAAAACAAACAGTGGCACTTCTAACAGCATTAGGTATGTATTTGGTTTGTTCATTTTTTTAAACTGCTCAGTACCATTCCTCAAAAGATGATCACACAACATCCTCTTAACTGAGGCAGGTTTACCAGGATGCTATTCTCCTTTACCCCATACAGCTGCAGAATACCCACAACAGGTATAAACCTACCACCATAAAACAACTACCAAATTAAATCCCAGCTCCATATACTTCCTTTACTGGAGTAAGAAACGAACCTCTAACACCAAGCAAGTGTCAGAAGATCACCCTCTGGTGTCTCTACAACAGAAATACTCTTTAAAATAACTGGAACGCACTTAAGGAGTGGTAGCTGAATTAACTGCCAGAAAAATCTAGCTACAGTTCTGGATAGAAAATTACTAGCAGAACTCTTTTTCTCTTTTCCAAACAATCTTCAGCTGAGACATCTTAAGTAGCGATGCAATCATAAGCTGAAATCCTCCTAAGTGTTTATGTTTACACTGCAGTATGAACAAGACAAGGTCTCTTACAGACTAGGAAACAGAGAAGCACATTCTCAATGGCACTTTGTTGCTCTGTTCCTTGTGGATACAGGGAAAGTCCCTGAAGAATGATAGAAACTAAAGGAGAAGGGCACAAAAGCAGTGAGTCCTGTTCCCAGTACACATCACCAAGGGAGGGTCCTCATTCCTTAGAGTAAACAGTATTTTGCAAGTAAATATATAGAGAGCAAGAAAGGAAAAAAGCAACTGCAGCAGTTTTGTTGTAATAGCTGGAACAGATGCTTCATGTCATCCACCAAAAGATATCTGTGTGTAAATACAGACTATCGCAGAGAGTTCTGCCAAGTTACAAGTGCAAACTTCTGCCCAAGAAAAGAAAGCAAGAGACTTCTAGTTACCTGAATCCTGTGAGCAGCTGAAACCCGTGTCTCCTGTGCTGCTGCTGTTTCCTAATGGCCGCCCACCTGCCATGAGGGCAGTGAGATGAGGAGATAGCCCCAAATCTGTAAGACAGTTTAATTCTCATTACACAATGAATGTTTAAGGGGTCTACAATAGCAAAAACCTCTTCCCACTCTACTGCCTTGTTTACAATTCTATGTATAAATAGAATTGCCGATCCAGAGTGCACAGCATTTGGACTTTCAATCCACTCAAAAGCTTTCAGGTATCACTGGAGTCTTTCCATATGGCAAGTCTCCTTTCTACCTGCATCATCTCCCTCCCGCTCTTTTTACAATTGCATGTGTTTTATCAGCCAGCCAGGCTGAACACAGAGCATAGGCACTCAAGACAGATGGGGATATTTGCCAGACACCTTCTAGTCAGGGAATAACCTGGTAGCCACCAGCAGCTGTCATAGCTATTAGTGTGGCAGGAAGCTCACAAGCAAGGTTGGGGCACCAAGATGCCTGGCTTCTTTCAAATCCCCAAAACGGGAAGGGAGGATATTCTAGGATTCCTACAAAAGTGCTGTGTTTGGATCCTGCTTAAAGATTTTGTTGTTTTTTGCTTGGTTGTTTTTTTCCTCCCTATCAGCCACCTGACAAATTTGAAGCTGTCAGTTTCTTCTCACTTGGAAGGAGAAAGAAATTTCCTGTCTTTTCTTTCCCACCTCAGTTCCCAATGTATTCATCCATACCATCTCCTGGATACAGATTTGCCAAAGCAAAGAGTGCTAGACAGCTCTTGCAGCTTGTGATGTGGCTGCAGCTGCAGAACTCTCTCATTTAGATGGAGTCTCTCCCCAGGATTCCAGGTTAGAGAAAAGACAATGGATGCCTTGCTGCTCTCTCGCCTTTCTTCTGCATTTTAGATCTTCCTTCCCAATTAAATAACTTCAGTTCCTGGCTCTGCATGAAATGTCCCAAGGAACCCCATGAAGATGTCCCGTTTTTGGAAGCTTCTCAACAGGACCAGGAAAGTGATCAAAAATAAGAATTTCATTGCATTGCTACTTAAAAAACCAACCAACCAAACAAAAAAAAACCCACCCAAAACAAAACCCACCAAACTCTGAACAACTGAGCTCTCAGCCTTCAACTTGAGAGGGCATCAAATAGTTTTACTCTTTTACATAGTTTTACTTTGTTTGTGATCTTTTCTTCAACCATTAAGGCTAAATCTGAATTTACAGAAATAGTAAGATCAGTGTAACTTCAGTGAATCTCAAAGAGCTGTAGCATAAAGCCAGGAATCAAAGAACAAATGCTACTATTGGTAGTGCTTTAACCTGGGTAACACAAAATGGTAGGCGCATGAAAGGAAATGCTTGAGAGAGAAGAAAATAAATTATTTTTATTAACCTCATCACTGTATCAAATTTTACTAGAGTAGGAGAAAGAGGTTAACTGCCACAAAAAAACGTTCTCCTTTCAAGTGTCTATGACAACCTGAACAAAAGACTGCTGAAACGTCCAGAAACATCCCACTTTGTTTACAGGCCCCTGAGACATGCGAAGTACAGACAGATATTAAGCATTACTTACTGGTATTAAGGAGCAGTGACTCTTGTGGCCACACGTCTTACCTGTGATCCTATTGGAAATGCTGAATAACCTCGATGTCCTATGCCGCTGAACAAACGACTCGCGATAATAACGATCCCCAAAGCACATTCCTAGTAGTTCCTTGCGCACCGTCTTGTTCCACAGTCCATAAATTAGTGGATGGCAAATGGCACTGGAAAAGGACAACCAGGTAGCTAATGTCTCCAAGGCAGGGGAAATACTATTTTTTCCCCAAAGTGCCTCTGATGTAATTACTACCATGTAAGGCCCCCATGTAATCACAAAAGCACCGATGACAACCAAGATGGTTATGAAAGCTTTGCACTGGTTGGCTGAGTAGACAACCCCTTGGAAAGCATTCCTTCGGCTGCCAGAAGAGGATGTAGAGGTGCTGGAGTTCTTCCTCCCGTTCCTCTGGGAGTCGTCCTCCACAATGACAACGCTACCACAGTGGATTTTGCGGGCCTTAATCCTTGCCACGCGGAATATAAATCCATAGCAGATCATCATGACCACAAAAGGCAGCAACGCGCACCAGATCTGCCAAAAGGCAGTGTAGCCAGCCTCTTTATGCCAGGCCACCACACACATCCACTTGAATTGGTCAAACTCCAAAGATGACCAGCCGAAGAGAGGAGGGAGGCAGCCAATAAGGGAATGTAGCCACACGTACACAAGAGCTACCACTGCTCTGTTGCCCGTTATCTTCATCGGGTAAACCATCGGGTACAGGACAGCATAGTACCTGGTAGACAAGAAAAGAAAGAGTCAATTGGAGCACTAAAGACGTACAACAAAAAAATATGTCAATGATGTTGATAGCTAGTCCTCTTTGTAGAACAAGCTCTTTTCTCCAAACCTCTGAGCAGGCTCAGGGACCCTGTTTATAAAAATAATTACATGTAAAAATAAGTATCTTTGCAGGCAAGATTGTAAAACTTGGCTGAAAGCACACATGCAGCTATTAAATCTGTCCCTGCGTGTCAGGGTGTGTTTAGGGTATATCTGGAATTTTAAGTCATTACTTCTTGTTTCTCAAGTACTATGTTATTATACCATCAATAGCTTAAAAAAAACTCTAGATGCATGTCCACATTTTGAATTATTGATGACATCACTTTCTTCTGTTCTGTATCGAAATTTCACAAGGGGCTGAAAGAAAAATGACATTACAACGCTATGCACAATTATCCACTGCTGTGCTTCTCAGCTCTATGCGAGTCACTCTAAGAAACTAGGCAATGCGTTACCCTTCATTAGAAAAGAGCTGCTTACCGGTCTATCGCTATGAGTCCCAGAGTAAGCATGCTGGCTGAGCTGATCAGCATGTAGAGCAGGGCTGAGAAATTGCACCAAACGACTCCGAAAATCCATTCCCGCCTGATGGAGCTGGTGACAACAAAGGGTAGCACCAGTACAGAGAGCAGAAAGTTGGAGAGGGTCAGGCTGAACACAAACTTGTTGCTCAACGTGAGAAGGTAAGACTTCCGATAGAGAGTGACGACAATCACCAGGTTGCCCAAACAGATGAAAATAGCAATGACGATTATAGCAATGGACTCTGTGACTCTGACCGCCCCGTCTTCCTGCGTGGTGAGGTTCCTCAGGCCCTTCACATTGCTGAGGGAGGAATTGCTGCTCATGGTCAGAGCGTGCAGAGCTGGAGCAGCCAAGACATGCTGAGCAGCTAGAAGCAGAACAACGCCCACAAGCATTCAGGCAAGATTTCTTCAAACTGTCTCCAAAGGCGGGAGGCCCTTTTGCCTGTGTTAATTAAAATTTACCTGTAGAATGCAGGAAACCATTTTAGATGTGAAAGCGAAGGGACAGGAAATTGCCTACAGGCACACCAAAGAGGTAATGACAGTGCCAAGCCTAGAACAGGGAAGAAACTGAAAGACAAAAAGAGATGGAGGGGGGGAAACAAGGAAGAAAATTACCATATTTTACTTTAAAATTTTCTAAGGATCTTACTTGTTTCTAAGCCATACTTACCAGCTGTGCATCTCATTCAGTCCCTTCATCTAGGCTGTGAAGAAACAACAAGAATGTCAGAATCAGTCTTTGTTTCGCTGACTTTAAAAAAAAAGTCATTTTTTTAAAAAAATCCTGCCTGTTTATCCTGACTGTTATTTTGTATTCTGCCTATGCAGCATTTGCCTGTGGATGCCTGGCTAATCATACCCTGCTGACTCTTAACTGTTGCTATGTAACATTCAAAGAGATTGGGATCATTGCTCATCCTCTCCTAACATTACTTCTCTTCTCCACGTTCATGGTCCCATGAGCTACAGTGGTGCTTCTATTTTACTGCCAATACCAAAGGACTGGGGGAAGTGGCTTTCTGAACATGAGGTTCTAAAGACACTTCCTTGCATCCAGCCACGGGTAGACCTACGGAAATGTTTGAGAACCTTTAACCCCTGACTTCTCAGTGTTAGCATACATCCCGCTGACTCACAACCTCGTTTGGTGAAACCTCGGTTCCCAATTCCTTAGCAGCTTTCTCCCCACTGCTTCCAATAGGCGTTCCCATCCGCTTCATTCAATCCTTCACCCACCTGCAGGCCACTGGGGAAAAAAACCCCACCCACTCAACAAACCAAATATCAAAAGTTGATATTAGCATTTCTTGGAAATTAGAGACTGGGAGAGCGTTACCTCTGCCAAGGCTGTGGCTGTGCGCACCCATCACTCCCAAAGGGCCACCAGTACTCACAGAACCGCTCCCGTCTGCGCGGCCGCCGGGGCCTTTGGCAGCAGCAACGTGAGGCTGGAGAGCCCCGGGTTTTTCCATTTTTTAATCTGCGCTTTCCTAAGAGCGTAATCAAAGTCGTTACGGGGCCACACTTTGTGAAACACAACTTGGCTCTCCCCTAGCAAAGCTGCCTGCCGACCGCTCTCCGCAAGTTCCTCTCTGAACACGCCTGTGCCACCTCTGCCAGCCTTCCCCGACACTTCTGGGGTTTTTTTTTGGCCCGGTGCGGGTTTTGGGAAGGCGCCCACCCCCGCCGGAGTGCGGCCGCTGCCCGCACCGGCGACGCCCAGTCCATCTGCTGCCCCTCCTCGTCCCCTCACGGTCCCGCTGCACCCCACGGCGGGAGAAGGCCTCGGGGAGTGGCAGCGCTCCCGGGGCAGGGCAGGCCATGGGGGAGGACATCCCATCCCTGCCCGGCTGCGGGCTGCCCGTCCGGGCGCGCCGGCACACACAAAGCCAGCGCTCTCGAGTTGGAGACACGGGATGGAGGAAG
>VZSZ01006260.1:1596883-1609148 GCA_013398815.1 Ibidorhyncha struthersii | reverse complement strand
TCTTGCCTTCACCTCGGCGGGGCCTTCCCGCTCGCCTCCGCCATGCACCCCGTTTTCCAGAGTAGCCGGCGCGACTTCACCTTCGGGCCGTGGAAGCTGAGCGCCGCCCGGACCCACATCATGAAGTCGGCGCAGGCCGAGAGGTGGGGCGGGGGCGGGACGGTACCTGCGGTGCTGGCCGCCCCTCCGCAGGGCGCCCGGGGCTGGGAGCTCCCTTCCCTGACGGCCGGGGGTTTGGGGCGCCTTCTCGCCTTGCGCCAGAAATAGATAACGTCCCCCGGGCAAGGGAGACGCTGTTTATTCCGGTAGCTCCGGGTGGGGATGGGTGTTCCCTCTCTTTTTTTTGCGAAGGTAAACTTGATTATTTGGCTTGAGAAACTGCGGTGATTTGGGTTGCGGATGGTTTCCAGAATTTTGTTTTTAATGATTGCTAACGGTTTTGGAGATGTGGAACTCTGTGAACTGAAACCTGCTAATTAGAAGCCTGTTTTTCTTAATTACTTTTTAATGGCAATTAAGGTTCTTTTAACGTGGTCCACAGACTGTCATAAGGTATTTTGTGCTAATGGTTATTTTAAGATAGTGGATTTCATTAAAAATGTATTATTTGCTGTCTCCTTGTAGTAATTTCCACTGCTGCCAGACTTGGAGAAGATGCTCCTGTGTCAGCATCAAGTGCTTAAGTCAGATTTGCTAATGTGGAACTTAACCCCTCAGCTGTGTAGTGCCATAGCTGACCCCAGTAGCAATTTGACAGATAATTGTTGGTTTCAGTTTCTGGAATACACACATGGAAATCTTGTTAGTCTTGTTAAAAGCATCTTCATTCATGTTGCTTTTAACTTTCCTGATGGTAATTTGTTACATAAAGTCCTATGTCTTGAAATCTTATGTTTGGGTTTTTTTTTATTATAGTAAACTGTTATAGTTTGGTATATAGCATAGTCAAATGCTATTTTTTTAAAAACATAATGGCATTATACTACTTTTTTTTAGACTGGGTATCTGCCTTAAAACAAGTAAAAACTATGTTCCTTTGTCCATCTTTATCCTATGTTCAGTGCCTCAAATAATCTTCTCAAAATGCTTCTGACTAATGGTCCTGCAGTTTTTGCAGTTACAGATAAGAACACTTGAATCCTGTGATTTAGCCATTTTTCTGTGATGACAATTCAAGATCCAACTAAAGCTGTACCTGTGTCCTGCAGGAGAAGGAGGGCTATTATTAAAGTATCCCATTTTTGTGGTGTGTTTGTGAGGACTTATTTTGTAGGATGCTAACTCTTAAAAATGAAGATCTTTATTCTTAAGATCAGGAGGATGTTAACTCTGTTATCTGTAAACAAGGGAGAGACTTGTACTGCCAGTCTAGAAGCCAGATTGCCTCCTGTACTCATCTTCTGATCTATTCAGTTTCTTTAACTGTAGCTATTAAAAAAACCCCAAAACAGTCACCTCTGTAATTTTCAGAAATTACCTTTATCTGTTTAAATGTTTTTGAGGGGGACACAGTTTTTCAGAACGTGCTGAAAAAGGCTGAAAAGTAAAGTTGCAAGAGCCACAACACGAGCCTGAAAGAACACAGAGGATTTTGCAGGGTAGGGTAGAGAAATCCAAAATTAGCTGTTTACCTGAAGGTCTTGGTACCTAGCATGAGACCCCGAAAACAATTCCTCCACTTAAAATCTGAAGGGTCAAGAACTATCCAGTTGCAGTGCTTTTAGTCAGTTTCCTTTTGTAATGTATTTTTCTTGGCATTTTGCCTTTTTTTATTGCTTGGGGAACATCATTAGTACCTGTAGGAGTTTTATTTCTGGCAAAACATATATTACAAAAACCCTCGGTAACCTCTGTGGGAAGGTGAAGGATTAAATTTGCCACAGCTGAGAACTCCTTTCTGTGCTGGAGTTGGTCTTTGCAGGTCAGGATGCTTGCATGTAATGAAATGGAAACGTTCATAACGTTATTCTGCCTTCTCTGGGAAAGACGTAGTATCTTATTCTCCACGTCTACGAATTAGCTATTTTTGTTTCAGTTTGGTTAGCATAATGTTCTTTTGTAAGCAGGGTCTCAGAAATAACCACTTTTGTTCAGGAATGCCTTATTATCAATGTGAAAGTTGCGATTAGAACAATTCCTGGATGCCCTCCTCCCTTTAGTCTATTTCCTAAAGTTTTCTTCTCTCCAGACATCATGTATTTCTTTTTGATCTTGATAAGTAAAGTAGGTAGTGGTAGCGAGGAAAAGAAGTATATGAAACCTTTAGGTAAATAAGGTCATTGTGTATATAAAGTGGTGTTACATCTCTCTGTGTGTATTTATATATGGTGTATGCGCATATATATGTATGAATAAGTATAAAGATTGATATAAAACCGAACGTGAAATAGGATGGTTTGAGATTTTCTGCAGGGATCATGCTTATTTGGTTCATGCAGTACTTTGTTCTGTTTGGTCTGTGGCTATGGCTGTGGCTTTCATGCTTAAGGTTACAAATACCAGCATGTGTTCTTTACCAGCTTGAGAAAGCAGTAGATCACCGTAGTGTCTTCTGCACTTGATTTTTTTCACATATTCTGCCAGGGTTGTTTTCAACCCTTATTTGTAGGCTTCTAAATGTGGGGCTATGGACCACTGTGTAGTGAATTTAAAATTGATGACAATGAGTGCTTGTTCCTAAAACTTCTTCCTGGCACCTGCTGAAGTAGTTCATGGACCACCCAGGGGTTTGCTACAAGAGGTTGAAAGCTGCTACTTTGTGCTTATCAGATACTGTTTTGATTCCTCACGTATGAGACTTTTGTATGAGCCTGATGTAGATGGAATGTTTTAGGAATAGGAATTAGGAAATGTTTATGGTGGAAAAGTCACTTCGGATCAATGACTCCAGAATTCATGTCGAATCATTAAACTGGGAAAACAACAAAGTCTTGCAGACCGTATTGATGATGTGTCTTCTAAATTACCGTGGTCTAAAGAATGCTCATTCCAGAACAAGGGCTGTTTTCACTGAGCTGTAGCCAACTGATCTCTCTTCATGGGACTTCTATTTTTCTGTGCAGATTGGCTGATGAATTACACATGCCTTCCCTGCCAGAGATGATGTTTGGAGACAATATCCTAAGAATACAGCATGATCACGGTTTTGGAATTGAGTTCAATGCAACAGATGCTTTAAAATGTGTCAATAACTGTCAAGGTATGATCAAAGTGGCTTGTGCAGAGGAGTGGCAAGAGAGCAGGTACAGTATTTTATCACCAGCGGGCAAGTACTGATGTGTTGTATGTGAAACTGTCATAAAGTGGTTAAAAGAACAGACTGAACTCCTGAAGGCCATGTTGCATTTGATTCTACTACAGATACGGTGTGTGGTCACAGAAGGCACTTAGCTTTTCTTTGCCGTGATCATCCTCTGTGTTAAATTGGGTCAGCTGTATTTTTCAGCTGTCTTGGCTTTCTTAAAATAAACTACAAGTGTAACATGGCTTAGTGCTGTTTTTGTTTATTCAAACTCATAGGGCCTCGAGCATTACAAGATTGTATTGTGTGGTGTTTCAAAGTGCAAAATGCTGTACGTATTCAAAATCTTAGCCTTAGGAATATAACAACAATTACCATGCATCAGAACTAATTGTACTGCTTAGTATTTATGAAATGAGTTGCAGAGCACCTAGACATAAAGCACAGAGAGAAATCGAAGCTGTTATGAAAACTCAGGCAGTGTTGGCGATTGCTGTGTGTTGTCAGCAGATTGCTTTCTGGCTACTTAAAGAAAAAATTATCTTGAAATACAAATTTTTCAACAACATTGAACTAAAATCTTTATTTTTGACTCATAGGACTGAGATTGTGTTAGCACAGGATTTCTGGTAACAGTTTTATAATTTATTATGGAAACGTGAAAGAAGCTATACTGTATGATTAAGTCTTGACATCATCGTTGCAGCACAGATGATGCTGTTATTTTTCTTCTTGAAGAGTGTGGAAATTCTAAAACATAATCTTATGTGAGGTTGTAATTTTTTAAGAATTACTACAAAGCATGCTGTTTTCTCTTTCAATTCTTGAGGAGTGAGACTGAGCACACTAAGGAAGTTGTCAAGCCATATGACTGGACTTACACAACAGACTACAAAGGAACTTTGCTGGGAGACACTGCAACATTAAAGGTAACCATTTGTCCTTGTTAAATGCTGACCGCATATTGTTTCATTCAAACAAAGCTTAGATACTGTTGTTTACTTTCCTATAGGCTTCTGTAAAATCTTACGGGCTTCATAGTTTCTGACTTTATAGTTTGGGCTTTCCATGTCTCTCAGCATGTTATCCTAATCAAATCATGGCTTGTTTTCAGAACTTAATATTTTAAAGCATTTTAAGATTATATAAAAGGGCGCCATTCTGTCTCTTAGTGAAGGCTTACTCAGGGAGAAAAGCACATACGAATCTTCAGCACTTGCTCTGAAGCCCTGAGCTCTTCACACACAACACAGCTACCAGCTGTGTAATTCTCTAGTACCTTTACTCTCTGTTGCTTGGCAGCTTGTGTAAGCAGATATGTAGATCTGGCTGCTTTTAATGACTTTGTGGTTTTCTGCAACAGTAACTCATATCTAAACTGAAAGGCCCTCTCTTGTCTTTATTTATTTAAAATAAGACTGGAGTTCCCAGCTTCTCTTCACCGTATACAGATCATTTGCTACTAAGCAGATAATCTATATTAATTCACTAGGATTGCATCAGTTATAGATCACTTGAGTTATTCTGGAATTAAAAGTGCAGCACAGAAATAAATGATGCCTTGCTGGGCTGTAGTGTTTAGGCAGACAAAGTGCATGAGTGTATATGGACAAAGAGATGGAAGACATACGGGTACTTGATTTGCATGGAAAGGCTTTATTAGAATCCTGTGCAGGGTTTGTCATTGGCTAGAGCTGGTAAGTGGATGGAATACTACTTACAACGCAGAACTTCATTTGTATGTTAAGCACGAGGTGTCTTCAGATGTTTTCAAATACAGAAAGTGAGCAGGATTGTTTGCAGCTGAAACCCTACTGAGTCTGTACCCAGAGGGTACTTCATTCAGAATTTTCCACTCTTGGTTTTTGCTTTGATTGATGTTTCCTCTTGGAAACTTTGGGTTTAATTTTAACTTTTTTCTTAGAGTTTTGGGATGTTTTAAGCTTAGTGTCCTAAAAGCTTTTTCCTTTATAAAACTAGCAATTGTGGCATTTAAAAGATCAGGACAAACTTTATGTAGTTTGGCAACAAATTAATATGCTGACTGTTCTTAATCTTTTTCTTTAGGTTGTTCCTACCTCAGAACACATAAATACAGAGAAGTTGAAAGCCAGGGAACAAATTATGTTTTTTGAAGAAGTACTTCTCTTCGAAGATGAACTTCACGATCATGGAGTATCAAGTTTGAGTGTAAAAATAGTGAGTACTAAGAGGCGTATACAAGATGCATGGTAACTCAGTTGGCTAATGTATGCAAAGCGCAGCCACTTTTTGCATGTTGTTCCTTCTGGGATTTAAAGTTGAGTTAACACAGAGTTCTTCGCTCTTAGTTTTCAGTAAGATTATATTTCTATGTTGGCTTGAAATCTGTCTGTTGCTTCAGAGAACAGTCTTTTCCCTCTTTCTGCATCCTGCCTAAGAATCTTTTGAGACTCTGCCCTGCTGTCCAGTGATAGCTGTAACATATCAACAGCCCAAATTTTGACTTTACCACCAAAAGCTCCTCTTACTATCTTTAGTTGTGAATATCTGATGTAGATAAGTGCACACTTAAAGTAAAACTTTGAAATACACTGAATGGAATGTCTTTATTTTTGCAGCGAGTCATGCCTTCCAGCTTTTTTGTGCTGTTGAGGTTCTTCTTGCGAGTTGATGGGGTACTTATCAGGATGAATGATACGAGGCTTCATCATGAGGTAAACCCTTATTTGCCATCATGAACATTTTACAGATACTCCCTTGCCATGTTACTTTCAGAGAAGACCTGCTGACATTCCTGTAATTTAATACTGATGTTTGGGGGCACAGAGGTTACCTGAACTGAACTTTCAAGTGTATTTTATTGTTATGGTGGTGCTGAAGTAGCAACCAAGTGCTGGATGCCACGGGGTTAGGTATTGTATGAGCAGACTAGGCAACCCTTACGTGAAGTAATCATTTAAATGTATTTGACAGACGCAGATTAGAGAGGATGTACAAGAGGAAAAATAACAGTAAATGGTGTGATATTGTTCTTACCCTGTCTCCAAGTAAATGTTTTTTGGCTGGTCTAATAAATGATGGCAAGTTTTAACTTGCAAGTAACTGTCCATACTACATTGAGTTCTAGTATCTTGTAAATAATACAGAACATAACAGTTGTGGCTTGCTTATTTTGTCTAGTTCTATGCGTACTGACATAGGAGTTCTAGCTGAGTAAAGATTACCAAGCGTATTCAGTCATAGAATTTTTTTTTTCCCACGCATGCATGCAGAAAGGTGACTTTTGGGAAAGAGAACATTGCTAAACATCTTTGTCTTCGTGAATTTGAACGTACGTTTCTGCTCTCAGGTGAAAATCTGTGGTCAACCAAATTCAAATTCTTACTCAACTCAATGTATTTAAAATGCTTATTTTGCACTGGTACTAGATGATAATTTCGTAATCAATTTTTGCCGTTTTTTTCCCATTAGGCTGACAAGGCCTACATGTTGCGAGAATATACATCCAGAGAAAGCAAAATATCAAGTTTAAAGGTATTGCATTTTTTAAATGTGTTTTTTTCCTGTCTGCTTTTTAAAATTATTTTATGGTCAGCATAGAAAATACTGTGTCTGTAAGTCATTCTTTGTTAGGTTTGGAACCTATACAGAGGAAAAACCTTTCTGCTTGTGCAACATCTATTTTGCGGATTTCAGGGCAGATTTGCATTTGTAAATGCTCAGATCCATTGATCGCATGACAAGATATGGGATTGGGTTACTTTTTCTATTTTTGAAGATTTTTTTAATTATTATTTTTTCATAGAACTGTTCAGCCACAAAATCAGGTAGTTCATGTCCCATGATGCTAAATTTCAGGCATGCATGCTTGCAAATAGTATTAGGTCTTAAGATCTGTTTGGTAATAGACTCATTCAGTTTTTCTCAAGTAAGTTTAATAGCCCACCTTAAAACTCTCATAAAGGCCCAGAATAATTTGTGGCACATTTGGAGTTGCAGCTGTTGATTTTTATTCTTGACCCAACACCTGATCTTGGGCGTTGTTACTTTCCTTCTCCCTTGTTTTTTCTTCACCTGTAAAAAGTGACTAATAGGTTACTAACCTGAGGGAATATTTTTGCAAAATGTTTTGGGGGTTGGTTTTTTTTTTTTGAGGAAAGGGGCACAGTGTCATTTCTTAGCAATATATGATCCCTGTAAACAGGACTAAATCCAGACACGAGCTTTTTGAGTTTCGTGTTTTTTTTAAATCAGTGAACTAGGGTTTACTTCACCTCATGTTTAAAAATTATCATCTATGCTGTTAAATAATTTTTACTGCCTGTTGTTATAGAGAGGAAATGCATACGGCTTTTCAGTTCCCTAGATCAGCTTGCATAGGTAAAGCGAAAAAGATTCCTGCTTCACTTAGGTTTGAAATAATTGAGACAGCAGTGTGATGCCTTGCATATTAAGGGTAGCCAAAATCCAGGTTGCTTTTGAAATAGCTCTGGATACACTTCTTAAAGAATGTTGTTAGAAAGCTTGAAGGTGGTTTGCTCAGTATAGATACTTTTTTTTTTCATCAAGTATCTTGTATGTGGTGAAGTTGTCTACAGGCATCTTCAGAGAAAGACATTGTTCGACTTAATGAAACTACCTAATTTCTTCAAATATGAAGTTAAAATGCAAGAGTTTTAGTATTTCATATAAATGTTTGTGGTGGACTTCATAAAACTAACATACATATTGAGATATATCAGTTATCAATAGCTAAATCTGAGCAACTCCAATGAATATATTGCAACAACTAGAAGACATTAAGTGTGGGATCCCTTGTAGCCATCCTAGTTTCATCTAGAACTAGACCCTCAAAAAGACTGTTATATTCAAATGATTCAAATGATTTTTTTAAAAACATTGTAGCCGTTCATGAACATCTCTGGCTTTCTTATGCTTTTACAGTCTGCTGCTTGAAAACATTAAATACCTTTCCTTAGCCTATTGATCCACACAATGAGTAAGAGACATATAAAATTGAAGTTATAAGGTAAATTTTAATCATTATACCTGACTTCAGGTGTTTAAATCAGGTAAATTATAGATTAATTGCTTGTAAAAGTTTGGGTTTGGAATACCTTTTTTTTTTTCTCCTCCTTTCATTCACTTGTTTCATGTAAAATTTTTGCTTCTTAGCACGTTCCACCTTCCCTGTTCACGGAACCTAACGAGATCTCTCAGTATCTACCCATAAAGGAGGCAATCTGTGAAAAACTAGAATTCCCAGAGAAGCTGGAGCCTAAACCAGAAGCATCACTGGAAACCATGTGTGTTAAGTCTAAATAAACGTGACTTTATATGGACTTGAAGTACACTGGAGAGAATGTGATCATGTAACCATTGCCATGGGGGGCGGTTTCACTACGAGTGGAATAAAGAATTTGGCTAATTTTTCTATAGCCCTGAGAGAAAACATTTCAAGCAGGTTTTGCTAATGGTGTTTTTTGTTTGTTTGGGGTTTTTTTAACCTGTATCTGGAGTTAATGAGAGACTGATGGTGAGTAATAGTTTCAACAGCATTGGAGAAAGCATCTCACAATTAAGATTACTGGTTAGGCAGGAGTATTGTCTGGACCCTCCACCACAAACACTTCTATGAAGATTTTGTTATTGCTGTTTCAGATACTAAGAGACTACTGGAGTTGTAAAATTGGCACGATTTTACTTTTATTGAGAAATCATCCACAGTAAAAAAAAAAAAAAAGATAAAAAGATTTTCCTCTGCATTTATTTTGAGCTGTCACTCCTAAACTACACATTTTGCTTGGCTTCCCCCCTACTGTGAGCTGATAACCAACTAAGTTATTTTTTGGAGTCTCTGATCCAGACTCTAACGTAAAAATATTCATTTCATCTGAGGATAGGTTTAAGGGGAAAAAAACCCTGTGTTTGACACTATAAAGGTAAAATTACCTTATTTCTGAGGCATTAACTCCAGAGCAGGAGAAAAGCTGGAGGTTAAGAGAGACACACACTGGTCAGTCTCTTCACAAATACTAGTTTAATGTGATGTCAGCCAGATTTCTCTAAGCACTTCTGGAGACTGTTACTTGGGGTCTGTATGCTGCTACAGGCACGTACGACATTGGAGACACCTTGTACTGTGCTGACCTTCTGTTGGACATATGGGATGGTGCCATATGGTATGATGGTTGTACTGCCCTGACAGTCACATTGCTAAATTGCAGAGTGGCTTATGGCTGGGGAAGAGTTTAGTCTCTAATGCCTAAAGGATACTGGTATTTGCGGTTTGAGAAACAAGATCCGATATAGCCTTAAAAGGATGCTAATGTGTATTCCAGATACGTCATTTTGGTTTATTTTTAAAATTCTTTAAGTTCTGATATTAATAGAAGTGTGATCACATGTATAGTCATGGGTTTAACTCAACACTTTGTAGATTAAACTTTAAATATTTGTATTGCTTTTGGAAAGCCTAAATTATGTTAATGGTTTGGCCTAAGAATGGGGGAGCTAAACAGGTTTTTGTCTAGGTTTACTGCTCACACTCAATGAAGTGCAAGAAGCAAATGACTAGCAAAAAGCAGGCCTTGTGGTTTAAGGTGATGGCAGATAAGGTTGTTAACACATTCTGATGTCTTGAAGTTTTTTGTTTAAAAATCTTCATATTCTACACTGCATGGCTTAATAGAAACAACCCACCCCAAAACCTGGTATTTAACCAGGTCTTCTGGGAAATGGTTTTCACTTAGAGAAGACCCTGAGGTTTTTAGGAAAAAGTCTACTGCCATCTAAGTGAATGTTTTCTTGATTAAAAACAAGCAACACATTTTGTTTTGCTTTTATTTGAGGCAGCCTGGTCTAATGAATCAATCATAAGGTCAAAAGGCAAGAACTAACTGCAGTTTTTCCTGTGTCGCTGATTTACTCTAAGCACAGGGAAGTGACTTCTCTATGCCTCAGTTCCCTGTATGTAAAAATGAGAGTTAATACATGCCTACATCCCTGGGGGTTTGTGAGGATTATTTTGTAAAAAGTTATTGATGAGAATATTATTTTTTCCTGACTACACCTTCAGCCTTATCTTTGGAATCCTTTGGAAGGGATGACTGAAAAAAAAATCTTATGATCTATAGGATAAAATGAGTGAAGAGAACTGAAATGAAACAGTCTCTGACTGTTTAATTATTACCAGCCGAACATGATCTGGGTGAGTGAATTTATGGCCACTTTGAAATAGAGGTGAGGTCCTCTATATTCCCCACTAGAGTCCTAAATTTGGCTTTTTTCATCTTCCTCTACTTGTTTCCTAAAGATTTTAGTGTTAGGATGAAGAAGAGGCTGCAAATGAATGCAGCGTGGAAGTGATCAAAAGTCATGTGGTAAGAGAAGATTATATAGGTCCACTTCAGTGACAGAGGGATATGGGGAATGAAAAGGAAGGGAAGGGAACAACAAATAGGGGTGAAGAGATATTTTGCTGGTGGAAGTAAATCATGGCACTTCTTTTACTCTAAGCATCTATTTTACATGCCTTTAAGGCTTATAAAAACACATTTTAAAGCTGGTAGTTTCTCAGAGGAGAGCTGATGTAGTGCTAGCATGAAGGAAACTATATCTGCATTTGTTAGTTAAAACTGTGATTTGGGTTTGGTCAGTGATGCTAACATTAAGCTCCATTGGGCTAAAGTATAGTGCGGGGTGGAAACCCACAGTGTTGGAAAGGGTGCTCTGCATGTTTAGCTTATACTGTGTATTTTATCTTCTCCATCATACATACCAATTTGTGACCTGCTGATACAGTTGTCTTGAATGGACTTGAATCCTGAATATATAGATATGTGATATCCATCTATTTTGGGTGCTGTGCGTTTAAGTGGAACACACATGTTGAGGAAATCACAAGAACATGTTTAGGCAGTTAGTACAAACTAAAACTTGGAGCACTTTGTGACTCTCTTATACCACACATTATCAAGAAGCAGCAGTATAAACTGGTGTACTGCAAGCTCTCTGGTACAAATTTTCCTCAGCGAAGTACCACTTTGTATACATAATCTTAGGGGGAGGGAGTGGAGTCATTCTCCAGCTCTTTTGTGGCAAGTTTAACATGTGGCAGTTTATATTCTTTCTTGTATGTCGCTAAATAAAATGTACCAAACATTTTATAGTTCTGTTTTTATCTGAGCAAAATAAACTGAAATAACTACTCACTGATGCTGAATTTTGCATGCTAGTAAGATGTTGCATCTGTGTGCCTTTGCCTGTCATCGGACCACTCTGGCTAGTTACAAAAATAAGGTGAGACTTTTTCAGAACGGGGGAAGAGCCACAGTAGCAAAATGACATCTATATTACTCTTTCTATAAGCTTCCCTGTTGCCAAGTAATGGCTTCAAAAGTGGTGGGAGGAGATAGGATACAACGAGAGAAGTAGAAGTGGCAGAGGGTGTGGACTATTCTCTGAAGTCTGGAAAATACTAGGAGAGTTTAGGTGTCAGCTGTTGTCGGCTTGGAAAAGTAAGAAGTGCCTGGGTAAATGGGGAGTGTTTGTTGTCTCTTAAATAACCCAAACCTATAAATTACTATGAAGATAATCTCTCTGCCACGCGAACCTGGGAATGGGCGCTCAGCCCGTCTGCCCTCACTGATTTGGGAGGTTTGCGGTACTGAAGTTCGCGCACCTGCTCCGGGAGACCTCTCACTGGGCGGCTGGAGTGTCCGGGGGGGACAGCACAGGACCAGATACACTATTTCCAAGCGCCTTTCTCACCTCAGCGTCCCTCAGCCGACCCGCTCCCCCACTCCCCGTGACGGGGGGCACCGCCTCAGGAGCCCGGGCGGGCTGCGGCCACGGCGCGGCGCTGCTGGGGACGCCTCCAGCCCACCCCCCGCTGCCCCCGGGGGACTCACCGGCACTTCGCCGCTCGTTAAGGCCCGGAGGCGGCTGGTTTCTCCCCCTCACGGCCGGATGCGGTCCCTCCTCCCCCGTCCGGCGAACTACATCCCCCGGCAGCCTCCGCGCCGTCGCCGCCGGCCTTCA
>VZSZ01006260.1:1555781-1595685 GCA_013398815.1 Ibidorhyncha struthersii | reverse complement strand
CGCCTCTGGGTAAGACTCAGTTCCAGTTAGATGCAATGCACGAACTCTTGACAAGAATGGCAGTGAATGCCATTTACTTTTCTGTGTGTGTGATTCTGCAGTTTGGGTTTAAGTTTTCCTAAGACTTCTCTGATGTTGTGACGTTTATTGGATATATTTCTTTTGCAATTTAAAAGCAATATTAATTTATTTTCTCCCTCTCTCTCTCTAAATGTTCCTTTTTAGGGTAGTTGCCTGCTATGGGTACCAAAGAAAGGGCTGACACTCTTTGCAGTGTTTTATACACTGGGGAATATCGCATCTATTGGGAGGTAACAATATTTTCATATTAGTTCCCTAATAAAGGTGAGAAGCTAAAGCAGAATGATGGGTGAAGGTGCAAAAGTGGTAGAAACTTGCATTTATTTGAGAAGAGTTGTTTATGTAGCTCGTTCTCTTGTTTCGGAAACTTAAAGAACAGCATTTCCGCAGTAGTGCCCTGAAATGGTGAAGAAAACTTTTATTTTGTTTATTGTTATTAGCAATGCATTCAAGGTAAATGTTACTCATCAGTAAAGAAGAATCAAACTGATGCTTTGAGCATTGATGTAGGTGGTTTTTTTTTCAGTTGTTCTTTGCCCACTCAAGATAAAAATAATAATTTGCTATTTTGCATTTGGTAATGTTCTGTGTGTTTTGGTGAATACATTTGGGGCAGTCAGTGTGTCAGGGTAGGCCTGTTTGATAAGCCTTCATGGCCGTTAAGATTCCTGAAGCCGAGCCCCGCTGACTTTGTGACAGGCACAAGCTTCTGTGATTGATGAAACTTAACAAGATGTTAGAAAGCACAAGGAATGGAATTGGAAATAACATAGTAATGAGGCAGAATAATATAGTATATGAGGCAGAAATATCACCTTAGGTAATTCATGCAGTATCAGTCACCAGGGCTCTACTCTAAATGTCTGCAGATCTGGTAAGGGATCAGAGGATGGATCCAGGTCTGAGAACAGCCCTTTATGTAGAGGAATTGAGCTGGATTACCTGGCAATCCATGAAGAGCCTCTGTGGCCAGTGTTTTTAAAAGCAGGTTAAAAAAAGCATCTGTCAAAAATGATCTAACTGAAGCTGACCTTGACCTATGCTTCTAGCTTGATAGTTCTGCTCTGCTCTTGCTAATTGTAACCGAAAAAGTGTGAATAAAATTATAAATACCTTGCACAAGGAAAAATAGGAGTGGATTTTGCCTCATTGTATATCCTGTTTCTTCTGTTCTGCAGCACTGATTACCTTAACAACATAGTGTACAGATACCCTGTACTATAGCAGACATTTTAACAAAATAACCCCCCTTAACGAGGAATCTTATCTAGTTTCACTTTTGCCTTTCTACCTCTGTGTTCACCTTGTTTTGTTTTTCACAGCACTCTTTTTCTTATGGGACCAATGAAACAATTGAAAAGGATGTTTGAGCCTACACGTTTGATTGCTACTATTGTTATGCTAGTAAGTATCAAAGGAGTCTGTTTTAACTCAATGCAACCTGTAAACAATTTCCACTGTAAAGTCCTTTCATATACATTGATCTAACTAAGTCTCAAGATGTGTTTGTGGGTAGTTTTTTGGTTTGGTTTTTGGTGTGGGCTTTTTTTTTTTTTCCTCCTTAAAGCATCAAACATCCTGCATGTCTGCTGTAGTGGAAAGGTATACGTAGCACCAGAAAACCACCTTCCTATTAGGAAAGACTGATCTGAAGCCAGGTTGTTATGCTAAATGAGCATTAAGGGTCTGTGGCTGGTGCGTGTGAACCTTGCACCTGTGCTTTTTTAGGGCGCTTGAGGGAACAGCATCATATTTTCATGTTGCTTAAAAGATGAAAGATGGGAAACTAGTTTTTAAAAAGCTGTACTATGGAAGTTGTTAGACATTCTGTTTTGCATGATTTTGTCTTTTTATGTTTTATCTGGTTTGCTTTAAAAAGCTGTGTAGGTATTTCTACCTTGATAAAGTTGTCATTTCCTGACAAAGCAACTAGGGAATCTCTATGGCTTATTTACCTTGCATTGAAAATACACAAATCATCCCAGTTGGCTGATAGCTTCAGGTCTTGAAACTCATATGACACAATGAAATCACAAATACAACACTCGGCTGCAGTCAGCACTTGGAATTACTTTTGTCTTCAGAAGATGGGAATTGTGGCCAACCTTCTACTGGGAGGGTGTGTGTGAAAATTGCTTCTAAGTTTGACTCTTGTTTAAAGTGCATATACCTTTTCGCCTCTTCAACTTCCCCATTTTCTCTTGAAGAGTCTAAAATCTGGAAGGTGGTTTAACTTGCATGAAACTGTCCTCCCATTTTCAGTGTGATTGTCCTCAGAGAGTTCACTTGGCATCGGTGCTTCCTGTTTTCTCTTTAAACATCCAGAGAGGCTGCAGGCAACTGATACAGCTTGAGAAATTGACTGTGTATGCTCGAAGATCAGCAGCAGGCAAGAAGCCTACTGCACGGTGTGTTTGTTTTGTATGCATTTAGAATGCCTGGAATGTTGTTCACTGGAATAAAGCCAGTTGTGAGATGTGTGATGTAGTATTTAGACCAATATACAAATCATCACCTTAAAACTAATAGGAAAATGACATTTAATAATCGTGGTTGAGGTGAAGCGTATGACTTCTTTGGCAATGCATGTGTTACTGTCTTGAACATGCAGTACTAATTTTTTTAATTATTTTTTTTTACTCAAGCAGAAAAATACACATTATAATCTCTAGTACACAATGGTACATGTGTATCAAAAGGCAGTTAGATGTTGATGAAGGAAGCTCTAGTATCAGCATCTGTCATAGCTAAATGAGCTGTTGTGTCTTAAATTGAAAATGGAAACTTGAACTAAAAGGAGGCTGCTGTTAAAGCTGAGGATTAAACCAGAAAATAATCCAAAATGGCGTACTATACCCAAAGATTTTAACTGTAGTAAAGACACAGTGCAACTCTGAAAAAAGAAGTACCACCAGTGTGAATGGCTGTGCTGGACTTTATATTAAACAAAAGAGCTGCTAAGCAATAGCTGAAAGTTCTTGAAAGCATATTGTAGTTTTAATTGGTAAGAAGTAAGGACATAACTTCAACCCCCATGGTAACCTTGAGAATCAACAGGAAACGTGGCGTTTACAGAAAGACTAGTCTCGTAACTCAAAAGTGTTACTTATGCAAAACAATGACTGTGTGAGATGCAGTAGGGACCTGCTGATGTTGCAAAAAAGCTGTAGGAACCTCTTCCTCTTGTTCCTTTGCAGCTATAAAATTATTTTCAGGAGATACCAGGCTGATATTTTTCTCATTGCTTTAATTCACTTCAGAAATGTACTAGTGAGAGCATTTTAATGCAGGATTGGATAAAACTATGAAATGATGTAATCTGTTTCTGTCTTGGTGAAGTAACCCATTACAGTGTTAAAATATCTATAAAAGCTGGAATTGTTTCTATGTTTAATAGAAACTGTTTGTTTTCTTCTAGTTGTGTCTCGTACTAACACTGTGTTCTGCTTTCTGGGTGAGTACTTGAGTCCTATATGTATATATAACTGGAGTATATTTTAAAAATAAGATTCTTACACTGTTGTCTCATTGTCTGCTGTGTTTCTTCCCCCCTCCCTGCATCTCTCCTCCTTCAGTGGCGTAAGGAAGGGCTTGCGCTCCTTTTCTGCATCTTACAGTTTTTTGCCTTGGCGTGGTAAGTGATTTCTTCCCCACACACTCCACTTTCTGTTGCACGTAATGTCAGTAGCTGAATTGTGAGTGGATTTTGACCTTGCATGAGTTAGAAGGAAGGAGAATTTTTATCTTCCTCTGGATGCAAGACAATGCATCAATGAGGAGCTGACTTGTTCCCACTTCTTGGTCTCTCACACCACTTCAGAGACTTTGGAGATGGAGCTCAGGGCTCTGTTGCTGGGTGAAGTTCCTTTAAGTGTGTTTAATTTCTGTGAGCTTGAAGTAAAACTACTTTTTTTCTTTCCCTTTTAAATCAATTTGTTGCTTACTGTCTGGTATTTCTCTTCTACACACTCCTGAATTTGTCTTAATAAGAGACCCAGATATGCCAATCAAATGAAGTGTCAGTGTTCTTTAAGTTAACATATGCTCTGTGTAATGTCACAGAAGTAGTACAGAAACTGATATGAACATTTAGCCATCCCTCAAGACTAATCCTACCTGCTTGTAGGCGTTGGAGTGTGAAGAATATTGGATGCAAGAGAACTGCGTTTAAAACACTTCTACAATATGCCCCCTGATTTTGCCTTAGCATTTCACAACCTGGCTGGGCTAAGACGACTTGCAAGGATACTCGTTCCTGCTGCTCATAAACCAGAACTTCATTTTGGATGCGTATCTTGCAGTTACCTGTTTAGAGCGTCGGAGGGGTGGTTGTTCTTATTTGTTACTAACAAAATCTGACACGAAGAGTAACTTCAGAAATCTTTCTCCTTAGGTACAGCATTTCCTTCATACCATTTGCAAGGTAAGCTTCCCCACTCCCTTATTTTTTGTTATCTTAAGGTTTAATGATACAGAAGATTAGTTTATAAAAGCATTGTAATCTATGGCTTCAGAAGTTTTTCCATGGTGGTGTTTCAGCAGGAGGAAATAAATGTAGTTAAACCTGAAAATGAAATTAAGCATCTTCTGTAGTGGGAGAACACAAGTGTAACAAAATGAGAGGGTGGTTCCTATAAAAAAATATGTAAGTGTGATGACCACGTGCTAAACTGAAAGCTTGCCTTTGGAATGCCTAAATGTTGGTCCAAAAGGCTACTAGACAAATGTATTAATCTGTGTACTTTTTTTCCTGCTCTGCCCCATGAGCACTCTTCTGTGTCTGAGCACACGGTTCTCTATCCTGCTCCATCAGCCTCACCCTTCTCCAGTGTACCGCCTCAATACAGACTTACAGGTGTTGTTTCCATTGCAGCTGGGTAGGTGGATGGTGAGCAGGCCCGCTTGTCCCTAATGCATTCCTGTAGTCATGCAAATTATGTAAGCACAACTAATGTATGGTCAGATGATCTTTAAAGTCTTCAGTGACAGTGTGACAGCAGCATGGAATGAGTCTCATCAAGCGGCATAACTGAGGTGACTCTGTTGTGTGGTTTGTTTTTTTTTTTCTTTCTCCTTCCTGTAGGGATGCTGTGAAGAAATGTGTTTCAGTCTGCCTGTCCTAACGGGAATACTGGATGCTTCACAAAGTTCTAGGAAGTATAGTGGAACTGTGTTAAGATCACTGTGTATGTATCTTCCTACTTCTGTCTTAAACATGTGCCTTTCAGCTTGTTAAGAAGCTCCTTGTGTTAAATCCAATGTATGCAATTCTTGGTTTTGTAAGCAATGGTGTCTGTAGGACAGGGTGTTCGTGATCAAATGAAGTTCAGTCTGGCAGAAGAACTGGGCAGACACCCAGAATTTGTTATGATAATTCTTATGTAAAAACATGTACTTGTTTGGTTTTGCAAAAGTAACAAAGTAATACATGAAGTCTGTAAAATGGAGACCTCGACTCTGATGGGACTATGCCAGTCTAGAGGATTTCTTTTGCAAGAAAAAGAAATCATTTGGCAACTGATTACTTATTAAGAACTTGGTTGTTTTTTTTTTAAACAGCATTATGTCACTTAATCTTTGCACTGTTTGCCTTGGGTAATGGAATATTGGTATTTGTTTTTTTCCTGCCTTTCTTACAAAATTTAAGGTTTATGTGACTTCTAAAATATTTAATTCTAAACAAAAAGACTGTTTTGGAGTAAGTATGAAACTTTTGCATCTTTTAAGTATTTAATTTTCACTTTGGACTGATGGTGTTTCCTTAAAATACATGAAAGGGACATCTTTGTCTGTAAAAACTTGTTCCTGTAGGAGAAGAACTTGCAAAACTAGGTTAATAGAATTTTTCAGCTGCCAGGAACTGGAGTTCTTTGCCTTGCCTACGGCTAATGGCAATATGTACAAGGCAGGAAAGTGAAATTTTTCTCATGAAGCACTCTCCTCCACCAGCTGTAGCACAGGAGCAGTGCGAAGCCAAGGGCATGATAGGTAAGCAAAGATAAAATTTATGTATGTTCTTTCTTAAAGGACAAACTCAGTTGATAAGGTGGAAGTGGGCCATTGTTTAAGCAGTCTGGGTTGCGGAGAAAACATTTTCTTCTGAACTTGTAAATAAGTTAAAACTCCAAAGTTTTGGTTTTTTTTTTGTAAGTGGGATCAGTTTCATTTCTCCTAAAGCTCTTGTATATGCTCGTGAACTACTGCTTTGAGGAGAAAGTACAATTTTCTGTTGCCTGTCTTAGCAAGGGAAGTGTGTAACAATCTAGCTGCCAGCTCCAAACAAACGCTAAACAGTCGGTATCCAAATTCCAAGGCCACTCTGCATTCTGTCTTCTAAGCTATGTATAATCATTTACTCCCAAACCATTGCAGTGGTCAGTTGTTTAATAGCTGAGTGCAGTTTCCTACATCTGTGTGAGATAATGTTTAACTGCTTTCACCTTTCCTCTTACCAACTGTCTTGCTGGAGTCAATGCCTATGAAGATGATTGTCCAGTGGACTTTAGTATGAACTGCAGCCTCTCTTTCTCCATCTACCAAGAGTTTAGCCATTTAACAGCATTGTGTTTGCATGGCAAGTGCATCCCTGACTTGTACCAAAAAGATTTTAGTGTAGGAAAACCCTACATCTACTTGGCAATAAAGTGTAAGCCCGCAGTGAAGTCAAATAATTCTATGGCTTCCAGAAAGTTACTAGAAACTGAGTTCATTCAAAATCTTAAACTTAAGTGTCCTTCTGATAATTTGTAAAGCACAGTACCATCCTGCTGNAAAAAAAAAAAACCCAAACCAAAAAAAGAACTCCAAACCTCCCTTTTGAGGATGGTATGAGAAGGAGATTTTAACAAGCTTTCTATGTATACCAGCTGACAAGAGTTACTGTTATAAAGGCATTTGAATAGAAAATCCCACCTTGAAAACATGGCACTGATGTTGGGATGAATCAATTACACAGGATGTTGTTCAAGTGCTATGTCCTGGTGCTTTTGTCTTCCCCCCCAGGATTTGGAAGTTGGTGGTGAAATCACTAGGTTAACTATTACTTTTCTTGAAAGTAAGAATTAGTTACATGCCCAAGAGAGACTGGAAATTAAAGAATACTGGTATTTCTTTTCCCTGACTGATCTAAGATAAGTATCTAAACTGATGTGTGTCTCTTTCATTAGGGAGTAGGTTCAAAAGCCAATTAACATTAACCTTTTATTAGGACTTTGATAATGTTTACAGAATTCCTTTGTATAAGGGCAATTGAAATTCAACCCTAATGTCTTTTACATTCCAATATTTCTTTAGTTCTAACATCTCTGGGTGTTCCTGGAAAACGCTACAAGTATAGCATACGTTATTTCTCCACTTTTAACTCGGATCATCATTCCAGGCTCATCAGCAGCCAACGTAATGGAATTTGACTTCTGGTGTTCTCTTTTTTGAATACTGCAGATTAGGAGGACTAAAAGACTTTCACTTATTCCTTGTCTAGCTTGTGCAGGATTGTGGTACCTTGACTCCCTAGCAGTTCCTCTAGAAGAACACTGGAATTTGGGTACACTGAATATTAGTTTTTCAACTTGCATATTAGCTAACTGGAACATTTTAGCTGACTGTTGTGATCACAACCACTTAGAAGTAGGAAATTTAGGAAACTACCAATAGATAGCTGGTAAACTTTAAATGGATTCCCCCCCTGCCCCTTTTTTAAAGCTGTAATTCCAGGTTCACAGCCTCTTACTCGATAACAGAGAAGAACAAATCTTCACTTGACTGCATTGCACATGGGGCTAAGCAATTGTGCCCTTAAAGGAAGGGAACCCAAGGAGACATGGCAAAGACATGAGGATCACCAGAGTGCCACGAGGGTTTATGTTGCCCTTAGGTGTTGCGTTCTGTTCCTGTGAAGGTCAGACAGCAGGAGAGACTCACCGTATTCTTGCCAATATGTGAAACATACTCAGGGTTTGTCGCTTCATCTACGAGCAGTTTTGATTTAAAATAACTCTTCTCTATCAGAACAAAACTCTTGAGATTCTTACTCATAAGTAGTTGTGTTCAGGCTATTGCCAAGTTCAGCAACAAAAGTTTTTTCCACTTTGCTAAAATATTTTATTTTATGTGATTTTTATATCATCAGGGAGTAAACTAGTGTGGGAATGTTCCCTCTTGACCAGTTTCAGTCTGATTTAGATTACGCTATTTTACCATTTTTTGTCATTAGAACTACTTTGTGCTAAGTTTTGATATCATCAGCTTTGGTTGTCTGCTTGGCAGGAAGCATGGTGCGCATTTCTGAAAGCCCTCTCTAGGTTTCTATATTAATGTCCTTCAAGGCAGGAATGTTTGTTGTGTGCACTCTACTGCAAACAGAGATGTTTGTTTTTTAAATCACAAAGCTCCTTCCTTCCCAAAGTCCTTGCTCAGTTGCCTGCAGCACTTAACTCAGTGCTGTCTTTCCTAAAGAAACTGGTATGATGTTGGATGCTATCTCAGTAGGATTTGGTGCTCTACCAGAAAGTGCTTTTTGCCCAGCCTCACTGTTGGTTAACTAACCTATCCACTTTTTTTTTACTTTTTACAGTACAGATAACATAACCTTAACCAAACAGCCTTAGCATACAGTTCTAGCATGAAATATGCATATCTGGGATTAGCTGACTTTCCAGATATAATAGAAATGGAAATGGGGAGGGTGGTGATCATCTGTTCCCAAAGCACTTGAGATTCTATACATTAAAATGTGGGATTTTTTTCATTACTTCACATAAAACAGAGCAAAACTTTGAAGTCCATTGTCAATACTGGTACTGTCTGAGGTGGTTCTACAGTGATGATGTGAACCATTTGGTCTTTTTTAGTATTTACAGTAATAAGGTTGTTCATGAGCTGTTACAAAAACCAAGGAAGAAATTTCTGCACCAAGTTGAAATTCTTTTAAGAAATCATGGTGGTTTGTTGATTTGTTTGTATTTTTTTTAAATAAAAGGTGGGTTAGGCTTTATGTGTGGATACTTACGCAAGTTGGAGGAAGGGCAGAGACTGCTGTGGGCTGGCTTGCAGCAAGGTGCAGGATGACAGGCTTGAATCGGTCATAACTTGTGGGTAGATTGCACCTGGCGTACAATATATTTGGAGGCTCGTGGCACTGTTGTTTACGTGCAGTCTGAAACTCATGTTCTGGGAACTGCCTTGTGGAGCAGTGTGGGTGCTTGAAGCTCATCCCCTCTTGCTGTGTGTTAAGAGATTGAAAGAGCCTCTGTTGAGTTTCTGGCAACGGTTCAGTTTTGGTACTTAATCACGTTAATGAAAGTAAGATCACTGTTGCTATTATAGACTCTCAAAACTGAGGAGGAGGAGGATGTTTAAACACACATTTGTCTTAAATACTGATGTTTACAACCACAGCAAATACAGACCATGTAGGATAAAAAGCACAGAAATGGTATATTTTCTTAAAACCGCGTGCCTCACTGTAATGTGACAACACTAAATTTTAACGGCTGTGGAATTGTTTTGTAAAATAAAAACCAAACTCCCAGAAATTCTCCACAATGTTTTATACTGTTACTGATTCTGTCTGTTGTGCTTTTTCTATGTATTTACACTGTTTGATTTCTACTTTGATAAACACCTTTCTTCCTAACTTACAACTTTCTATGTAATGAAGTGAAATCTTTACTTACAAGTGCTGTTTTTTTTCCTTCAATAAAGTTGTCATTGCATTAAATGAATTGCTCTTATGGTTAATATGGAGTTTTTAGTGATGCTGTTTCTCCAGTTGATGTTGGAATTGCTGTGGATTGGTTTCTTGTTTTGTTTGTTCAAAACAAACAAAAAAATTGTCTTGTCCTCACTTCCTTTGCTATGTACACAATATGTACTGCTGAGGGGAGTTTCTGTGTCACCACCGCTATTCAGCTGTGTGACCCAGCACATATCTAGCTCAACCAAATTTTTATTGGCATAGCTGTATGCACCGAGTCAACCAGTTGGCACACTCGAGTTGTTAAGGTGGGAATGATATTTCTATTGTTACTTATTTATTTACCTCAGGGGTCAAACTAGATATGTCAAGAAACTATTGGCGTAGTCCATGCTAATAATTCCTGATGCTATTCTGTCAGCAAAGACTGGAGTTATGAAGCAGCATGCCTCTGGATCTCCTTTGTGGAATAAATACACTCTGAATACTGATGTACACTGGAAGTAAAAAGCCATAATTTATGAATGTGTGTTAAAAGTAGACTTAGAGGCAATTATTTATTTATTTAATTATTTTAACTTTCAGAAAGCATGTCCATTTAAGTTTGTGCCTAATATGCATCCTAACACTTTCTGTGGTTTTAATATTCCTTGGCAGTGTACAGAGCTCTGCATTGGGCTGTTCAGAGTACATTAAACTTTCTTCTGGTTGATTGGACAAACCAAAGCAGTTGAATTTTTTCTTTGCAAGGGTGGTAGTAAGATTTGCATGCTGTGGGAGACTGTTTAGTTTTCAGTTACTTCATTTTTTGGGGGGGGATTGTTCTTCTATCAAGCTCTGTCTCAAAGCTGACTAAACTGAAATTTCTGTCCTACAGGAAGCTCCAAAGTTTTGTTTGAAATAGAAGCAGCAGCCTGTCTTTCTGTAATATAGAAACCTAGGGGTTTGTATTTTTATCTTTTTGAAAAGGTTAGAGCTTCCAAGGGCTGTCTCAGATCCTGACAACTATGAGAGTGAATCTGAGTCCTAAAAGGGCAATAAATCCTATCCGTATTTAATAGCTTAGAGCTATTTTGCTTGCCTAGTTTAACCTCCTGCATAACAAGCTGTTGAAGTTTGCCACATTGTTCTCATACTGAGGTCTTAATACCTCAGTATGATTTTTAAAAAATGAGTAAAACCAAGTCTTCATTTGAAATCTCTAAACAACGAATGATCATCTGCCCTCTAGGGAAAGCATATTCCATAGATGACTTTGCTCCTTAGAAAGATTCTGAAAGGGTTTATCAGTTGTGCTAGAGCACCTAGTCCCCGAATCCCAAGTATAAATATTGGAGCGGAGTCTTCAGCAACACATTCAAATTCAGTGAGGAGACTTGGAAGGCTCATGTGCTCACGTCTGCTGCTTTCCCGTCTCCTTCCACAAGGTCTGATTTGCAAGAGAGGGTATTTTGTGGCTGCAGGAAGTTTGAAGTTGGGGAGTTATATTTATTTCCTTCCCATACTTGTACCTTTCCTGGTGAGCTCAGCCTTGGTTGCAGTATCCGTGGGGATACAGGCTTGCAGCTGCCCGGCCTTGAAGAGCTGGAGGTGCCTAAAGGGAACGAAATCCTCTGTTTTCTCACTTTTGTGAAGAAAGCTTCTGATGAATTAGAGATGGAATAGTATATCTAAGCTGCCAGTCTTTGGGACTGATATTTTAAGTTAGCCTATCTGAAACCCTTTCAAGTTTTTCTTGGGTTCCCTTGTGGCATCTCTGAGAGGTTATTCTGAGAGTTTACGCTTTAAAATCTCTGCAGAAGCGAAGTGTGGAGTAATACTGGCAGAGTGGAAAAATGGTACACTGAAAGTATCAGCTGGCCAATGTGATTTCATTGCAGCTCTGAAGGGCTGTCACTCCCCAAAAGTGACAAAGTGTGAAAACAAATTGTTTTATCATGGGCATGTACTCTTCTGTTTTCTTGTTGTCTGTAACAGGATTCATTGGGCTCACCGCTGCTGAGAGAACCAAATGCTTCAACCCAGTTATACTTGCGACTTGTTAACTCTCATAGTTAACAAAAGACTTTAACTTAGCACGTTGACTTGACAACCAAGTCAAAAGTACGTTTGATTTCCCTAATATAAACACTGAATCTGTTACTTTTGTTCTGAGATGTTGTAAATAGAAGTTAAAAGTTTGTTTGGAATCTCTTAAATTCTTTATTATTTTTTGACCTTAAAAATGGGGCCATAAGAGTTTCTTTCTCTAGGTGCTAATCCGTGTCTGGAGACAGCACTGAAGATCTTAAAGTAGGAAAAACATATTAGGGAAAAGTCTAATTATTGTTTAAAAACTAATGTATTTTTATCACCAGCCTGACTACCTCAGGATTTTATTTTTTTTTCTTTCTTTTTTAAAAAGAAGAAAGGTTGCTCTGGAAAGCCTCCCCTGCTTTCTGGGCTCAGAATTAATCTCAGTTATAATTTTCATTATAATACCAGGCAGTGAGGTACTACTTGAACAAGCTGCCTGCCTCACTGCTAAAAACATACCTGGTTGAAGTTACTGCAAGTGTCCCCTCAGCCCCTGACACTAATGAAAAGGCTAATCTTCTCTAAGTCTCCTCTAACCTAGCAATCTCTGAAGGGGCTGGATCCATGATTAAAAAACAGAGGGAAAGCAGCTGTCTTTTTATCCTCTCTTAATTATTCCTTGGTAGTTGATAGGTGTTGATTTCCTGGGAGTGCCATGGTGATGGAGGTTACATTTCTCCCTGTTGTTGGGACTAAATGTTCAGAGGGGGGTTGGTTGTTTGAATGCTTCGGTGGGAGCTTTGGAGATGGAAAGAGTGAGTCTTGTTCTCTGTGGTTTCATCTGATCGTGAAGGGCTGCCTTTTATTTGGAAACATGTGCCTAAAGGCCAAAAAACAGCTATCTAATTTCAAGGCAAGGAAGGCCTCTTTAATTACCTTTTCTTTTTCTGTTTGGTTTCCTCCCCCCACCTTTCTGTCTCACCAGCTGGTGGCCAGGAGGGTTTTAGAATGAGTTTAATTAGAAAGCTAAAAATAACACCTTGCTTTTTCCTGCTGTAACTTGGTGAATAAACTCCAGTAAGTGTTGCAGGAATGTTCCTTCTCTGCTCTCCCCAATCCTCCATTGCTTCATTTAAAAATATGAGTCACTAAATTCTTATTAGTAAGTCCTGGACATGGCTGGAGATGACCGAGTGTTGTACTTGCATCTTTAACCAGTAGGGGTTAGTTCCAACTGGCCATGAGCCATGAGGTGACTGATCCCTCCTTGGAAGTGCCCAGCTCTCCCAGCTGGGTTTCACGGAAAGTTTGCAACATTGCCTGTGTGGTATGAGCATTTTCTGCTCCCTCAGATGCCCCTACTAATTTGCTTGTTTAATTAAACAGGAGATAAGTGCAAGAGGAGTAATAGTCGTCTGTCCTTTGGTCCTGTTCTGTTCCACTTGCAGTGGCAATGATGGTCGGTCACCTTGTTACTGTGTAAGTTACTCTAAGTGTGGCTACCTTTCTTCAAATGTCAGGTTCAGGGAGATTTAACTTCCAGCCCAAGAAATAACCCACCTGACATCTGAGAATGGGTTATTCCCAGTGCAATACCTACGTCTGGTGATGTTAATCTGTTTGTGACTCAGTTTCAGCATCTGTAGACTTGGAAAAATTCATCCTACAAGAAAGAATGAGAGAGACGGGATGTTTGGGAAGTATCCAAAGTCATTATTTAGGTGAACCAGAGGGACATAAGATTAGAGGATGTGTCTTACATCTCCTGAAACAGGCTAAATATGCAAAGGAAAAAATTCTTAGCCTTATTATTATATATTTTTTTTTAATGAAAAGCCAACAATAAGCAAATAACTGACTATGAATCTATCTGGTTTCTCTTCTGCGGCCCTTTCCCATGGCAGCTGTATGAAGCAGAGACCATGTGAGGAAGCCTGATGTGTGGGATGGGATTCATATGGGTCTGGATGTGTATTTTAAAGTAAAATCTCAGGCCCAGGCACGTTCAGCTGATCATTTGCTTGCATGCATACAAACTTGTTATTTCTTTGGCTGATTCTTCTAGGTTGGAAAGATATGTCAGTGGTGAGCTGTCCCTTCTGGATGCATCGCTACATACATCGCAAATTGCTATTAGTCTGAACTCTTACAGCTGAAACACCCTTCCCCATGCTGAAAATAGCAATTGGGCTGTTCCCACTAGCCAACCACAGTAACTACTCTGATTTGGAAAATGTTGTGGTTGCAGGCATCCTGAGCTATGCTGATATAGTTAGAAAATTAAAATTCAAACTGTATGAAAGTCAGATATCTTAAGAGATTTGGGGGGGTGTCCTCTGGGACACAAGACTTTCTAGCATCATATACTTTGAGTGATAACCGTAAGCACCCAAGTGTCACTTACTTTTAGAGTCTGAAAGTGCATTTTGTTATTGTGCAGGATGCAAATTTTAATATGATACTCCAAAGCAAATGCATTCCTGATTCTCCCGTAGGGATGCTAGCTGTAAAAAAAAAAAAAATACAGTCTTGTTGATGAAAAACTTCCTTCCCAGCCCATTACTGGAATGGTTCCATTATCCGTTCCTTCCATACATCCTTCCTTCTCCATAGCTCTGCCCCAGGAGCGCTCTGGGCAAGCGATGCACTCGGGGCAGGACCCCCCTTTCTTTTGCTTTGTGGCTGCCTCTATTTCCAATCCATCTCTGCTGAGCATATTCTTTACCTCTAGCAGTTCACCAGTGTCTGCTGGTGAGACGGTGCTTCACTTCCTCGTTTTGAAACCCCTCCACCAACATGAACCGTTGTGGCTTCTGTGCATGCTTTTGATTTCCTTTAAGTTGTAAGCATCTTGAGGAAGGCAGATTGGATCTGATTCTTCAGAGGCTTTAATCTGGTATCACTCCACTTGAAGTCTGTGGGACAGATGGGCAGACAGTACTTCTGAAAATCAGGCTGCTTCCCTTTCTATTTGTCTATAGAAAGAACTGTCTGTAACTACTGAAATATTACTACTTCTGCGAGTTATTGTCTCTGTACTTGCCTCAACTTTGAAACTCCTGATTTCTGAGCAACTAAATCTAAAAAAAAACCTGTGTGGAAATAGGGCTTTGGCTAAAAAAAAAAAAAGTCTCCAAATAACACAGAGGTATTTGTTTTAGAGCTGTCTGAAAACCTGAGGCTTTTGAATTGAAATACACAGTACTTCAACCAGCTCTGATTTCTATGTTTATTTGTACTTATAATATAATGAAATTACTGTCTCATGGTCTCCTATGCATTTGCTATGCTATTTGATCACATGCAGGGAAAAATTACAGTAGGGCTTCTCTCTCTTTGAGCATTTGAAAGGGAGAGCCCAAATGTAAATGTATTCCATGTTATACAAACATACTAGCTGAGACGCAATTATTTTTCCAAATGTGGAGTGGCACGCTTCCAAGTACTGACATATCCTGTGGATTTTTAAGGTACATTCTTCAGTTGTTCAACAGTGAAAGTGGACTGGACATTAACTGGAAATTGCTATTTGACACCTTCTAGTGTTACTTCCAAGGTGAGTTGACTGATAATCTAGGTAATCTTGTTATGAGTTGACAATTTAAAAAAAGGTACGTAAAGGCTGATAAGAAGAGAGGGAAGATGTGTTAGAGTGTGAAATTTGAAAGTAGCACAACTGGGATGACTCAGATACAAAAATACCTCAGATCTGTCTGGCTTGCGCCTTCTGCTGGTATTGAGATTGCTGGGACTTGAAGGTTCTCCTAAAGTCTCCTGTTCTGCAGAACATCACGTTGCTGCACACCTGCAGCTGTGCAGTTTTGAGGACTTGCAGCCAGTACCCTCACTCCAGGTAGGACTTGAGGGATTAGTAGGACTAGTTGCCAAATAAGGTGCCGTACAACATAAATAAGATCGACAAGCTCTGGCCCTTGCTGCTTAGGTAGATGGTATCTCAGTTTTTTTAACTGCAAGGTCTGTTGAGCTTGTCAAATGATGGATTTAACTTAAATCCTTTTTGTATGAAGTTTGCCAGACCCTTTCTTGTGTTTATAAATCCCATCAGTGATCCAGCAAGTCGTTTCATCTTCTAGAAAGAACCAGAAGCACAGGAATTCAACAGGGGCTGTCGAATTAAACAAATGCAAAGTTCTCAACAGTATGTTTTCATAATCAAGTCCCTGACTATGTCATGTCCAACAGACCAGAAATTTCTCAGACATTGAGTTAGGTGCATCAGGAGAAATGAGGCGATCAAATGCCTTGTTATGTGCCAAGGTCCAGTGTTTATGGGTCACCAGTATTCACGTGGCCTCCACTTAACCTTTTTGCATGGAACTGAACCCAGGTATCGCATATCCCTGGCTGAGTGCTGAAATTGTTGGACTTCGCAGTAAAACGGTGCCTTCTTTCATGGCTGCTCTTCGCAGAGGGTATGTGCAGTTGGCTCAGGCTTGTCAGAGAAGGTCTCAGCCCGAGGTGAGAGGGAAGGCCTCTTCTAGAGATGCTGAGGGAGCTTTTGTATGAGACAGACCTTGAGCTGGTCAGCAATGCCAGGCCTGGGGCAGTTAGGCTCGCACCCAGCGCCAGAAGCATGGGGGCTGTCCCTGGGAATGCAGCCAGAGGAGAGTTTGGCTGCTTGTGAGGTGCAGCAGGGGTTTTGTGAATGACAGTGGGACCAAGGGATGGACACAGTAGGCATCAATGGTGGAGTGCAGGGATGCTGCCTTCTCTGTGTGCGTTGAAACCTCAGCACAGAAGGGTCTCTTACTATTACGTTTTGATTTAGGAATGTAGAGGAACAAGGTTAATGCATTTATTCAACGTGCCTGGTAGAAATATTTTAAGACTACCTTCTCCATGTAACTATCTTGACTGTTACCAGCTCCTTCAGTTAGAGTCCGCATCAGCGTGAACGCAATTTCCATGCATTGTTTCAGTCTGGAAATGAAACAATTTTCATTAATGGAAACCTGGTTCTCAAGCAGAACAATTAGACCCACTTCACGTTGAAAAAAAGATAAAAGCATGCTAATTTGGATGGAGGACTCTTCTTTCAAGGCAGCCAATTGAGTCATCAGCCTGCCACCCACCTGACCGTCTGACAGGTAATTAGGAGATAGTCCTCTTTTTGTGTGGAGCGTGTGCGTAAACCTCCACATGCTGGTGTCACTGCCCATTGGGACTTCCAGAGGAAAGAGCTAGTCAGTGGCAAAAGAGTGAGGAGAGCGCGTTTGTCAGACCGTGCCCAATGAACGGACTCGTTTTTTGTTTTAGCTTATGATTTTTGTCTTTTAACAGCTACCTGAAGTTTCTGGCAGTAAAGTCGTCATGGCAGACCTGGGCTGCAAAAAGCCCAGCGACTGCACCGTCTCCAGGCTACTCAGTGTAGTGGAGAGCGAACTCCGGGCTGGGAGAGACAAAGGCGACCCCACTGAGAAACAGCTCCAGGTTGTCTTAGAGGACGCGACACTCTGGCAGAGATTCAGGGAAGTCACTAATGAGATGATCGTGACCAAGAACGGCAGGTGAGTAATCTGCTCAGCACTGTGGGCTAAGTGTAGATGACAGCCAGGGGGGGTTAAGAGGTATAATAATAAACTGTGTGCAGACTCGAAAGAGTTGCAGTAAGCACATAACATTTTTATCCCAGCAGACTCGCAGTCCCCTAAAACCAGCACATGAACAGAATGGGGTGCTCCTGCTCCTTTTTTGGTCACTGCTAAACCATTCCTGCCACCCTTTTTTCCTGCTTGAGAAACATGCTGGAGAAATATATTGACTGACTTAAGGGTGCACAAAAAGGGAACTTTTGCAAGGGAATAGATGGTACCTCTCAAAACCTTTTGAATGACTTCTTGTACTAATAATCATCAGCCTTTATTAGCAAGTCCTTACCTGTAGACCTCAAATTGTTGTACAGAAGCCGATTGGTGGTGTTATCCCCAGCTGTCGTTCCTGTCTCTCTGGCCTTGGGTGTTCACAGCTTGTACAAGCAGTCCGTACTAGAATGGGGTACAATGAAACTGTGCCCTGCGTGGCATATATGTGCAGTCCGGATTGCATGGTCCTACAATGGTATTGTTCCATAGTTGTTGCTGGTGCCCTTGGAAAGACTTGTGGAATATTGGTTAACACACACAGTTTTAGAAAGACAAAATATTGTGATTGGATCACATATCTTACTATTTGGGGAACACAGAAAAGCACAGGAAAAGAGTGCAAAACCTGGTGAGAAAGACACTAATTCTGAATCAGACGCTGGCTTGAAGGAAAGTCTCCACTGAGGTTCTGCTCTGAAGTGGGCTGACAGCAGAGTCCAGCCCATAACAGACAGGCAGCTACTAGAATAAGGTTCACCAGTACAGTGGTACTAAGGTTTTTATTTAGTGTACCCTTGCCACCCCTCTGCTGACCCCCTCCACCCAGCATGCACATGTTTCTTTTGCAAAACCTCTCAGGAGATGTGCATAGGGGAGAGGAATTAAGAGATGGAGAGAAAGATTTACTTATGTGGTGTGACTTTCATTAATTTTGCAGACTGATTTAGCAGAATTTGTGGACAGTATTAGTGTTGACTGTAGCTTGACAAGGGACATAGGTGAAAGCAGTTAAAATGAAAAATCTCATCTGTTGGCTCAGCAAGGTTATTCTGTTGAGAAAACAGCTGCCTTCCCAAAATACCAGTTTTTGGTGTAACGCTGCCTATTGCCATTGTGATTCCTCCTAATAACCTATAGGAATACAACTCTTCTGCTGAGGTTCTCTTTACACTGAGAAGCTGCTTTTGCTTCATTTAAATCACTTTAAAAACTTCTGTTAGGCTACAGCAAACTTCGAGTGGACTTTCACTTAATGTACAGTAGCTTAAACTGACTCCTTAGCAGCGTAAGTGACCAAAAATGAGGTAAGATAGGTTTGCCTCGAATTAATTAAATTTGTACACAGAATCGCACCTTACCAACGGGTTTTTTTCAGTTTCTTTCCTTTCAGCTAATGTAAATCATGATTGCATGGTGATACTAGTTCTCCCTAAAATGTCTAGGTGAATGCATAGATAAAATCTTTTTGTGATGATGATAAGGGAATCTTTCATTATTTGAATATGCCAGGTTACTTCTCATTTCATTGTGTAAGCTGCCTTATTTTTCTTTATTTTAACTTACATACTCCTTATCAGCTTGATCATATTTTTCCTAAAGCCAGTGACAGCTCTAGTAATGTCAGTGGGGGCAGGAATAAGTTCTTCGTGATCAAACTACAGCAATCTCAAAATAAAAAATTATAAAAGTATGTCGCACTGTCATCTGCATAAATCCTTTTAACAAAGTTACTGTGGCATCAGGGACTATGAAAAAGAATCTCTTGCATTTCTGAAAGTATCTTCCATAACAAACACATTAGTGCACCAAAAAAAAAAGGAACTATAGACAGTGGCCTGCAGCAAAGCTCTCTGAACAACTTCATGCTATTCAAAAGGAGACAAACTTGAGACAGTGTCTTATGAGCGCTGAGCTTTTTTCAGGTTTAAGATTCTTCAGTGGTTGTCTCCAGAGGGACTCTCAACAGAAAAAAAAATGGATCTATTTCTGCTGCTGCTTAAATCTGTGGAACTAACTCAGTCGTTCTTGCTGAAGGGTATATGAACGCTTCTGAAAACTGTGTCTACGGTTAATGAGAAGAGCCAGTCTGAACTTCTGTGTGTGAAAACTAAGATAGTTTGTGTGGATGCGTTGTTAGCAAAATTCAGAAATTAAACCGAAACCTGATACAGGAGCATCCCAGAGAATGAAAGGCTGATTGGTTAGTGATCCTCAGGTGTCAAATCCTAGCATGCACAATTCTATCTGCTGTGATTGAGTTATCCCCAGTTGGTACCAAGGGTCCCAAAATGTCATAATTAGATGAACCAACGTCAGTGTTAAAACATAGATATATCTC
The DNA here is from genome assembly GCA_013398815.1 of Ibidorhyncha struthersii. NCBI lineage: Eukaryota > Metazoa > Chordata > Aves > Charadriiformes > Charadriidae > Ibidorhyncha > Ibidorhyncha struthersii. The sequence continues at coordinate 1,575,953 of VZSZ01006260.1, read as the reverse complement.
CATTGCTGTATCATACTTCATCATAATAATCACCTGCCATAACAATATGCCTAGGTACACAGGGAAGATAGATATATTCTGCAAAGTACAGGCATCAGTGAAATTAAACCACATGCTATATCACAAAATACATCCCAATGGGTGCAGCTGATATGGTGGGAATCAGTCTCCTATTTTACTCAGATTTATTGCTTTCAGTTGGCATTTCAATATCAAATGCTCTGTTTTCTGACCGAGCAGGTGTTCTCTCTCAGTGTTTATACCATATTAGCTATGCAGTATCCTGAGACTTTGCAATCCATGTTACTGCCCGCAGGCAGGAAGGTGCCACTGTTCCCCTCTGCACGGGGAGAATCCGCAGTGGATCAATGCAGGCAAAGGTGAGAGCGCAGAAAGAAGCCCTTTCCAGGTTTAAATGCTGAAGCAACTCTTCTGGTTACTACACATTCAAGTTTGATATCGAACATCTTCCCACTCAAGTTCTGTACTGTGGAGTAATTGTAGCAGATCTGCTCTAAATAAATTTAAGAGGCTGAAGTGTCCAGCTATTGCAGTAATGGAGGTCACACGTGTACCTATCTGATCATCGAAACAAACATTCTGACTGAAGCAAATTTGGAGAAATCACCATTTGCCATGCTAAAAGAAAGACAAGTGTGATTTTAACAGTAAAGCCACTTAATCAGCAGAACAAGTGAGGTGGCAGGTTTTCCATCGTTAGAATCTGTGCAGGTGAGAAATGCTAGTCCAGGTGAGGTGGGCATTAACTGTGTGTGATGCAGGTTAACACAGGGAAGTGCTATAATCTCTGTGATATAGGAAGTTAGAGTTGCTGATGACTGTATCCTTTTCTGGCACTTGTCTGTAGGTCTTTTGGGGATAAACTCAAGATTCTCAAGTAGAAAGGCAGAAGTCTGCATTGGGGGCAGAGCAATTAACAATCTGTATGTAAAACAAATAGTTCTGAGGAATCTAGTGAAATTAAATTTTCGTGTGGATAAATTTCCCCCTCCACTTCAATTTCAGCTAAATATCAAAGTGTGTTACTTTGAAGACTGACTGTAGGGGGCCTGGGGCTGCAGGGAGCAATGCCTCCGTACTTTTTATCACATCGCAGTTTGATACCTGGTGCATCCTCGCCAAGACAACACAATAAATGTAGTATCCAAGTTAATCTAAGATGAGCTTCTATTTAGTTAGAAAGATCACAGTTCAATGTTGCACTGGCCCAACATCACCAAGTACTTATATTAGAAGAAATTTCTCAAATCCTTTCTTTTCCTATGAGCAGAAGGTGTTGAATCTATACAGCAAGAACTACATAAGGGTGTCCAGAAAGGTAGGTGGTGTTATAGGATGTTATAGGAGCACAGGAGATTGTCAGCAGTTGGGGGCCACTGGAGAGTATGGCTGTGGGGGCAGAGACTTTTGGTGTCCCTTGAGACAGCCTGGAGTTTCAGTTCCCGTCTTCTGCATTGTGGACATTTTGCACCGCTACCTAACTAAGCCTAGAGAGCTACCTTACCTTAGCCCCATGGCCACAGACCACAGGCAATTGCTGTGGTTGCCTGAAGAAAAGGAGCTTGAAGATTTATTGGCCTGTGCATAAAAATGGGGCACGGCAAAATGGCAGTGGCCAGGAGAGGTCAGTACGGAGGTGTCTGGGCCAAGGAGGCCTCTCACTCATATATGAAGAATGTAGGAGGTGAAACCTAACAGCTATAATAATCCTCCACGGTAACAATGTGTATTCCTTGACAAGCTAAGAAACTTAATGAACAGGACACATTTGTTGGGAGACTCCTCTGTTTTGCTGACCACATTTTTTTCCCAGTTCCTGAAACTGTTGGAGCCCCTCTAACTCTATTGTTGCAGACTTTTAGGCACTGAGATGCCAATTCAAAGCTGTGTGGTATAGATGACAAGTACCGGGACAGACAGAAGACTGCTGAAAGTATAGCTGTGAGCTGCTGCAAATCTCCTTTACAAAAGAAAAAATAGTAATTAGGAGGGGATTGAGAAAAGGTGGCATTGGACCTTTAAGCACAAAAGGAGCATTTTCCCCAAGCTAAACAAAAGCAGGATTTCAGTTTTAAGTGCACAAGATGGTGGGAAGGCTGCGTGACAGATGTTTAGAGCTTAGTAAAGGACAATACTGCATCTAAGGTGGTACTAAAAGCAGAAGAACCTGATCAAGCTGATGAGGCCAGGGAATGTGGAAGAAATGGGACAAAATTACTGTAGGAACTGCGAAGTGCAAGGTCTATCGGCAAGGATTTTAACCAGAGTTCTCAAACTGCAGATTTATGTAATGGTAGTGGAACAGTATGTGAATACTTGCACTTAAGAAAGGGAGAAAACACGTTTCAGGTAACTACAGACTTTTTAATGTAGCCCTGTAATAAGAATTCAGGATGTATTTTGAAGGAAGGAGTAATTAAATATGTGGAAGACAACAGAAAACAAGATTAAAAGGCATTTTATTAAATTTAAGTCATGCCAGACTAACCTGATACAACCCTGATAAAGTAAACAAGTATTTTTAGACAAGGAAAATGTAGCAGACTTATTAGGGCATCTAGAATAGCTCTACCTGGAAACCATTACTCAAGTGGGAGATGTTGGGGATTAACACAAGAACCATGGGAAATGACAGAGGGAAGTGTCTGACCTTGGTCACAAAGACTATGGAATAAGATGGCCCCTTCAAAGAAAGGGAGAAAACCCTTTTGTGTGGAGTAGTGTGGTAAATAAATCCAACTGGAGTCCGACGAGTACCTGGGATTACATCCTGAGTGCTGGAGATGGCAGGATGATTTCAGAGGATATATACACAGTCAGACAAAGTGGGACTCCGTCCTTGGACAAAGTACGGAAGTGTGTGTCGGGGGAACCTAAGCACCAAAGAAGTCTACTTTATCATAGGATTCTGCAGTTAACGCAGTGAATTTCTGGTTCAGCTCCACCTTCTCAGCCATCTTCAACTCTGTTCAATCCTGTTCATGCCTTCTTGTCCCACACCTAAGGATGTATGTAGCATGTCCAGATCCCATGGACTCCGTAGGCACTATGCACAGTACGTTAATTATGTTCCTAACTCTTGGCATGATAAAGACCTTAGTGCCCTACTGGGGAGATAACATGTGGGTTTTCTTTTTTCAAAAATGATTGAAATGAAATAAAATAAAATAAAATGAAGGATTAACCTTTAAGGGACTTCTTCAGCTAGATGGAGGGAGGATGTTTTTTTACACTGACCTAATCTGTGAGCATCTGGTCACAAACATACTGAGGAGTCTTTCAAAACCAGTTTCCAGTGGTGTTCCCCTTTTTTCTTTCCTGGCCAGGCGGATGTTCCCTGTTTTGAAGATCAGCGTGTCAGGCTTGGACCCAAATGCCATGTATTCCTTCCTGCTGGACTTCGCCCCGACTGATGGCCACCGCTGGAAGTACGTCAATGGAGAATGGGTGCCAGCTGGGAAACCAGAGCCACCAAACCACAGCTGTGTTTACATCCACCCAGACTCTCCCAACTTCGGGGCCCATTGGATGAAAGCTGCCATTTCCTTCAGCAAAGTCAAACTTACCAACAAGCTCAATGGGAGTGGGCAGGTATGGCCTGATGTTTCCTCATACACCTCTTGGCTTCAATTGCAAGCACCTACCAATCAAGAAATATCAAGGGTGCATTTATGTAATTATAGAGGCCCTTACAGGCCTCTTCACCCACAGATGCCAATTATTCTCTGGAGGCCAAATGTAAACAGGAATAAACAGGCCTTAATTGGCGCTTTCAGATTTTAATGGACTTCTTGATGTTAAGAGAGACAGAGTGCTGTGGTTTACTTAATCATCAGGGGGCTTTTCAGAGTTGGTCTTGTGCACTGGGGATTTTTACATAGGACTTCAGAGAAGGGGGAAAAAATGGTCACAGGTATTAGGTTTTTGTTGTGTTCCCCCATGTTGTTTGGTGTAAGTGGAATGTTGGCAGGAGTCAGATAGCAGAATAAAAGGCTGCTCCTAAATGAAATAATTACTATGTCTGCTTCTGCATCATGATAATTATCAATATTCTATTGAATCAGCTTTGGCCTTTGGAAAGAAACCACATGTACCAGAAATAAGTGACTTTCTCTTTGAACCCCTTAAAAATGCAAACAGGAAAATTAGTTGTGTTTCGTGTTTTATTTTTGATGATGCATCTAAAGGTAAAATGTTGCACAAGACCTTTTGTTTGCTTGTTTGTTTTGTACAAAACTCCTACACTGGATGATATTCGTCAGCCCAGAATCAATTTCTTTCATGTAAATATTATACGTTCTCTATCTGTTATTTCCATTAGGTTTGTGAGGTACCTGCACAAGCCTAGTAACCTAATTAGCTAGGAAATTATCTCAGTTTTTACATCTGGAGAACAGAAAGATGACCTGACTTTTCTGAAGTCATATATGGAATCAGCACACAAGATTTATTGTGGAGCATAGAACAGGATCTGAATCTGCAAATTCTTGTCCTGCATCCAGGACTTCAGAAAAGTCAAAGGCCTCAGAAAAAAAAGCTACAGGAAAGCAACTTGGAGGGTCAAAGAGACCCTGGGGAAAAAACAGGGGAACACAATATACATCTATATGATGAAGTGGAGAGGAAAAAAGTAGGAAGCAGGGGAGGAAAAGCCATATGAGAAACACAGCCCAAACAAAAGTCACTAAATAAAAGTCACTAAATAACAAATGACTGAAACTCCTCTTGTTTTCTTTTGAAATCTTGACAACAGTGTTAAGGTAAATCATGTCCCCACTCTGTGCTTCAGCTTTCCCTTCTGTGGTGTTATTAGAAAGTGATAGCTGACTAGCAGGGCTTTATGCTAATGGCTGCGTTCTTCCATCCATATATATACACACACACACGTATGCACACAGTGCTTTCCAAAGTACAGATTTAAAAAAAAAAAAAAAAATCTTTTTCTTGCTGTAGAGAGAATTAAGTAATATAATAGACTTCCTGAGGAAGGTATATTGTGGAATCAATGCTATTCACAGCTTTTAATGCCAGGTTAGAGACATCTGCCACGGCTTGTTTACATTCATCACTTCATCTTGCCTAGAAAGATGACTAGGTGACTGCCTCGGCTCCCTCCTGGCCCTGATTTCTGTGATGGTGATTCTGAGTCTTTCAAATAGTAGAAGCAGGACAGGGATTGCCCCTTAACTGTTTCAACAGCACCTAGTCCAGTGGAAGCCCAATAGTTTGAATGCCATAGCTGCTAACACAAATATTCACTAATGCTTCTGTATTGAAAGCTTTAAATACAAGTCCGGTGAAGTCTCATTCTGTTCAGCCCTGTGGCTCAGCAGAAGAGAGGAAGGCACCTGCCCTTCTGCTCTCAGTAATCACTGACTGGGGAGGTTTAGCAGTGACAACTGGTCTGTTACAGAGCCAGAGTAAAAGAGCAGCTGTGGGATACCAGCATCGCATTGGGGTCTGTCTCTCCATTTTGTTTTCTGCAGATAATGTTGAACTCCCTGCATAAATATGAACCCCAGGTACACATAGTTCGCGTAGGAGGCCCCCACCGGATGGTGATGAACTGCTCCTTCCCTGAGACGCAGTTCATAGCTGTGACTGCTTATCAAAATGAAGAGGTAGGCAGATGCCACATTGTGCTCTTGTTCACCATTGATGAGGTATATTAAAAGCTTATTAACTAGAAGCTCAGCATGGACAGACTGGTCCTTTTCTTGTTTCCCCACAGGTCCCTTGCAGTGTAATGCTCCATCCTGCCTAATACTCTGTCTTCTCTCTGCAGTAGAACGTTGTCTAACCTAGTGTCTGGCTGCAGTACTAAGCCAGGTTTAGCTTAATAGCCTGCCACGGCTATTCCAGGCTGGTCCTGGCATCCCAATCCCAATGGAAAAAAGACCCACCCTACAGTCAAGTGCAATATCTTTCTACAGCCATGACTGATAGTTATAATGATAACCCTATATCTCCCCACTCCTTATAATATATACAATTGCAGAACAGTGCAACATTCTATAGGAAAATTTCTTCCCAACCCCAAAACTGAAATTGAGGGATGCTTTGGATTGTGACAATTGCTAATTTATGTGGCACATCCCTTAGCTAGTGTTGCTGCAGATTTGATTCACACTTGGTAGGAATTCAGTGTTTAAACTCTCTTGAAAGGGTCCACCATCCCACAGGATTTTCCAGACTGGACCACACCATTAGGGTCGCCCAGCTGGTGTTCTGCCTGTGGTACTGATCAGTACATAGCACTCTGCAACGAGCAAAGCTCTCTCCCAACCAGCCCTGGAAAACGTCATGTGTGGGGATATATTTTGGTAGGCTAACCAAGGCAGTTCCACTTAGATTACTCTGGAAGATGTTTTGTCAAGTTTCTATTCCAAATTGCCTTCACTAACATGCCTTGTTTTCTGTAAACTCAAGATAACAGCTCTCAAAATCAAGTATAATCCCTTTGCCAAAGCCTTCCTGGATGCGAAAGAAAGGTGAGTTCATCTTTTTTTGCTCCAGTAGAATTTTGCTGCTGAGACGGTTATAACTGTGGCATCACAATGTGAAAGACAAATTATAGAACTTAATCTTGTTTCTGCTGTCTTAAATCCAGAGTCATTTCACTGTTATTAGGGGGGAGACTCTCCCTGTAACTACTACAATAGAGTCTGAAGTGAGTGAACATCCTCTTGGGGATGCTAGGACTTAGCACTGTCTACAGAGGCAGTCTGAAATGAGATAGCGTGAACTTCCCCAGTAATGTTACACACCATGTATGTTCACTACACTGTACTTCCACTCCAATGAATCCCGTAATTTGACAGCTCAGGGACAATAAAAGTTAACTGCAGCAGTCAAAAAGCGTAACTAAAGTGAAATTGCACTGTAACTGTAATGTAAATACACTGCTATTATTAAATCTGTGTGATAATGTATGATGTGTTTATTAAAAGTAACCTGCAGGTGCTAACTATGTAAGATGTTAGAGATGCTTCCACTGGAAACGAATTGTCGTTTATCTTTCAAAGTTTTACTTGCGTCATCCATGCTAGTGCAGGGGGGCATCCAAATGATGCATTCCAGACCGTAATTGCTAATAAAATTGGTTTGGACTTGCTATGTCTTCTGACACGTGAAGTGTCCCACGTGCCTGCAGGAGAATCTGTATTTCTTTCCATTTCTCTCACCACTTAAGAAGCTGCTGTGTCTCAGCATCAGGGTTTCCAGCTGCAGAGGGGGAATGCTGCCTTCAGCTTGCCTGGCTGAGCTGGAGACAGGGCCCTGCCTGGCTCTGGGCGGGAGGCCAGTCTCAGGCTGCTGATGGAAGCAGGAATGGTGCCCACAGGTAGATTTAGAATTCCATGTTCAGCCCCCAAATTTGGCACCAAAATAGGAACATTTTTATGTATGGCACGAAACATAAGTTCCTGCTTCCCTTATGGCAGACTGCAGACAAGTCTACTTCTGCCTAGCAAGTGCTTAAAGAAGTTGGCTTTCCCTCCTTTTTAACTTACTTTTTCATTTTTTCAGTGAATGGTTCTGGTTTTAGCTTTCTTTTGTAATTTCTCAATGAGAAGTTTTACCACTAAGTATTCTGCTTTTCAGAAACCATCCCAAGGATGCTCCAGAAACAATCTCTGAAGGTCAACATATGACATATTCTCACTGTAAGATTTTTGTTCATGTCTGCTGGAAGTTTTGTGTGATGTGGCAGGTGCTGGGAACCTGGGACTTGCTTATCTGGACCATATCAGTCATTCACTGAGTCCTGAACTGTGTTCATAGAAAGGGACCCTTTTAAAAAAAAAAAAAAAAAAGAAGATTGAAGAAACCTCACAGCAGGAAATAATGTCACAGTTTCTGTAGAAGGATTGTTTTCCTTATGATCCAGTTTTTCAATATTAAAAGAAATCTATAATCAAGATGATGTATGACATTTTTAGGGCTTTCCTCCCCCTTTTTTTTGTATTTGTACCTGTGAATATTTTTGTTACCTATAAAATTACTTTTCATTGGTGAAGAGAAAAAAAAATGCGGGGAGCAGAGGTTGTGTTTGTTTTAATGATGGTCAGTTTTTCTTTCTTTTGTTTTTTGTGACATTTTCTGTTAGCTGTTTTCACGTCTTGTTTTTAGGATTGGTGGTTTGGGGTTTTTTTGGTGGGCGGGTTTTTTGGGTTGGTTTGCTTTGGGTTTTTTTTTATTGTCAGTTGTTCCATAAACCAGTATCTTGGAAACTGCTTGGTATTTCTGAGGCACAGCTGATTCTGCAAGAAGGCTGGTTGATTGTATTGCAGTGGTTTAGTGTAATCATACTTTTCTTCTCTCTTTCCCCTCAAAGTGGGTGGCTGGTTGATTTCCAACCCAGATACAATGTGTGCATCAGGAAGCTCTAATTATCAGTACAGTGGACCTTTGCCTCTGCCAGCTCCACACACTCCCCACAGCTGCGAGCGATATTCAGCGCTGCGAGGGCATCGGGCTGCTCCGTACCCACCTTCCTACATGCAGAGAAATCATTCACCTACAGGTACAACTGTAATGCTGCTTTGCTTCCAGGGAACAGACACTCTGCATGACTGACTCTTGCTTCAGGTTAGCGTAAGCATCAAAACAAGCAAGAGCTGAGGCTAGGAAAGAGCATGATGAGTGTCCGGAACAATCTGCACTGAACTCTGCGTGCACAGAGTATGTTTAAGGCAGCAAAACAAGAGCTACAAAGAGCTAGGTGCACTGTAACTTAATTATAAATGAGAGTGAATGCCCTTGCTTAAAGTACAGCTCCCAACTATACAAAAAGAGCATTGCAAGCCTTCTTCCAATGTCATGCTGTGAAGCGGTTGCGCTCTCAAGTCGAAGCAGCCCTTAGGAACGTGGAGGAGCTGACTTGAGATGAGGGCATTTTTGTATTGCCAGAACGTCTGTTGAGTCCCTTTCACTCTCTAGATCTGAGTGCAGAGTTCCAGGAATTGATTCTACTTTGATCAGAGGAAACTGGCCAGAAACAAGAGTAAGGATAAAGTAATCTGCTTGCTCATTATAATTTAGCCAGGCATCCTGTTTAACAGAAATATTTAAGCTGAAGTTATAAGCAAATTTGCATCAAAACATTGCGGGTCGTATGGCAATTATTGTTAATGAAAAGACTATTAGTCAGACTTGCAGAAATGCATATCCTATGTCTATCATGCTGCACCTTCTCATATATCACACCTGAAATTACAATGGCACCTTGCTACTCTCTTAATAAACATTAATTTTGTCCTTCTTCCTATGGTTAGGAAACTCATGATCATATTGCTTCCTCAGGCTCACTGAGGATTTGTTTGTTGCCTTTTTTTCCCCCCCCACCAAAGTGAACTTGTTGGAGAGCTCCAGCAATAATCTTCAGGTATTTTCAGGACATGACAGCTGGACTTTGCCATCTTCTCCACATGCTAATTTGCTCTCAGTGCCACACACGAAGGGAGCTGCCAGCCCTGGACCCAGGTAAGGTTACGGGAAAACAGCTGGCATTAGGCGCAGTGAAGCTTGTAGGACTGCCCTGGTGATTCACACTTTCTTCCAAGCTTTAATCAGCATCCAGGATTTGAAACATGTCCTAAGTGCCCAACTCGAGATTCCTGGACAGATCTTTCTGACAAGCTAGTTATCTCACGCTCTGAAATCAATGGGAGTTTCATTTTCTCCCTGCACTGCTGAAAACCAGGATCTTGGAACAGGCACAGAGAACTCTGCTATCTACAATCTGTAAGAGTTTTAAAGCCAAATTATTTTTTGATATATATTCCTCACTGTTCTTTTGCATGAAATGAGGATTCTACTCCCATGCAGGGATGTGACAAACTAATTCATATTCTATTATAAAACATTTGTTAATAGGGTAGTAACTAGCTCTAGGAAGGCTTGAATTTACACCTACAGAGTCAATTAATTATCAAGTATTTCCCCTTCTTTTCCCAAAATAAATGCACACAATTCTTCTCTAATTTAGGTGCCAGGAAAATCAGCTGCAATTCTTTAAAATTCGTAAGCATTCATGAAAAAGATCTTTAAATCTTGAAACCTCACGTGTATTTGTACATTTCTCTCCATGCCTCTCCCCAAGGTCACCGGTCTAATGGTCACTGGTGGTTTTTCACTTAAGATCTGCAAGGCTAATCTAGTTTAGTAACTATATTCGGATAGCTGCCCTTTAGCAGATAAAGCACTGGACTTTACTGTGGTCAGTCTCGTCCAGGGGAAAATGGTTTGAGATAAGTCATTCAATTTGTCCTGCTTTTTTTCCAGCCCCTACCCCTGCCTGTGGACAGTGAGCAACAGTGCTGTTAATGTTGCCAACCCAGGAAGCGAGGTGAACAGCAGCCCTTCAAGCATGTTTCTAAGGGGTAATGTCCCCTTACCCGCTGCATCATCAGTGCAAATACCTCTGCAGGGAACGGTGTCTGGCAGTATGGAAACACAAGGGGAAACAGCTCTAGCCAGACTAGCCGACTCTGCGTGGACATCCTCACACTCCTTTTAATGGACAGGCAACTCACGAGGGGCACTCAGCCAAACAAGACTGACAACAAATGGCGAACGACCCCCTGGAACTGCAGCTCAGAGCAGGGATGTGTATGCAGAAAACTGACTTCATCAAACATCACTTTCCATAATGTACCTCCTGTGTGCCAGGGAAGCCAAAATGCATAATGCAAAGGCAGGAAATGTTACAGGAACCAGCTTATTACTGTAACCTTTATGCATCATTCAGGATGATGTCCAGAAAGAATCTTTATAGTTAATTTTGCTTCTATATCACATAAAAAATGCTCGGAGGCATGGGACTGAGTGAAGCAGATGTGGCAGCTGGACATTGGCATGTCCTTTTAAAAAGTCCTCTCTCTAACTAACAGCCAATTCCAGAAGAAATTGTGAGCAAGTTTGCAACTGGTAATTTGAAGGGACAGTGCTGCTTTAGACTTTCTGAATCTGTCACATAAAGGTTTTCACAATACCTGAAACTAAACCCTTCAGGAGATGAAATTAGTCTGACACCCTAACGCCACCTGCATACAGTGTTCTCTGTCCCCTTCCCTTCCCCAGCTCCTGTTTGCTGTTTGTGTGCTATAGGGATAATGGACACACTCAAGCTGAGAAAGTGGCTGCATTGTAGCAGCAGGGTGAAGGGCATCTGGTTTAGCATTTATAGTCTGATGTGATGGTCTTTGAAATGAAAAGTTCCAATGTTTCCTGTGTGTGCTATTTTTGAAAGGGTGGAGGGAAAAGAATTATAGAAAAAAGATTCAGCTTGCATTTCCACTTTGCTTCAGGTATAGAGTACAAATAAAATACGAATAAATGGTGTGTTATCTCCTCAGTGCCTTTCCAGGGTGTAAACACACAGTATTTTTCACCTAACAGCCTCTGAGCAATTCAAAGCAGCTCTGCCAGAAGCAAGTTGACAGGACTGCCTGTGTGTTTCTGGGCATGGTATTCCGTGTCTTTGTACCTGTTTCCGCCCTCACCTTTTGTCTGTTTCAGCTTCCTTTTTTAGGCTACAACTTTTCTTATCCTGTGTGAGTGTACAACATCTAGCGTAGTGGAGGCCTGGTCCTGTCTGGGATTTCTAACCACTAAGTGTGGTGCAGATAATAACAGCCATCCCTCAGTCTTCCTTGTCCTCTCATGTACCTCCTCAGGCAAGCCCTATCAGCTTCTCATAGAAGAGTGCTTCCATTTCATCTCTTGTAGGGGTAAAGAAAATATTGCAAGCTAACTCATGTAGATGTGTCTCTGTATAATGAAATGCCCAGCACCAATTCAGTTCTGTTTACAGTCACGAGCATTGACAGGGGCTGGATAGATAGCCCTCGAAGAGGAAATCCTCAGCATAGGTATAGGAGAGGATTCTCCAAAGCTCCCGCGAGCTACTGTCTCTACAGACGTCTTTCTGCTTCTGTCAGATATGGCAACATTCCTTTTGTGAATACTCATTTATTGCATACAGGCTCTGGGAGCAGCATTTTATTTTGGGTAGACATTAGGGGCAGCAGCAAGCAGCACATTTTCATTCAGGCCATCAACTGTGCATCAGTGTGGTGAACTCAGCAAGCTCCTCTTTCCTATTCTATTACCTCCGTCCGCCCTGAACCATCCCCTTAAGGCGCTCTCAGTGTTACGCATTTTCATGACTTCTCCTTCTGGCCTTTCAGATTCACTGCAGGCAAGGCAATGTGCCAGGATGCACTCAGTAACACTTAGTTTTACTAACTTATGCTGCTATCCCCTAAATGCAAAGTAATGAAGTTGCTTTGCATGTGCATTGTTACTAATAGAGGCATTGGTCAAACAGGAGCTAATACTGCAAAAAGCTCTGCGGCCTGCTATCGATCTAATCCTTGAGAGCTGCGACTGTAAATTTGCCTTTCCACGTTCTGTCAAAAGCTTGGTAATGAGTTGCTCAATGGGATGTTTCTCTGCACAGAAAATACAAGTGTTTGTCTCAAAAATAGCTCTGCTTTACAGACGAGGTTTATTAACTAACTTATGCTACCCTCTTCTGGCTGTTCAGTTCCCCACACACACACCACATGCTGAGTCTATATAAGATGGCTATACATGCTAAAAAAACGCAAGTGGTGACTTCTCTATGTTCCAGAACTTGCTGTATTGCCTTTACGGTTAATGAGTTGGATAAATTCTTAGTTCTCCCATACACTGCATTACAGTAACAGAAGAGTGATTATAGGGTGTTACACAAACTGCATTTGTATTTCACAAATAAACAATCTAGGACAAAATCCAGTTAGCTTTCCTGGGACTCCCACAGGATTGAAAGGATAAAAAAAGGATCAAAATGAACAGGCAGAGTAATTTTTCTTTCTTATCACTGTAAGAACAGCCATGACTCATGTCATAGGAGGCAAAAAAGTTCTGAGATCTCAGAAACAATCTAAGTTTTTGTAATTGCAATCTGATATAGCCAAAGCCTGAGAAATGACACGGAGGAATAAAAATACCCCAGGCTTGCTCACTACCTTGACATTTTACTACTTTGGTAAAGGCTTTGCGAATTGGTATCTGGCTTGGACAGATCACGTCTAAGGAGCAGTGGGAGCATTGAAGAAAGCTTTTCCACTTGTTCACAAGAAAAGCTGCTGGTTTAACTTTGCAGATGTCCTTTCTCAGCACAGCTGAGTTCCCTACAGTGCAGTAACAGGCTGGGATGGTAGCTGCACTGTTCTGCCGTGGGAGGCAGATTCCCTTAAACCGTATATAAACCATTCCCCTCCTGATAAACCATTATTGTAGATCTGTTTTTGTGCCTATAGTGCCCTTGCTCCCCAGTAGATTTCTGCTTGCCATTAAAAACCATACAATAATAATTTCTGTCTGAATATTTCACTGGTTGCTGTAAGAATTGCAGCAAGAAAAGAAAGTAAACACACACCTGCCCCTCTTCCCCCCCTGTTTTTATATATTTTGACAAAGTCACTTCTTCATTTTGTGGAGGAGAAATACATCAAGAGACTGGAAGAGCTCTTTTGAGGTCTCCAGCGTAAATATACCACCTGGTATTAACAACAGTTCATATGTTTTAACTTAACTAGCTCATGGAGTCCCTTGGCCCATGAAACACTGTAGGTTTTGTCCTGTCGGAGAAGCAATGCTGGGCGCACGGCGCGGGCTGCATGGCAGCCATGCCCTACCACTACCCATACCCTCACCTGCACAGCCGCAGGGCAAGGACTTGGGGGCACATCTCCATGCTTCATCTTCATGTAATTAGAGGGAGGAACCGTTTCTTTTCAATTTCTGCAGGGCTTCAGCACTGTACCCAGCTCCTAAATGTGAGGGTGTGAGGTGGTTCCTGTGATGCCTCGTTTAACTGTATCAAAAAAAAAAGTAGGGGAGGGTGGGAAGGGGTTAGTATAAAGCAGAAGAGCTAAAGGGCAAAAAATAAAAGAAAACTTTAAGACGACAACAAGTGCCCTCCCAGTGAGGCAAGGAGGTGCCTGTGGAGAAGCTTTTCCCTCAGAGGGTGGCCCGTAGCTCCCATTTTAAGCCTGCAAGGAGGGCTGATGCCTGTTGACCCCTGGGTGGTATGGCGGGTTGCCCCAGCAGCCTAGGTGGCCCTATCCCAAAAAGTCGCACCTCCTGTGCTTCGCTCTGGCCTTGCTGGGTCCCCTTCCCTGCCAGCTTGTTCCAGCCCTCGCGCCTCACCTCAGGCACCTGCGTGCACACCAACAGAAGGGCTAGAACAGCTTCAAATGTTCCCATCCATGACTGTGAAGTTTTAAGGGAATGTCCCTTGGCTCCCTGACAGGCAGAAAACCAGAGAGCAGATAAGCATCCTGAAGTCCCCAGGAGCAGCCCAGATGCTTCATGGTGAGCACCTGGGTGCTCATCAACAGACAGTTGTGCCTCTGCTGCCGACGGAGAACAAGCAGTAGGTAACCTCCTCAGAAGCAAACTTTCCCCCTTCACACCCTTGTCCTGCCCTGTTCTCCCTCCCCGGCTGGCGAGTTGGCTATAACTTGCCCTCCCCAGGAGATCCTGCCTCTGTGCTAGCACTGGACTCTGTGTTGCTGGTCACCACCCCTGCAGGTCTGCCTGCTTCATCTCTCACAGCAAACTTGGCTGGGGTATTCCTGAGTTCTCAGATCATCAAGAGCTCTCAGGCTTACAAATCTTCATGTGTTTTGGGGATTGTTCAGTGAGGATGTCCTGCCTGCTGCGGAAATGCTTTAGGATGACTGCCTAGTTTTGCCTAGTATGTACTGATGCAAAAACCACAGGCATTTTGAGAAGGCTGGGTGTTTGACTAGGCACAGGATAAACCGCTGCTGTGTGGCAGAGTTTGGCCAGGTTTGTAGTGAACAGAACAGAATGGCCTGGTTCCCCAAACACCCCCTAGGCAAGGGCGTATCTGTTTGTAAAGGCCGCTTTTGCCAACAGAACTCTGCGGTGCCTTCTGTACTCAGCTGGGGAGTTCACTCAGTGCTGACTGAGGCAGAAAGGTGCCCCACAGTGAATCTCATGCATGACCACTGGGAGGATCCTACTTTCTCATCTTCTCCGTGACTCACTCTGAACTGTTTTGCTTGCCTCGGTCTGTTATGCTCACACATATTATCTCAGCCATAACACTCAGGGAATTCAAGAAGTCAGCACTACTGCTGGTGAACCATCCATCCATCCATCCATCCATCCATCCATCCATCCATCCATCCATCTATCCATCCATCCACCTCTTCTCCTGTCAGAGGGATGGCTCATGAAGGGCACACTGTATGCCATACTCTTTGTAAATTCTGGCGTTGATTTTTTGTTTTTTAAGGTGTCTTTTTAAAAATCAGTCCATGGTATTACATACTGTCTTCTAGGAGGACAGTTGTATATTGCGGTTGAGAGATACTTTGTGATAATCTGTGTTTGTTCATCTTTGCTTTCCTCCTGCTTTCCTCTTGCTTTCCCAGTGTGGGCACTCCACAGTAGCATAACAGTCCCATTAAGGCACCCTGGACTGAGATCTGGATTTGTTTTTTTTGCATCCCACATTTATGGAGTATTTACAACTTTGTGTTCAATGCAGACATGAACTATTTTTGTAAAATATGGATCATTTTTGAGCCTGAAATGCCATGCAGCTTGCAGGGCAAGCAGAAGAAATTTGCTTCTGTATTGATCAACCACTGGAGCAATCACAAATTTTCTTAGGAGAAAGCAATTTTCTAAGTGCTTAGATCAGTTTCCTCAGTCTTAGCTGTTTAAGAAAGCTGTGTCACATCTTCTGAATCTGTAAAAAAGACTTGGTAGTGTCCAGAAAACCAGGTCTAGCTGCCAGTGTTTCCATTTTCTCCTGTTTTTTTTTTTGACCTCTTCTGCCATGAAATGTCAGTTCTCTGACCCTTTGTTGGCTGGAATTTAGCAAATGCAGAAACAGGGAAATAACAGCTGGTAGTAAAGTTCACAACGCTTTAAAATTTAGAAAAATCTGGAATTTTGTGCTATTAGAAAATATTTGTGTCCGTTTAAACTTAACTGCTACCATTTGTCTGTGCTGAGGTGCGGCACTGGGTTCAGCACTCAGATGTAATTTTGTCCTGAAGCTGGTTCTGGGTTCTTGTCCTCAGGCAGATCCTCTGTGCAGCTCATCTGGGTTCTGTGCTTCTGTTTTCTCTTAAAATGAGCATGGTATTTATATTTATTTATAATTATTTTTATATATATAATATGTAACCATTTTTATATTTTATCCATATATACTGGTTATACAGGTAGATAGGTTAAAAATAATCCTTCTAAATGTAACACACTGTTAGAAAACCACTGTTTCCACTTAATGGCGGTAGCTATTGTGTGTCATAGTCTGCTAGGCTTACAGCAACCCTAAATAACAGTCCTTACCACAGAGATGCTAATGCTTGCTATATGCTTTGAAAGTCTCTCCTTTAAGGTGTTATTGAAACATAAAGTGTAAGTGATTTCTATGGTGAGTTGAAGAATATGCACAGTTTTTAAATGAAGCATCGATGGGGAAAAAGTGAACTAGGGGAGGATGTGAATTATCTGGACTGAATGCCTGTAGTTTTCATAGACTTTCTCTGGGACTTTGCAGATGTCTTCCAGCCTCGTAGGTCAAGTGCCAGAGCATCTTTTTGGTCTCAGGGGCTGTGTTGCATCAGACGTCTCAGTTTCTTATTTGAAAACTGTGCATTTTGCCTTTCTCTCAACCTCTGTAGTGGTAGATCTGCGGGGCAGGAGTTCTTCTTACTGCACGTAACTACAGCACCAGCAAAATCAAGCCTTGTCCTGCTGGGGCCTTTTGTCCTGCTCTTATGCATAAAAATTACAGAGCCTTGAGTGTTTGTAAGTGTATCACCGGTGGAGGCAGCAGTCAGTAGCACTGTGGTCCTAGGACTCCAAAACTTGTGAACGGAGCTCCGAACACTGTTGGTGTCCCTGAAACACAACCTCACTCCTAGAAGGAAGCAGTCTAAGTCATCTGTAGTGCTGGATGGTCCCTCAGAAAATCTTTTATAATGTTTTAGAAATCTGTTTGCTAGGCTGTACATTTGCAGTGATAATCGAGGTAAAGTTGTCTTCTGTCTTTCTAGGTTGGTCTGTGAAAAATCAGGAAAACTCCCATGTAATTCACCTCACCTTTACTTTTGTGACAAACTTGAAACTCAGGCCAGATGTAGACCTGGCCCAGGACAGACTCGTGGGCTTTGCAGATGGCACAGGATCTCACCCAGGAGCACTAAACACGCGGCATGAGCCGGGGCTGGGCACCGTGTGTGCTGTACATGTGGTGTTCAGGGGGAAGTGTGGTGTTTGCTGGGCAAACGCAGTACTGGGAAGCCCTGCACGTGAGCAGGGGCAAGGCTGTACAAGGCACTGCTTTTTCTGAAGCTACCCACAGGCACTGGGGATCTGCAGGTCATAGCGAGGTGGTGGTACTTCTTTCGTAATTGCCTAAAATCATGGCGGTCAGCTTGTTCGTTAGTGCAGAAGTTCGGAAGAGTACTCAGTCTAATGGAGAGCTGGTGTCTGTTTGAAGTAAATGTGTAACTCGGCAGACCGAATGGCTGAGCTGACTCTTCTGGGGATCAGGGAACCAAGTTGTTCTGGGGCAGGCTTTCGGCTACTGTGAAATTCCACTGTTGCCAGTGGAATGGGTTTCACCAGCTGAGCCTCTTCCTTTGAAACCCTAAAGTCTCCAGACTAATCAATTTTAGCCCTAGGACAAGCTGTGTGTGTGTGTTTGTGTGTGTTCCCCCAGATAATTTGTATTTGTAACCCTTCCCATAACAGTAGGTGGCAGACAGGAAATTGGCCATGTTTTCCATCTGATGTGTTTGGATGTCCTCAGGTCCTTGCTGTCCCCTGCTATAAAAGTTGCTCTCCGCACAAGTAAATATTAAAAAAAAAAATCAATTTCTGTAACATATGTTGGTCAGTCGAACCAATTTTGCCCTGAAATGTCAAATGTCCAAAAGGGACACATTGCTTTTGATCTATTCTGTCAGCACGCAATAAAATGCTTTGTCCAGAATTTATTTGAATCTTTGATTTGAGTCACCTAGAGCAGATTTTATTTTTTTTTTTACACTGCTTATAGCAAGAAATTTGGAGCCTTTAAATGTCTTAAATAATTTCTCTATTAGAATGGTTGGTATAAATAGCCAGTCAACCTAGGAATGTGGGATTGGCAGGGAGCTCCAGGAGCGTGCTGTATTCCCCTGCCATTGGAAGGAAAACATCATTCATGTTATAAACGGATAGAGATTTCTTGGAATATTAATTGAGGCTTAGGATCCAGTAGCCCTGTGAGAAGGCTTATTTCCAGGTTAAATATGTTTATGATTAATTTATAAACATTAGTTCTTGGGCTCGCATTGTCCCTTAGCTGAAATTATTAATTTCTTCTTTTTTTTTTTTTTGTTTGGTTTTGTGGTTTTTTTTTTTTTTGTTTTTTTTTTTTTTTCTTTGGGAACTGCTGTACTTAGCAGCACTTCATAAATTGCCCTCTTAAGGCAGTTTTACATTATGCCTCATTTCATCTTGCGTCTGCTGAAAGAGGAGATGCTTGCTTTTCCCTCAGCTGCATATTCCTGCTGCTTCCTTTGTCCAACTTAGCCATGCTGCAGCAGCAGAGGAGCTGTATCTGCTCGTGCTCTCCCTCACTTAACGCAAGGCAGACAGTGGGACTGTGGGACTGGGGAAGCGGGACTGCCCTTCTGATGGCAAGCTGCTGTTAGATCAGATTAAACGTGTTTTGAAACTGCAATCCCAGCCTTAATTTCGCTGGCTAACCAAGCAAAGGTTTGGTTTTATTTCACCTCCCTTTCAGGTATTTGGTTGTCTGTTGCTGTGTTCATCTTAGAGCTCTTTTCTGTGCTGACTCAGTTGAAATTCATCCATCCTGAACTTGGTGAGCAGACCTGTCAGAGGCAGTCTTACCAGTGTCTTGTACATTGCCACAAAAACTACCCTCTGTCTCCTGGGAATTCTTCAGCAAATTCATCCTATGATCATACTTGCCTCTATCACAGAAGGTAAGCTTCCATTTTGGGCAGCACCAATGCATGAGGCATGACCTTTGTTTCCCCTTACTGCCAAGGGGATCCTATGATTCAGGGCTCCTTGTAGCTTTTACAGCATTATCTCAACCAGCCTACTTACTGCTTTGAGATTTGCTTTGCTAAAATATTGGTACTTCCAGAAAAGCTGGAGCAGAGGAAAATCTCGAATAAGGGAGCAGATGCATTGTTAGTTACACAGGGTAAAATCCTGGCAGTACTTTCACTGACTTAATAGGGTAAGAAGTCAATAAAGCTAATTTGTCCTTTCACACAATGTCTGGCTGACTAGATCAGGACCTTACATAAAATCTGATGTCTAATAACCGTTGCACATGTGATTCACCCTAATTTCAGTATGAAAATAGGAAAACAGTGGGGAGAGGAGTGGGAAGTAGGAAATGCACAACTTCCACAGTGTGTTTTATAGCCGATATAATTTCTGCCAGGCCTGTGTTTCACCTTGGTTAAAGAAAAAGCTTAACCACTGCATCCCATGTTGTAAGGAGCTAGGCGATGTGCGAAAGAAATTTGATCTGAAGAAACAAGAAAGAGGGGGCAGTCTCCTGCCATAAATAACTAATTAAAAGCTATCGTCTTGCATCTGACAGCAGTGGCAGCTGCCTAATTGGATGTTAAAAATATCCTTGCCGGTCTTGGAAAAGCACGTTTGCATGGTGGTGAGATAACTGGTATTTTGGCCTTTGTACAGGACGCAAGAAACCAGGGGCTAATGTCTGAGCTAATGTCTGAATGTGTAATGGCTGCTTCCTCTCGCTGCACAGGCTCTGCATCCCCAGCATCTGACTCATGCTGAGGTCCTGGATTTTCAGCAGAAAGCCAGCTCATTTCTACACCCCTTCTCCTTCAGAATTATATCCTGACTTTGCAGAAGGCTTATTTCAGGGTAGCTTCTTTTTCTGGTGTTATTTTCTTTTTTATTTACTCAGGAAGGGGTATAACTGATCTACAGATCAGTGGTGACCTTGAAGTGTAATTGCACGGCACAGTCCCCTGTACAATTTGCACAGTTCAGAGCAGAGGACTCTCTGTCTTTGTGATTGCCTGTTAGTGCCAGCAGCCC
>VZSZ01006260.1:1534644-1555740 GCA_013398815.1 Ibidorhyncha struthersii | reverse complement strand
GCCCAGATTTGCCTTTCAAAAAGAGGAAATAAAACAGAAATAAGGTGTGGGTGAGGGGGGAGAACCCAAACAAAGCCAAGCCACAGACACCTTTATGGTTTTTTTTCCTTCCTTTCTGCACGGCAGTAAGTTGCTGGTATAATTTTTTTCTTCACAATCCAGCAGATGGTGTTAGATGGCTATTTAATGACTCACATGGGTCTGAAAGAAGATCTTGTTGGTGATAGAGCTAAAAGGATGTAAGAAAAAACAGTTTTGCAGGGATGTGCAGTGAATCTGAAAGCTGGGATAGGCTCCTGTTTTAAGCATCTGTGTGTATGCTTTCAGCTTACTACTAGTAGGGGGTGGGGAGCTTCATAGCTGTAGTACTCAATTTAAATTGAGACTTCCGTGACATCTATCATACTTCTTCCTCCAAGGGTTTAGGTGCGTTTGAGTCCAATGGAGCAGAATGAATATAAACACTGACCCTCACTGAGCACTTTGGGATTGGGGAGTGTGTAAATTATTTTTGGTATTTATTTTTTAATTGCATTTCTTCCCTGCATTCACCTGAAGAGGGAGAGTGAAGCGGTACAAATTCTCTGCAGTGCACTGCTGTGACAGAAGTACTTCTTAAATCACACTGTCCATACAAAGGAAACAAGTGAGGTGGAATGAATAAAATGTGAGCTCAGCAGGTTGTGTACACTGTCCAGCCAGGCTAAGATACGACATTAGTTTCTGACTGCTTTCCATTAGCTGCCCTGATGAATGCACTGGGTCTTGGTCAAGCTCCTAGAGAATAAGTGTCTGCCTACGCTGGTGACCTGCATCTGTTACAGATGATATTACCAGTGGAAACCGATAAGTGTGAATTGATGAGTCCCTCTGCGTGGGGGAAAAAATCAGCTTGGATAGATATATATACACACACATACATGGGCTGTAATTTACTACCATTTAGGAAAGATCTTGGGGTCATGGTGGATATTTGATAGACTGTCTGGTTAGTGCATAGCAGTTAGAAAGTTAGCAATTGTAGGGAAAGATAGTCAAACATCCATTCTGTTACCATATAAATCAATGGTGTAACCCACCTTTTGAATACTGTAGCCAGTTCTAATAGCCCTGCCTCAAAAAGAAGAGCTAGAAAAAATATGGAAACAGGCAACAAGAATAGTCAAAGGCATGGTATGTGAAGAGGACATAAGTGGTTTGATTCTTCACCCTGGAAGAGAAGGGACTGGGGTAGGATATGGGGAGTGCTATAAATGATGTGGTAAAGATGAACAGGGAAAGACTATTGCTATTTATTGAAATGCAATTGGAGGCAATGCCCTAAAAGTTAGTTGGGTTTTTTTTTAAGCTTGCTGGTTCCTGTAGTGCATAATGAAATAGTGGTGCTCGTTGTCACCTGATTTTTCTTTTTTCTTTTCATTTTTTGTGAAAGTTGGAGAAATAAATGGATCCAAAATAGGTTGGACAAATTCAGAAAACTCATTGCTGGCTGTAAAGCATGACTGTATGACTGCAGGCTCTGGCAATATAACATGAGAAGGGTCAGCCTACACATTCCCTTTTCAGTCTTTTGCCAAGCTTAGTCCTTGCTGGTGGTTCCTGGTAGGTCACCTGTAGGTCTGTTCAGTGGTTACTTTAGGTGGCTACTGGAAATGGGATTACAGACTTGAGAAGGTCCTCCTTTCCTGTGAGATAATGATGCATGCTTATGTGATGGATTTAAGCGGTAGAGTTCTACAGGTATGCTACTGTAGGTCTACAGGTAGGCTACTGTACCCTGTCATTCAGAGAGCTGCTTATAAAACTTAGTCTAAATCTGTTTCTGCCTTTTAAGCAGCCATCATTCTGGACCCCAGGGTTGGGCTCAAGCATGCTGCTAAGATCCACCTTAACATCAAATAGTTAACAGACTGACATGGAAAACCGTCAGCAGAACAGGCTTGATGTGCCAGTCAAGGGCATAATTTATACAATCCCAGGAAATTTACTTTATAAAGTGACAGCTTTTAGTGATGGGGTAATGTATTCTACTTGGTAGACTTGTTCCTGAGCAGTCACTAAAAATAGCAAGCACTGGGGTATACAAATGTCCTGGGTAGAGGCACAGAAAATGAGAGAAGGGTAGAACAGCATGACTTGTCTGCTAATAGACCACAGGACNTTTTTTTTTTTAAGAGTTATCCCTCTGACAGGACAGGGGGCTGGTTTCTGTCCTGTAGTCCATGAGAAGTACTGCATAATTCCACAGCCAGTAATGAGAATAATTTATACTATGATATTTAATCTTAGAGCATCCCAAAGCGATTTACAGACTACTAACCACAAAGGGAGCCTTATCAATATGTGATCTGGGAAGCTGAGTCATCCCTAAGCATCACCAGCCCTTCAGTAGGATGCTAGCTGAAAATCATGTGTCCATTCTGGCCTGTGGATGGGGGAAAAAAAACCCAAACCCAAACCCAACCAAACGACAGCCACCCCCCAGAAAGCCCTACTTCCTATTTTCTGGTATTCCTGGTCAGCTTGCAGTATCCTCCAGAGGAGGGAGGGCTGTGATCTTGCCTCACATGCCCTGAGTTTTCAGAGGGGATTTGCCTTCCACCACATCTTTCCTTTTGTTGGATTGCTCAAGAAACAGTAAAGGAAAAAAGGATGTAAGGAAAGGCTTCTGGTTAGTGCATCGCAAAGCCCTTGCTGGTTTGAAGGGGTATGTTGTGGCTAGTAGTACTGCTTTGATGTCTGATATATGTGCAATTCTGCATTGCAGATCTGATGTAGATGAGCTGGCTGAGTATGTAATATACTGTGCTTGGGCACTGAAGCTCTCTCCTTAGGCTTGCTTAGCTCTCAGTTTCTTCTTAAGAATCTCTTCACTGCTTTCATCCCTTCTGATTCACGTCCATAAATGCAGTCCTTGGTGGAAATGGACTCATCCTCACGTGTGCAGTACAATAATACTGGGTTTTGGTTGTTTTTTTTTCATTTTGCTAGTGTCACTTTAGCTTATCAGTTTCTGAGGCAGCTGTATGTGTCCCCATCCTACATGGGCTGAAGGGGAGCAGAGGCGTTTGAATGGTCCTTGGCAGCCAAGAAGGTGCAAGTTCGTGAATAACTGTTGCTGTGGTAACATATCAGCAGTGTCCCTGGGCTGAGTTTTCACTGGTAGGTGCTAACATGTGAAATTATTAACCTGGACTGGGAGCTGTGTTGGTGGCAGAGAACCGCAAAACGGAATTAACCACTTGAGATGTGTGAAGCAAAGATATCCGGTACTACCGCAGATGGCTCTGAAGATTGATGAAGAGATAATACAGCGTTTAGGGGTTTTTGGCTCTTCAGTGGTCCAAACAGAAAGTGTGGGTATGCGAGTGCAATACTGGACAAAGTCCACAGGCTTTCCTTTGCCTTCTTACTGACAGTCTTAGCAAAAAGTCCAAGGACTGATATAAGAAATTGACACACTTCACATACGTTCAAAATCCTCCTTTCATTGCCAATGACCACGAACCAGGCAGTGTTGGGAACTGTCTGGTTCTGTCCACACTGAGGCCAAGTCATGAAAATCTTCAGGATGATTTTCACTAACACTGAACTTGCGCTAAGGAGTGCAAGTGGAAGTATTGCTCAGGAGTCTAAATATCTTCCTCTCTTCTTCCAGTTATGCTTCTTAAAAACAATTTGTTCTATATTTAGAAGCTATTTAGTAAGATTAAAAATGTTATTTAATGTATAAATATTGTCTCTGGACTGAAAGAACAGCGTGCATTATTCAGCTGGCCTGTATGCTGCACATTTGTTTGTTTGTGTTTTGGTATTCATTCTCAAATGAAACTCAGTTAGATTAACTTCATGGTATTTACATTCAGTTTTAATTTTTGGTGCTCATGCACGAACACCCTGCCCTTACGTCATCTTCCTGGGATGAAGAAAGGTTTATTTCACCCAATTTTTTCCTGGTCTTTCTTTTTTTTTTTTCCCCCCCCTTTAAGTATGAAAAGGTGTTTGTTACTTCTATTCATACAGCAGCTCTGGAGCTTGAGAGGTCTATTCTTTCTAAAAGATTTCCTATTTTCAGAATGAATGAAATCATATAATCTTCTGTTACTATATGAAGTATCTTTTTTTTTTTCCTGGTGATAGCTGTGGAGTTCATGGGTTATAAGCTTGGATTTAAGAAAAAAACTTCTTTCTTTTTCTTTAATAACCTATCTTTTCACTGTTACTCCATCCTTCCTTGCATGAAGTACGTTTTGTTAATATAAAACACGATGATTTCTTCTGGACTTCTTGATGATGTCTTAAAATACTCACTCCTCTTGCAGTGTGCATGCAGTATCACATCAATGCACCTTAAATGGCCAGATTTTTCCTGGTGACTTGGTGCAGGGCTTTCAGAATTTCCAGATATGGAAATTGCTATATGACACTGGATCCTATTCTATTTTTATGAGCTGTTGATTTTCTGTGAACTTCTGGCACCAGCGGCTTTTGCTTGAAGAATTTTACTCTCTTTTTTTTCCTGTATCTCCTTATGATACATGTCTCAAACTTATTTCCCATAGTAAAGCAGCGTTCCTATCTGTTTTCAGTGATGAAGGATATTGCTTGTCTGCCAAAGGTGTAAAATAACTGCAATACCTCAGTAGCTTCATAGTGATTTGGTGTCTGAGAACTGACTGCTGATGGTTGTTTGGAAATACTGGCAGTGTAACCCTGCAGACCTCCCATATGACCATTACTGAAAAATACATACATTTTGAGGGTGCATTTGGGTGAGGGTGTGGTCTTACAATATAGTTCTTAAATTGTTTAGCTCCGTATTTGAGCCAAATTCTTATCTGGAAAGATTGGAGCAGGTGAGGATTACCTTTCCCGCAAGTCTGTGATGCAGCCTGTCTCTTCTGCAAAACTTTCTGAACTTGGACCAGGTCAGAAAACCTGTTGTGATAATTTGCTTGTGGCTACCTTCAAATGTTAGCATCAGCTGATCGATCTTCACCCAGTCCTCAACAGGATGAGGAGAAAAGAGCTAATAACCATTTTTACCAATGCTACAGGAAGCTCCTGGTTTCTCCCCCCTTCCCTCATCTGAGGCAAAAGGATGCAGCTTCATTGTAGAAATCAGTAAGGTAGCTAACATAAAGCTTCTCACCACTGAAATCATGTCCCTGTGGCAAGGGTGTGTAAGGTTTAGCCTTTGAGACTTAAACTCTGCAGTGTTCCTCAGTTCTGCCCTCAGACTGGGAGTTATCTGGCAACATGTTAAGGGAATTTAAAGCATGAAATGAAATGTGGGTGAATGGCAAAATGCTCGATGAATTTGGGAAGGGAGCCAGCATTCACTTTGTCCTTACCTGATCTCTTATCACAAATAAGAAAGTACCATTGAGAACTAGAGATCGTTCCAGTGCGTGTAAAGTCCCATACTTCTCCCTTCTCTCTCTTACTCCCAACCCTGGAAAAGAATACTGCAGAACAAACTGAATTTGCAGATAGCTGACTGGTTCCCTACTCCTCATTTTGCACCTGTTGGGAGTCCTGTGGTAAGGAGTGAATTACTGTTCCTTGCAGGGAAGATTTCACCCAGGGACTTGGATAAATGGCTTCCATTTAATTTAGCTGTTGGTTGGAGTTTTTTTCTGCCCAGGTAGACTGAAACAAGGGAGACTCAGAGTGGAAGGAAGAACCTTTTTCCTGCGAAAACAGTCAGGCAGAAGGGCAGGTTTCCCAGCAGGGCTGTGGTGGCTCCATCCTTGGAGGTTTTGATGATTAGGAACCTCCTAACGTCTCTTCCAACATGCATTATCCTAGGAACACAAAGCTTCCCTAAGCCCCAGGCCGTGCAGTCGTGTTTGGTGCAAGCCTGTATGGACAAACAAGATCCCAAATTTTCAGCGTAGCTCACCTGTACAAGTTCAGTGAAGGTTTTAGATCATCTTCTCTTGGAATGTACTCTTACTGTTGTAAAGTAATAAAGGTACTGCAGGGTGTATTTTTTTTAAATCCCATGGGAATAGCTGGAGTGCATCACCATGCACTTGGTCTAGAATGAGTGATTTCCTGATCCTCACCAGTAGCTCTTTCTTGCCTCAGACAGACTTTCAGTTTTTGTCTACTTCCTAGCATAACAATAGCACTCTAATTCGAGTGTTAGAATTTGTACCAGACTTACTGTCCTTCCCTGGGTGGACTTTCAAAGCAACATAAATTACATCAGAAAAAGGGGCATGTACTGAAGGCTATGTTTGTGTGCACAAGGAGCTAACATCAGTAATAATATTAAAACCTTACCAGTGTAGTTCTGCTGGAAAACTTGTAGAGGAGCCTGAGGACTATCATGCTCCTGAGTTTGATCTGAAAGGGCCCATTAGGCTTAAGCTATCCACAGTCAGAAAAATAGTCCAGTGCCTTCATATGAGATCCAAAAAGCTCAGAAGCGCATGTCATCTCTTCAGCTCTTCATGCCAAAGTGCGGGACATGAACGACCAAATTATGATTCATGTTTTACAAGTTTTTCCTGGTCACTTCTGCTTTCTTTTTGCTACGACCCCGTTACTGGGTGGCTGAAGAGTTTGCTGCCATTCCCCCCTGCCAATGACTGCTCTAGCTCAGGGATACGCAGGCTTTCCCATACCACAGCCATTTTTTCACACGTTCACCCTCCCAGACCTGCAGGTACTATCTGCCCTTTGCTCACGGGACCCTCAGGAGACAGTTTTTCACGTCAGTAGCTTCTCTGCTCTGACTTCCAACAGTATATTCCTTATATTCTGCTGGTAGGAAACCTCATAGCAGATCATTTGTTTTTTGTTCTGAAAGTGTCATTGAGCTGGTGTATAAGATGGGCTGGAGTGCTTTGCTGAAAGCACTTTCATAGTGGGAATTCAGAAATTTTAATCCTTCCTGTTGTTGTGTCTTCTCTTGCTGCTCTGTGTTGCTTGTTTTCATAATTTGATTACTGCATGATGTTGGAGAAGGAAAGAAACAGAACATTGTTCCTATAAGAGTTGCAACAGTTGTGAGATGGTCAGCAAGCAAGTCACGGTCTACATGGTCAAAACCAAAAACTTTTTGAAGGATGATAGCAAAGATTGGTTTTGAAGCTATGGCTTCTCTGCACAAACCCAATTTTAAATAAAATGAATCATGGTCTTGTTCTTACACAGTGATATGATATCCACAGGTAAAGAACAGAAATGAAAAGAACATCATCCTACCATTCCCCAAAACAAATGCATTGGAGAAAAGAAGAGCTCACCCCCTCCGCCCTTCACAAACAAATGCCTAAACATTGTGCCTACACTGCTGCTTGAACATCAAGGCCAGTCTGGGAGGTAAACTGTAAGGCAAACTGCCTCCTGCTGAAGAGGCAGGCATGTCTACTGGATTGCTTCCAAGAAAAAAAAAAGGGGGGGGGGGGAGCCTTTTATGTCTTAGCTCCAGGCTGCCATCAGAGCACTGTTGTGCTCTGTTAGTCTGCTGTGCCAGTGCAGAAGTTCCTGTTCTAGAGAACTTACTTGCACTTGGATGTAAGGTAATTGTCCTTGCTTCAGATGACAAATTTGGAAGAAAACCTGGTAGGCAAGTGATCTGTGAGTCGTTCAGGCCTTTGCATGCCTATGTGACTTCTCTTCTTCCCCTCTAGGGAAACTGAGTCAAAAGAGGAGTTTCTAGACAGGGAGACCACTACACCAGTGTTAGCTGTTCAGTTCCTAAATTGCCCCAAAAGTAGCACATCAAGTGTGTTAAAGGCTCCAGCTGATGTAATTCGGTAAGAGAAATGAGAGCTACATGGGATGTCTAAGGCCTGATGTTCTTGGTTCAAGTGCGTCCACTATCTGAGCACACAGCAGTTAGGGATCCACGTTACAAATTAGCATGGCAAACATTAGCCTTGTGTCTTTGCTTGCAGCACAAATGCTGCCCTAGCTGACTTTCTTTTTTTTCTCACTGGGAGGATTGCTTTATCCATAGTTTTCACATTCCTGTAGCTAATCTCAGAGAAGTGGATGTTGGGGCCATTCATTTCATTGACCCAACAGGGTCAGGCTCCTACCAGCAGCCATTTTAAGCTGCCTTCAGGGGCTAAATTAATTAATTCATGACATAAAAAAGGAGAGATGAAAACAAAGGATATCAGAATAACTTTATTGGAAGTATTGAGTGGGGTCTATGCTAGCTACATACAGAGTAGACAAAGACTCAGACTTCCTTGTCTCATCAGAGGTAATCTAACATGCACTGCAGTTACCCCAGAAGGATGGTGGAGAAGGGTTAACTTTGATGGTGTTGTTTCAGGACTTTAGTATTGCTTAGCAACAATGTTTCAGCTCTCTTCAACTCTATCTTTGCACTTGAAAGGTGGTGAATAGGGTATTTCCAAGATGGAATGACTTGCCTGGGGTCATTCTGTCAAGGCTGGAGGTAAGGGTAGAGCCTAGAAACCATAATTCTTTGGCCAGTTCTGGATCTGCGCACTGGGCTGTGCAAGCCACCGCTTTAGAGCGTGCATTTAAATTATGGAGCATCTGACATTGATGTTGAACATCGTAGTTAATGTCTAGGACAGATTATGTTTTATTTATAGGCATTGCTTAGTGGAAATGGTGGTAGGGTTTTTTGTTAGCCACGCCTGTCTGAAAGCGGTATGCAGGTTGACTAAAACCAAGCGTTCGCTGTCTCTGCCCTTCTGCCCCAACTGCTTTATTTCTCCTTCTTTAAGTCCCAAGACTAGCACATTCAAAATGCAAATGCTCTTTGATAGGAGTTTCTGTGACTTTGTTGCATTATCTGTGCAGCTCCTGGTTTCAGGGGACCTTCACACAGACAAAATGGATCAGCAGCAGGAGGAGGAAAATAGCCGTTGCCACGGCAACCGGGGCTGACTCATCCCGGGTAGCAAGCAGCAAAAGCTGTGAGGCTGCAGTAATTTTCCAGATGCTTAATCCAGCTCCCGAGTCTTTATTTCTCTCACTGACAGGCAGAAACCCTCCTCTGCCTATCTTTGCTCGGAGACCCACGCAGCCTGCAGCCGTACGTGATGCAGAGTAGTCCTTCGTGGTGCTTACCCAGAATGGCGTCACAGGAACGTGTCTGAGTAATGCAGATGAGCTACTCCAGGGATTGATCTGAAGCCCCCAAGGGCAGTAAAAATAGAACTGTAAATTGCCCGTCTGCAAAAATACCCCAGTGTGTCACTGGCTGCACTCAGTTCCTATCTACCAACTAGCATCACATTTACTGTAACTCTAGCTATGAGATATTAAATCAGTTCATCTTGTTCCTTTTCAGTAACGAGACTGTGCCTATGCTGTATACAGAATGTGCTAAAAGGAGAAAAGTGAACTGTATTCAGCACATGCATTTCCACAAATTAGCTTCTCTTTTCTACGACCTACTAATTTTTGTGCATGAATTTCAGTCTGCATGTGATGAAATAGAGCAGTTTAAGAAGCTTACTCAGGAAAAGGGCAGCAAAAGGAGCAAGACTTTTCATGTCACTCAGGGGATGCCTACCTTGCAGTTTTCCTGCAATCACTGCATTGTAATACAGGCATCACCCCATTTGGGGCACTGTTATAGATTTCCAGGTAGTTATTTACCTGCTCTGGTGGCAACGTGGAGTTCTTTGTGATTGCAGTATGATGCTGAAAAATGTTAGTGTAACAAGATTAAGGGTAGCTTCAGCTTATTTACATGAGGAAGGTACACATTTCCCTCTTGAGCCAGAGGAGCAATTAGCACAGGGTGAGAGTGGAATTTGGTTTCCCTGTTCAGGTGAGTTCATCCAGCTGTGGGGGATGCGAACTTGCTCTGTGGCACGGGGAGAAGGAAGAGCTTGTGGGAAAATAGGAAAAAACAGCGACAGAGGTTTGTTTGGGGAGAGGGAAAAAAGTACTGATGCTGCCAGCTGCTGCCTCGTGCAATACCTGGAAGGCAGATGGCTTTCTGTTGGTGTATCACGTGGGACTATCAGCTCCTTCTCCCACAATGCAGTCCCTTGCTTGCAAGCCCTCCATAAAGTTTTGGCAGGGAATGCAGTTGAAAAGACCTGCTGCATTGCTGACAGGCTCTGCAGTGTGTTGCTGGCTGATAGCCAAACCCACGTAAAGCCACCAAGTGTATGGGCGCGAGGAAGCTGTATGTGATGTTTGTTTTCCACTTCTTGTTGTGGTCATCTGCTAATAAATACATGAACCACATTACATGCATATGTATTGCCTTGAATCTTTGTCTCCTGTCAGTAGGTGGGATGTGTAAGTATTCAATGAACGTGCTGTGGCTGCTTTTCAGGGGAAACCAGTTTTAAATCATAGAATTGTAGAACGGTTTGAGTTGGAAGGGACTTTTAAAGGTCACCTAGACCAACCCCTCTGCAATGAGCAGGGAACCACCGAGGTCTATCTTTTTACTGTGAGATCATGAAATCTTTCTTGTTGTGCAGCTGTTCCTAACTGTGGCCAGGTTTTGTATATCCAAAGGGAGAACTGTTCCATGGTAAATGTCTGATACTTCAACCTTGCTTATAGTTTAGGACACTAACCCTATTTCGCTTCATATCCTTGCCTGAGAACTAATGTTACTATGCAACAGGTTGATATATGATGTGGTGAATTTGCTAGAAAGTTATCCTTTCCAGAAGCACAGAGTTTTGGAAATGTAACAAAAATGAAAGCTAAATATGAGACTGTGATCCATTCATCCTGCCCCCCAAGGCAGGGATAATTTGCTGCCTGGGTAGCATGACATATGTGATAGTAAAAAAGCTGCTAGTCAGATCATCTGCGATTTCAGCAGCAATTATTGCAGGCCTGCATAGTTGTGCTAGTTTTATTATAACACATGTAGCTAATTAGTACCAAAAGTTCTGCAGTCCTAGCAAACTCCTTATGTGAAATCATCAAATATCCTCAACTGCATTAAGCTCATATATATTTCTTGGGTCCTACAAAAGTTGCTGGTCTCTGTCTTTTTGGAGAGAAAAAAGAAGTTTAGACCCACCTGTTCAATGCTGTAATATTCACAATTAATAAGGACGTATTGACTTGCTAATGCATTTTGTGATCAGTTAGACTTAAGTAGGTTGCCAAAACCTCATGGAAATGCATCTGCTACACTGACTGTAAAGAACAGTATTTGTAATTAGTTACATGCTAGTTTCTTGGTTAGTTTGTTTGCAGAAGGAATGTTCTGGACAGAAGCTGGCTAAGGCCACTGTATCCAGTGAAGGAGGTCCCCAAGGACTCTTTGGCCTGTGAGATGATTTAAGGAGGGATAAAAGCCTGACTCCTTTTCAAAGGAACATTGTATTTCCAGGCGCCTCTTTGTTTTTGGAAGACATAATTAATAATAAATGTGACTAGATAAAACCTTTAATAATCAGGGCAGTGTTGGGACACTTGAAGTTGATGCACAAATCATAGACTATTAGCCTTGCTGCTTCTCAAAATAGATAAAATTCCCTATTTCAAGTTTTCCCCACCTGGATATTTTCTTTCTGAAGGCCTTTTTGTATTGGGCGTACACTCTTCTGAGTTCACTTGCTGGGCACTGTGTACTATACGAGCCTTATTAATGTAGAAATAGTAGTTTCCATCTCCCTTTCAAAGACATTCAGTGCAGTGCCGGGATCAGCCAGAGAGGATCACTGCTGAAGGCCATGAAGATATCTCATCTCCCCTCTGTAACCCATGCCGTGGATGAGGTAAGCCACCCAGCCTTGCATGCAAGCAAAGGATCCAGCCTACGTATCAGGATCTGCCCCACTTCACTGACTCCCACCTCATTAGTCACCAACTGTGCAATTGCTATGCTTTCAGTGTATTACAAAATCAAATATGAATAGATTTGGAAATCAAAACAAGCTTGCAGATTGCCAAAGTCTCTTTGTGTGGCTACAGTAAGAGAGATGTGAAGAAGTTGTGTTCAGTGAAGATGCGCTGGATGGTGCGGTTCAGCATATATGTGATTTCTGAGGCAGCTGGGAGCCTGGAGGCTGCTGGAGCAGCAGCACCATCCATCATGGCTGTTAGCTAAGGTGACGTCCCACTGAGGCAGTCAACTCTGCAGTTAGAGACGGGACTGGCATTGCATCTTTGCGCGAAGGGAGCAAAATCAGTAGCTGCTCTTGACTTCACAAAGCTCCAGGCTCATTTTTCTCCTTGGAAATGTGGTAAAAATAGGTTTTATTTTTGCTTATCTTAAACTAACATAAAGCAAATGTCTTTT
This sequence comes from Ibidorhyncha struthersii, assembly GCA_013398815.1. NCBI lineage: Eukaryota > Metazoa > Chordata > Aves > Charadriiformes > Charadriidae > Ibidorhyncha > Ibidorhyncha struthersii. The sequence continues at coordinate 1,543,511 of VZSZ01006260.1, read as the reverse complement.
ACAGGAAAGAAATATTCAAGCCATAAGAACAGCTTGAACTAAATCCCAGGTTCTAAATGCTGAGCATAGCTTTTCATTTGGATTTTGAAACTGCTTGTTCTCCTTATAGCATGCTTTTTAAATCCCTCTGATTCAACTTATTTTTTACTGAAAATAGGAATCTTATGTCTTTGGGACATGAGACCCTGGGGAAGCTTAAAATCCAGGTATATCATATTTCATGCTGCCCTATACCAACAAGGAAGAGAGGAGCTCATCTCTGTCAGTGCTTAGAACCTCAGTACGGAAATTCCCAATCAGAAGCCATTTGTTACTTACTTAGTTTTTGCATTTGGATGACTGTCCGTTGAAAACAATATTGTAGGATGTTGAAGAAAGAGCATAGTCATCCCACTAATGAGATTGATAAATTGACTTGTTCATCTTCATTTTCCTCCATAATATTTCCTGGTAGTAAGATGTGTTGCTCTGATAGTTTTCCAGGGGAAGCAGTAGAAATGCTACCTTCTGAAACCTTAAAAGCCACAGCTACAGAGAGCATTTGGGAGAGATGCTAGATCTCCTGAAATAGGTGGTGTACAGTGTCTGGCATGGCAAAGTCCTAGTGGATATGGCTGCTGCATTACCCCTGAGTAGCACTGATACTCATCACAGCGCTGTGAAGTTATGCTCTAATTGCACAGTATTTTCTAAGACCAGGATGATGAGTGAGAAGGTGGATCCAGCATTACTGGATGAAGGCAGAGAAAATCAAAGTCCTGTTGCATTCCTAGGTTCCTTGTTCATGGGATTTTTCTCCTTCATGCTCTTTTAAAGATGCTTACCTGAATTTCCCGTGTCTAGGGATGCATGGAGCTGTCTGTTAGTCTACCTTCTGTATGGGAGACACAGAAGAAGCTGCTTGTAGCCAAGGTCCTGTGATACTGAAGTTCCTGAAATCATTAAGAAAGAAGAATCCAATGCTTTGGATCATTTTTTATTTGCACTCTAAATTAGTCTTATTTTTCGTGGAAGTGAAGCTAAGCTACTTAAACCTCTGGCCTGCCTGCACTTTACACAGGATAGAGGTCTCCTTTCTTTACCTCATGAAACACTTGCAGTTCAGTCTAGGAGAGCTCTGGCTGCTTTATTTTTTTTCTTTTTTTTTTTTTCCTACTGTACTACATAGTCAATTCCATTTATCTCTCCATGGTATGTCCCAAATATCCATGTCACTCCTGGGCACTGATTCAGAATTGAGTGCCATCCCCTATCTTCTGTGTCTTTCCCTGAGGTGTGGTGAGATTTCTCTGCAGATCCATCTCTGAAGTTTGGGCCAAGTCTGCTCTGCTTAGATAAGAACTATCAGTGGTGAATGCAGTTGTATTTTACAGTGAACAAAGTTATCTTTAGCTTTCTTCCTGTGCAGGCTACTCATAGGCTTTTGCCCATGAGCACTGCAGAATTTCCTCTGCTCAGCAGCAGTGTGTCAGCTCTGAAGCTTAATTAGTACCAGTGTGGCTAGGTGGTTTGTTGTTGAGCGCAGGTTTAAAGTCAGTGAAGAAACTCCATGGAGGTTTCTTGATTCCCCCCCTTCATTTTTTTCCCTCTCTTCATTATTACTGCATTTGTGCCAGTGACTGCTTTGGCTTTACGTGTAAGAACCCTTAAGACCTCTCCTATCCATCTCTTGCACAGCAAAGGGTTGACTTGAATGACCTGCAAAGAAGTTGGGCAAAGACCACTGTATTTTAATAACTGCCCTTTCTTCTAAATTCCCCTGAAACAGGTCACCTATGTATATAATCAACTCTCTTGTGCATTGTGTAACAACGTCGTCACTCACTCATCCAAGGCTTTTGTTACCAAAGAGGGTATTCGGCACCTTTTGCTGGCACTGTATTCTCCACAATACGGTCTTTATCTTAAGCAGCACTTACATTTCCCAGACTGACAACCACCACCTTGGGATTCCTGGGAGCATCAGTAGAGACAAAGAATTTTCTTCCCCCACAGAACAAAATTTCTGATTAATTTTTTTTACTTCCCCCCCCCTATAATGTGCCATCTGAAGACACCGGATCTAAACCCCTTTATTTCAGGGGGAAAAAAAATGGGGTAAAAATAAGCTCTGAAAAGTAGGTTTGCACTTTGCAGTGCTCATCTAATGAAGGGGATGAATATTTATAAGGATACTTGATTAACGAATTTAGAAATAAACCACACTGTCCTCCTGCAATATACTTCAATGCCTCCATTTTACTTGGAAGTCAACGGAAGACCTTTGCTGCCTTGAAGCAGGGTATTAAACCAGACCTTGGAGTCTTTGTTTTGAGTGTAACAAAGCTCCTAGCCTGAGGCTGTGTCCCCATTTACCTTGTGTTCTTCCAAGTTGCGCAGACCCCTTGGCAAACTGGGAATGGACAGTGTCTGATCACACAGGAGCTTCTCTCTTGCCCAGTACTTGGGGTCAATCTAAAACTTCCCTGTGCACATAATCATTTCGCTATTATCTGAAGGCCACTGCCCTTCAGTTTGCTGGGAGCATATGAGTTTATTACACAGGCACTGATATAATGAAGCGTGAGCTCCCTTTTTCATTTAGCTTTACTAATACAGTTCTTCAGCTTTATTAAACATTGTTGAGATTGCTATCTATGGCACTTGTAACTCATTTTTTTAATAATGACTTTGGGTGGCAGTGTCTTTTTAATAAGAATTTATGCCTTTATCTGATGTGTTGCCTGTAAGTATAATAAAGAAATAACTGAAATTTAAAACAATAAAGTCAAATCACTCTTATTTGAAGAGCCAGCGTCGCATAGCTTCCAGAGCTTTCTGGTCTTGCATGGAAGTTTTATATGCATCTAGTAGAGCTGGCCAGGATTTAACCAATGCCTTTTACCACAAAGTTAGCATGATGGTTTCCTCCTTGAGCACAGAGCCTAACCCAGGGGGAGTTAGACCTAATTCTGCAAGGTAAGGGATGGAAAATGTTGATTGTTTTTTAAATTATAACCTGTTTATTCCTGCACATGTTGCAATTATGGCAGAGAGTGCACTAGCCAATGTTTCTTCACCTGTCAAGTAAAATTGTGTGACCATACCCAGGATATGGGCATGTGTGAGCTCAACAAGCCCTCTATAGGGTACCTGAGAGAAAGTGCAAGGAATAGCACTCATATGCAGAATGATCCATTCCCCGTGCTTGGTAGTGGAGGAGAGCCCATACAGTTATCTCCTAGAGGACTGCACCCAAGACTGCTACAAGGGTTTTGATGAGGCAAGAAAAATAATTTTCCCCAGGGTGTCTTACTCTGAGGCTCTAGCTTTTCATGTGATGCTGTGTCCTTGTACAGGGAAGGTCACAAGATTAGGTGTTGCTTTGGGCTTTCACTGCTGCTGTGGCAGCGTATGTTCCCCAGGAGTGCTTCTGCCTGATGTGACCCAGGAGGCTGCTGGGGACTCCTGCTTCCAAATGGGTGGGCATCTTCAGCCTCCCCTTACAGCTGCCTCTTGCTTGTACAAAGGTAATGATCTAAGCCAAAGTGAAAGGCTTAGAGGCTTACTAATGGATGCTGAAGCATTTTAACCATTCAGTGTGTTGGTTCAGCCCACCAGTTTTACCTATCAGACTTTTCTGCTCTATCCTAAAAAAGTAAGCAAGACCTTCATATCATTTTCACTCCCCTTCTGAAAGGTGCCTTTAATTATAGAATCATAGAATAGTTTGGGTTGGAAGGGACCTTTAGAGCTCATTTAGTCCAACCTCCCCTGCAATGAGCAGGCACTTCAGGGATCTTCAATTAGATCAGGTTGCTCAGAGGCCCATCCAACCTGACTTCGAATGTTTTCAGGGATGGGGCATTTACCACCGCTCTGGGCAACCTGTTCCAGTGTTTCACCACCCTCATAGTGAAAAATTTCTTCCCTATATTTAGTCTAAATCTTCCATCTTTTAGTTTAAAGCCATTATGCTTTGTCCTATCGCAACAGGCCCTGCTAAAAAGTTTGTCCCCATCTTTCCTGTAGGCCCTCTTTAAGTACTGGAAGGCTGCTATAAGGTCTCCTCAGAGCCTTGTCTTCTCCAGGCTGAACAACCCCAACTCTCTCAGCCTGTCCTCATAGGAGAGGTGCTCCAGCCCTCTGATCACCTTCATGGCCCTCCTCTGGACCTGCTCCAAGTCTTTCCTGTGCTGAGGACTTCAGAGCTGGATGCAGTACTCCAGGTGGGGTCTCACCAGAGCAGAATAGAGGGGCAGAATCCCCTTCCCTCGACCTGCTGGCCACGCTTCTTTTGATGCAGCCCAGGGTACGGTTGGCTTTCTGGGCTGTGAGCACACATTGCTGTCTCCCGTTGAGCTTCTCATCCACTAGTACCCCAAGTCCTTCTCAGCACGGCTGCTCTCAATCCCTTCATCCCCCAGCCTGTATTGATACTGGGGGTTGCCCCAACCCCGGGGCAGGACCCTGCACTTGGCCTTGTTGAACCTCATGAGGTTCACACAGGCCCACTTCTCGAACTTGTCCAGGTCCCTCTGGATGGCATCCCATCCTTCAGACACGTCAACTACACCACTCAGCTTGGTGTCATCCACTAACTTGCTGAGGGTGCACTTGATCCCACTGTCTATGTCATTGATGAAGATACTGAACAGTACTGGTCCCAATACAGAAGCTCATAAATCTGGCAGATGTCATCAAGGGCAGACAGTTTCTGAACACAGGCTATCTAATCACATTCGCTGATAACAAAGCAGAGGGAACCATCAACTCCTATCTTTTTTGATGGTTAAAAACTAATTAATCTCTCTTGAATGAAAACCAGATGAATTCACTCTGTTGGGAGCAAAATGTTCAAGGACAATCCTTGATAAAAAATTCCCAGGCTCCTGTTGGAAATGCAAATAGTAGTTAATTCCACTGCAGTTTCCTGGAGCCCACAAAAAGGAAAATTGTGCCAGAAACAGATGCAAGTCAGGAACTTCAGTAAAAAGGGAATTCTCTGTATATATTTTTTTTGGTCTATTATTACTTTGATGACAGATGTAGGGTTTGGATTACTCTGTAGCATGGGAGATTTGTTATAGACCTTCAGGAAAAATGTTCCAGTATGAGGCAGAACAACATAAGGAAGTTATAGATTGTTTGATATTGAAGTTGCTTTAGAACTGATTGTACTAACGTGTTGGGGATTATCAGGGTAAACTTGACCTTGTTTCAGAGGAAACAGATGGACTAGATGATTTGGAGAGCTCTCCTTCAGCTGCATTTCTGGAATAGGCAGTCTCCCTTTGTTGACATAAATCTGACTGTGATGGTATGCTACCATGAGTACCTGATAAACACATAAATGGTTTTAAATAGCCAGGAAAAGAGCTGGGAGACCTGGGGTCTAATCCTGCTCTGCTAAATGGCTGTGGACAAATCCTTTTGCTTTCCAAGCAAACCATCCACACCTTATCCCTGTGTTGTCTCTGCAACTGTAGGTTCATTGGCGTGGGGCGGATTCCCAGCACGTTTTCTGCAGAGCACTGAGCACAGCGCAGCTCCAGTCCTCCTTGGGGCTGCAAAATGATAATAATGTTGATTTCTAATTTCATTTACAAATGAGAGAAGCATAAAAGACAGAAGTGTGAACACCTGAAGTGTTCTTTCTTAATAAGCTAGATCACTACTGTTATTAACAGGGATGTTTTAAAACATTGGGAACTGCTCCTGAGAGTAGGTCATGCATGAAGACGTGGAGCCTGAAAGAAGGGCAAATATTGGCCTTGTAAAGAGAATATATTTGCCAGTTGATTCATCTCTTGTGGGGGCTGATGGATGTTGTAGTGCTGGCAAATGGTTAGTTGGTAATCAAGACTTAGAGCCAAACATACGCATTTCTAACATTACTAGCTGGGACTCAGCCTGCAGGTTTGGGTCCAAAGTTGTGCTGGTTTTGTCTTTTGTGCCTTTCCTCCAGCCTACAGACTGTATCTGGATTTTTGTTTTCAGTTAAGAGGGGAAATAATAACTTTGAACTTTGCTTCTGACATTTGTGAGGAAGGTAGTCACATAGAGCTTCCTACCCTCCCTCCGGTTTTGCTTGGTGTTCCTCCTTCGCTCCTCAAAATGAGCAGGTAGGGTAGTGTAGAGGGAGATGTGAACAGCATAGCACTCTTCCTTAAAACAGCTCCACTATTTGTTCTTCTCATTTCTTGTGTCTTTGCTCCTCTGAGTGTACATACATGCAATGTGTTACGTGTGCTATGAACACAATGTACAATCCCCCTACAACATTAGCATTTGAGTGTTTGTTTTTTTTTTTTTTTTCAGCAGCAGTTTCTACTTTATAACATATGCCAGCAGGAAGCAGTCCAATGAGTATTTTGATTTTGTCGCTATAAAGCCTGACATTCAATCCCTTGTTAGTTTTCTTTCTCTTCCTCAGGTGTTCACTGCTGCATTGGTACAGACTTGTACCTTACTTCAGTCCTGAAACACAAGTGCTGTACAAAGGAGGGGGTAAATCAAAAAGGTTTCCCAGGTTCTGCCTGCCACTGCAGAAGCTGGAGCTAAATACCTCACATCTCTATAGGGGAACAACTGGGATTAATTAGCACTGTTTCCCAAGGAAGTAGGTTCAGCTTTAGAGCACCGGGTGGCTGAGTACAGCCCAGCAATGGGAATCACTTTTTCTGGCAGCAGGGTGCAAACTGGAGGCCTGGCTGTGAGAGGACTTAAAGTACTCCAGCATTTGCCTGTCCTCTCTTGTAGGTGTTTGGTATGACTTTGCCTCCCACCTCTCTGCTTATGGCCACGTTGGCATATGAGCAATTGATGGGGAAAAGGATGTTATTTCCCAGGGGAAGGAGGAGATGCTGTTTGTTGCTCTGCTTAGAAACGTCTGCCTGGCTTTTTACTTTACATCTAATTGCATATAAAGTAAAACACCCTAAATAAGCATAGATAAATAAATTTAAGCATATACTAGCATGCTTTTTCTCAAGTGCTGTCCTAAAAACATGGTACATTTCTGAACTGGAATCTTACTCGTTTCTATTGGTTCTAAAGCTTAGAGATCTTTATTCCTTGTGTGAATGCCACAGTTCCTTTTTAGAGAATATTTTCCTTTAAAACACAGTGTGCTGTGGAGTCTCTGAGAATGGAGGTGCATCAGTGAAGTATTTGGAGATCTATGAATTAATCTTTTTTTTTTGAAAGTTACTTAAAAATCTCTTGTAATATTGAATGCCCCACATGGCCTGGATGATGAAAATATTCAGTGTAGATACCTGTGGTTTGTTTTAATGTTGACATTTTCTTGTAAGACCACCTTTAACTGTAGCTTCTCTAGTAATGACACGGCTATATTGGGATGCCAGAACATGGTAGAGAAATGGGACGGGACAAAAAGATGCCTGTGAAGGTCAAGGAAGTGCATGTAAACCTCAGCCACAAATGGAAGAGTAGAATGGCGCAATTTATGACAGATCTTTATGCAACTGATGACATCTCTTATTTTATCAGTAAGCAACAGTACTTAGCTGATAACAGTTTTGCTCTTAGCGTTAGTGAGGCTAGTAATTAATAAAGCCTCTGATGTGAGGCAGATCACAAGATGATGTCTGTAAAGTAAAAACCTGCAGTAAGAATGACCAAAACTATTTCTGGTCCTTCATTAAATATATAGGCTTAAAAATAAAATTTAATGTGCAGTGTGATTGCTAAAAGAGCACAGCCAGAGTGGGACCAGCCAACTTAGGTATGACAAAGACTCCTACATTGATTTTTGTGACGAAAATACAGCAAAGGCAGGCAGCCATTAGAAAATGGCTTTTCATACTCATTCCTGCTATTTTTAACACTGAATATTTTTGGAAATTATCTTTCTCTACCTTGGAAGATGTGAAGACACGTATGAGTTTGCCAACTATTATTATCCTACAGTTGCCATCTGGCCACCAACTCCAGGTAACTGTCTAAAATAATGGAATGGTTCCTGGGACATGTCATCCATCAGGGAGACCTTGGCTGGAGAAGTGATGTGTTATTGCCACTTTTATTGGGTAATTGGATGTCAGCTCTTTCCCCCTGTGACCCTGCAGCAGAGTTTGGAAACTGTGAAAGAGAGAGGGAATCACTCCTCTGTTAGTACTCAGGATGGAAGCTACCAACAACTTCAATGAAAAAGGTTTTCAAAAAAGTATTATCATTGATAAATAGATGCCTTTAAAAATGCAGTCTTTCTAATAAAATAAATAGCAAGCTGATGCTTCTGCTTCTGTACCAAGTGTGTTCATCTCCTCTGCAAACTCAGGCTGTGGCTCTCTGTGATGATGAGCCCCACGACAGAAAGGAACATGATCAGATGCACTCAGTCCATACAACAAAAAGTTCTAAACTGGTACAAACTTTGCCAGTAAAAGTTTGGTCAGAAAACGTCAAAGGGGCAGTTTAATCTTACAGCTTTTATGCCACGTCATTTTATCTCTTCTTCTGCAGCTGGGATAAAAGAATGAAGCTGGCTGACAGTGTCATGTGTGCTGCATCACTTAAAAACGCAGCTGAGCAGCTGTGCCTAATCCTGATCAAACTTGTCCTGCTGACTATCCAGTGGTGCACAGCTCCCCTTGTCGAGGTCCACAGAACCATAGTCTGCTGTGGGTTTTAAAAACCCTTCTCAAAGACATTTATAAGCAGGTAAGGTGCTTTTGCTAAGGATACAGTTACATGCATACTTCTTTCAGTGGTGGTCAACTTTAACATCTTAAAGTTGTGGGGTTTGGCTTTCCCCAGTTAAACAAACATCAAATTTGAGATCTGGCACAGCTGAGAAGATTTCATGAGGTAGAGAGGGGAAATGGAGTGGAGAGGAGAGGAGAGGAGAGGAGGGAAGAATG
>VZSZ01006260.1:1497339-1534275 GCA_013398815.1 Ibidorhyncha struthersii | reverse complement strand
TTTTGTTTTTTTTTTTTTGTTTTTTTTTTGGGGGGGGGTTTTTTTTTTTTTTTTTTCTTTAGATTGCCATATTTAGTGAAGTTCTGATACTCTGCAGTGCACTTTTAACATTGGCTATTTAAGCATGGGTGTGAATTCTGTTTGAGTCCTCATCCTTATCTGATGCTCTCTGTGAAATCCCCAACCCCAGAAAACTGGGATTCTCATAGAATCATGGAATGGGTTGGAAGAGCCCTTAAAGATCATCTAGTTCCACCTGCCCTGCCGTGGGTAGGGACCCCTCCCACTAGACCAGGTTACTCAAAGCCCCATCCAACCTGGCCTTGAACACTTCCAGGGATGGGGCATCCACAGCTTCCCTGGGCAATTTGTTCCAGTGCCTCACCACCCTCAGAGTCAAAATTTTTTTCCTAGTATCTATTCTAAATCTACCTTCTTCCAGTTTGAAGCCATTACCTCTTGTCCTATTACTACATGCCCTCATAAAAAGTCTCTCTCCAGCTTTCTTGTAGGCCCCCTTCAGATACTGGAAGGCTGCTATAATGTCTCCCTGGAGCCTTCTCTTCTCCAGGCCCCAACTCTCTCAGCCTGTCTTCATAGGAGAGGTGCTCCAGCCCTCTGATCATCTTCGTGGGCCTCCTCTGGACCCATTCCAACAGGTCCATGTCCTTCTTATGTTGAGGACTCCAGAGCTGGATGCAGTGCTCCAGGTGGGGTCTCACAGAGCAGAGTAGAGGGACAGAATCCCCTCCTTGACCTGCTGGCCATGCTTCTTTTGATACAGCCCAGGGTATGGTTGGCCTTCTGGGCTGTGAGTGCACATTGCCATCTCATGTTGAGCTTCTCATCCACCAACACCCCTAAGTCCTTCTCCTCAGGGCTGCTCTCAATCCATTCCCTGCCCAGCCTGGATTTGTGCATGGGATTGTCCTGGCCCAGGTGCAGGACCTTGCACTTGGCTTAGTTGAATTTTGAGAACTTTCCTTCTGCCTTTGGGATATGTCCTACTATGGGCCTCCATGAAGTGCAGGCAGATTTCAGGTCCTCTCTGAGGAATCAAAGGGAGAGGAGAGGATACTGCAGGAAGGCTGGATGATGCTGGTCTTCCCTGTGGAAATGTGTGCCTAACTCTACAATGGTAAGAGGATCATGTCAGGCTGAGCTTTCTCCTCTACTCCTAATAAATGGGTGTAAGATTAGCCAAAAGTGTTCATCAGTGTTAATCGGCTGTGTAGTGGTACAGCAGTGAAGGCAAGTGGGGGAGAAAACTAAAAAAGTAGATTGAGGCAGAGAAATAAATGTAATTGCTGCAAGAAGATAGTTGTGTCTGAAATAAAAAGTGTAAAGAAATGAAGTAAGTCTTTGTGGCCCCATATTGTAAGTTCCCTATGCGTCTGACCATGTGAGTGGAAATGTCAGTGCTATGCGCTGAGAAGATGGGCTGGATGTCTTAAAATAACTTTCCCCTGCCTTGTCTCCCTTCCTATACCCAGATCAAAGGTGTCAAAACCTATGCATGTGTTTGAAGAACCACAGTCAGGAAACCGAGGCAGTCAGCTTTTTTTTTGATTTCTAAGAATTTTTCAAGAACATGAACAGATGTGTCCCGTCATTTGGTCAGTGAAGCCCTAATGTACTCATGTAAGTGAGCACATTAAGCTGTAAATCATTCACATACCAAGTGAAACCCATTCTCCAGAAGAAATAGCCATTTACAGACTGGTTATGAAAGGAAAATGTATCCTGTTGTTGTGAAAACAGGACGGCTACGGTTCTCTGGCTTTACTTGTAATTTCTTTCCATGTATTTTTTTTTTTTTTTTTAGTACTTTCTAGTGTAGAGTCCTTAATTTTCTTCCCTGGGGAACAAACTTTCTAGTACTTGTTTAAGAAATCAAAGAAGTTGTTCTCCTTTAGTATTAGTGTGTCTACTTAAGTCTGATCAGAAGTGTTTGTTGGGAAGTATTAGCGTTGGTCTCACAGACATAGTCTATCTCGTGCACTGTAGCAGAGATCTTTCTGGAAAATCTGGCAGGCAGAAGAAGTGGCTTTAAGTGATTTAGTCCTTGACAGTCTCCTTTCTGAGTAAAAATAATCTCGTGTTTGAAGGGAGAGAACTGAGTAGAAGAGTATAGGGTTTGGTAGGTGGCTTGGGCTGGGAAGAGAAGCTGAGCAGAGGAGTGTCACTCAGTTGTAGACTTTAACTCTCTTTTCTTGCTTACTATTCTTTGTGATGATATGTGCAGTTCAGATGCCTTCATTGTCAGTGGAGGAGCAGCTAAGTGAGGCTCATGTTTAAATAGATGATGGGACAGTCTCTCTTCCTTGTAGTTGCACACTGTAGTGTGCAACTGTTTCCTGGCCTGGCTGATCTTGTTGTGCAGGCAATCTCCAGGCTAGTGGCTGGTTTTGTGCTGGCACTACTGCTTTCTTGGCACCAAAGGGGCAAGGAGGGATGGACTGATGGCAGCCTGGGTGTGGAAGAAGGGGAGTTGGTGGGGTGCCACAGGAACAGCCCTCAGCTGCTCCACTTACAGCTTGTCCCCTGTCTCTCCAGCTGATGCTGGGGTTGGGGTTCAGTTGCAGCTTGCTGTTTGCTCTCAATAGGTCAGAGCTGAAATGTATCTGCAATAAAACAGTCTCCAAGCTGCTGTAGGTCCCTGTGTAAATCAGTATGGACCTACCTACCTGCATGGCCATAGACTGGCACTTTCTTTAGAAAAATAAGAGAACAACATGCGGCTATCCTTCAGACTGGATGTGCCTTGCCATTTGCATCCCCAGAAAGGCAATGTTGGACTATGAGTATTCCTGATCTTCTCATTTCTTTATGTTCACCCAGAGGTGAGATCTTCCAGTCAGCTACAAGATTGGAAGTTTTCTAGGAGAAAGGCATGATTTCTTGTTACATTTAAACAACAGCAAGCACAATGGGATGGCAGCGTGTGTGCCGGGTTTTGACACCAGGAGAGGTCTGGATGCAAGACATGGAGGAAGGGGAAGGTTTGTCTTTCCTGGTGCAGAGCACATCTCAGAGTGGAGCGCCACAACAGAGGGATGAGAGTATAATCTTTGGAGCTGTTGTTAAGATCAAATACCTGCTTCCTTTCCTTCTTCAGTAGCCATAATGAATTAATGGAGGTGCCTGTGCAGTAAGATAACCAGGCTTTGCAGCAGGATTAGGTTTCTAATGACCACAAATGTCACTTGATGTTTTGGCTTATCTGAAAGAGTAGCCATGTTTCTGTGTGGGCAGCAGGAGCCGGATGTTATATATCATTCTAATTGCACTAAGCAATGAAAATGCTGCTTGCATGCATATCTTAATGATTGTAATTTCCTGCTTTTAATGTAGTTTGTCACACCTAGGCAAATGGTTCTGAATAATACTGTCTTGCTTATTAAGGTACGTTTTCACATGGAGCAGATTGACAGGCTGTCAAAAGCCCAAGAGAATGGTCTCAGGCAATTTTTAACCTGGCCTTTCTGGCTGGGTATTTGCTAGCCCATTTAGAGTGAATAGATGGTAATGGTGCTGTAACTGGCATGAGGAACAGCTCCATCCACCTGTGGAAGCGAGGGCTCTCTGTCACTGGGATTGTTGACCTGGGAAGCTGCTTCTTGAAACATGGCTTACTTTGTCTCTTTTCTGTGGCCTGGCATGGTTGCTTGGGTGGGACATGCAGTGCCCCTTGAATGCTCAGTCTCTCCAGTGGGCGTAGAATCATAGAATAGTTTGGGTTGGAAGGGACCTTAAAGATCATCTTGTATTGCTCAGGGCCTTCTCTTTGTGGCTCTGCAGCCTGCCTGGCACAGGCAGCTCTGCGCCCATGCCCTGGCTGCTGTGGCTGCCTTTGCCAGAGCCTCTGGGGCAGGATTTTCTTTCCCCATGTTGTTGGTGTTATTCTCACGGCCTTGCACTTGCACACCCTGAAGTGATATTCACCGCTGTGAGCATCACCCACTGGGCTGTAGCTCTTGCTTTACATTAGGGGACCCAATAATATACACGTACAGAATTGGTGTGCAGTACATGCTGCTGCTCAGCACGTGCTCTGATCAGCGCTAGCAGTGTCATAAACAGGGACAAGCAGCAGGGGATTTGAGTGGATCTTGATGGAAACTGCTATGGGAAAAGGATGGGAAGGATGACCTGCTGCACTGGAGGGATGCCTGGCAAAGATCCTCTTTGGGGACCCCTGTCACTTCTTGTCCTGAATAGCCACTGGAGAGAGTTTTCCCTTCCTCTTCTAATTCTGTCTATCTCTCTCCTCTTTTTTTTTTTTTGTTTTGTTTCTGTTTGGTTTGTTGTTTTTTTTTTTTTCCTCCCAGAAGGAGTTTTTCCTCATTACAGTTGATGTATGGCATCAGCTATGGATGCTGCTAATAAATCTTTGTCCATGTGCACATGTTGCACTGTTTTTGTGAGGATGTTGTAGTCCCAAGTCAGTTCTTTAATATGCAAGCAGAATAAATGCATCTAGTACTCGTGATGGAGGACATTAGAAATTAGCTTTCTGTTTTCCAAGCATGGTTGTACAATAATTAAATAAAATCACTTCTGCTTTGAGTTGTGCTTGAGGCTGATTGTGTCCGGATCCAAGGAAGTACTGCAGTCTGCCCTATGCTGAGAAGGACCTGGGCTCTGTATTAAATTAATATTATATGGCAACTTGTTCAGACAGAGGCTTTGGTGAAGGTTAAGGGGGTCTTGACCCTACTTCCATGCTGTGTGCTTGAGAGCAGGGACAGAAAACAGAACTGTCATTTGCTGATGCAACTCCACACCGACACAAACTGAAGTTGTAGCAACCTCAAAAGAGCTCGCCTGTGTCAGGCAGAGCAGGCTGTCATTCTGTGTCTGTACTACTAACCTGAAGAAATGATTTGGATTGTTGGTGCTGGGAATGATGGCACTTACCAGTTTCTAACTGGCTGGGGACAATTGCTCAATTAGGCTTTGTACCTTGTTTGCAAACCCTTGGTTCCTTTCCTTTTAATTAAGCTACAGCTCTTCCACTTGTGAGGTAAAGAAGAGCTAATGGCACACACAGAGAGCCTGCACATCGAAGGCACAGCTGCTTGGTTTTTTACTGGCTTCTGTTGTCTTTTTGCAGCCTCTGTGAGCCCTGGGTAAAGGCCATGCCGTGCCATGGCAAAACATCAGCCATCTGCGCCTCTGCTTGCAGCTTGGGCGCGTGACCTGTGGTGCAGTGTAACGTGCCACAGTGAAAGCAGAGCTCTGTCTTATCTCAGCCTTTGTTTCTCTCTGCTTCGGTTTCCTCTGATTTCACAGTGGGAAATGCTTTCTGACTTGTACCTGATCTTATGGGGAAAGGCTGTGAGGATGTAGGAATGTTTTTGAAGTGCTTCGTGATCTATTGTTATACACGTAAAGGCTTTTTTAATTTCCTTTTTATCTTAATGTATACCTTCAGAGTCCCTAGGGAAAGGATTAATTGGCATATTTGATATGATATATCCAGCATACATTTGTAGCAGGAGGTCACCTTGTAAATGGGGCTGGTGGGTGAAGATGGCTTTAAGGAGGAAACTTTGCAAATAGGATTGCTGATGAAAATGTAGACAGGTATTACAAGCTTTAACATGCATCCCCTGTGGATGGATCGAAGTCTGGTGAGTTTGCACTGCCACTGTGGACTTGGGTCTGGCTGGAGTTTGCTTTCATAGTTACGGAATCAAAACTGCAAAGAGGGATGCTTAGCAGGTCTTGCTGAAGCAGCACCTGGATGGATTTCCCCACACTTTTGTTATTCAGTGCTGCTTTAGCTTACAGCACACTAATCACATGAGAAAACCTGCAATTTGGGAATTGTCTGTATTCCACAAGATCCACTGGTCCATCTAATTGGATACCTTTGCTTCCAGAACAAAGCAGTGGTTCTCCTTCTTGTATCACACTTCCTAAAATCATGATAGGAAAGTGAGATTCTGGCTGCTATCATGTCAGTTATAATGACTAACTCTTAGTGGATCAGAGGAAGGTGGCTGCTCAAATTCCCTATGTTTCTTTTGTAGCACCTGGACAGTTGAATTATATCAAGTCATGGGAAAGAGAGCTCTCCTTCCTCTTTCTCCTCCTCCAGCTTCCAAAAGGAATCACTTCTTACCTGGAAAGTGCCCAGAACAACAATTACACAGCTAATGTCTTTCTGGTCACTTTTCTATCTGTACCATAGTTTTATGTTTTGTTTGTTTCCTTTTAGAATATGGCCTGTTTGGCTCTGTTTACTTTGGAAATTGAGTGTAAAGCCACAGTTTTTTCAGATGCACTTTTTTCCTGCTTCATTTGGCTTTGTTATGTATGTTATATGCAGTAAAACATACCGTCCAGGCAGCAGAATCACAGGCCTTGGAAGAAAACGGGGAAGGGACAAAGTGCTATCGGTACAAAGATGATATGGGTGCTATCCAGAATGGTGTGGAGCGACACGGCACAGCTCATGGACAAAGTGCAACTTCACTGACAGAACCTGCTTTGGGAACTGGGAACACTTCTGTGCTGTGGGCTGGAATATATTGTATTAGTTTATTCTCTTTCAATTTCTATCACTTGGCAATGTTGTTTGAAAAAAAACAGGTTTATATGCTTTTACAAAAATGTTCCTTAATATAAAAACATTGAAAGTGGAAAATAAACCATTTCATATACAGAGAGATCATGATTAGAGGAAAACTTGTTTTTTTCACCTAGGATCTGGCATTGAGGAATTCTGCTAGTCCCAAATTTTTGGTTTCTAGCTCTTCTTAAACAGACATAGGATCAATTTAGGAAGAAATTTCAGCTCTTATTCACAAGGCAATGAAATGACAGTATATGTACATTTTAATTAGTCTCAGTGCCTTGAGGCAATCAATATTCTTGGTGGAAATTACTGAATGCAGAGGCAATTTTGGAAAAATTCTCATGCAATAAGCTGTGGAATGGTGCAGAATTTTGCTAACAGATGAGCCTGAAATACGAATGATTGCTCAGTCATACTGAACACATGAACCAGCCAAGTCCAGAACCGACATCAGATACTGGCTGTTACATTAGGGATGTGGAAGTCTCTTTTGGATGTCAGAAAAATCTATAAAACTAATTTAATATAAAGCTACAAAACAAACACTTGCGCTTTTTTAATTTATTATTTTTTTTTTAAGAGCTGACCTTGTTACCTGTCAGTCAAGAGAGCTATTCTGAAAGACTATGTAGAGCAACTGAAGGCAGTGCCAGATTTGCAGGTGGTGAATTGTGCAATGTTGGTGGGGAGAAACAGAAAATCCCAACATCCTTGTGTACAGAGGGGTCTGATTCTTCTCTTTTGTGCTGTACTGTTAATGCAGAATGGCCAATACTGTGAATTCACACTATTAAGTGTGGCATAGAGCTTCATAGCTTTTCTTTCTGTCTCTTTCTTTTTTGGTGTACAGGCTGCTTTTCTAAATATCAGCTGAGCACATACTGAATATCTTAAACCCAAATCTGACAATATAGAAATAGCTGTGCAGGGTCAAATGCCCATCTAACCTAGTACCTGTTTCTGACAATGGCCAAAAGTGAATGCCAGGGGAAGTACAGGAGAACAGCTGTAGCATGGGTGGCTCTTTCCCCAGGGAAAGACCTCAGACCTGGCAATGGATTATGTGTCTTCTAGTAATCCTAATTTATCTTTTTTGAATTTGTCTAATCTCATCTTGAACCCACATGAACCTGCACTATCCAGAGCACCCCATGCAGTGGGATTTATGAGTTATGTGCACAGCAAAAAGCCATCTCCTCTGGATTGTGTTCAGCCTGTCTCCTACCAGTTTCATTTGATGTCTGCATATCCTTGTACTGGAAGACACAGTGCAGAGCTGAATCTCTTCCACACACAATCTCCACACAATTTGGGATTTTACAGACCTCTATCATATTCTCTCCTCAGACATTTCTTTCTCAGACTTAATTTCTGTCACAAATCTCTCCTCTGTCTTTCAGTGCCACATATTCCTGTTACTATACTGTAAAAACAGAAGCAAACCAGGTTGCTAAGGCTGAATCTGTCTCCAGATACTATGGCAGCAGGAGCCATAAAAGCACTGATGAGCTCTGAGAGGGGAAGTACTGTTCCCATTCTCCAGGAGGGGAGAAGGTGATGCTACTGCCTGCTGTACCGTACAGGCAGGCCCTGTTTGTTCCACTCTTGTTCTGAGCTGCCTGGACAGAAGCCGGCTTGCATCCAAATGCTGGGTAGTGCTCAGCCCAAGCTAACATACCCTGCCTTTGCAGGACTTGGAAGCTAAGGCTCTGCACTGTGCTAATGCGACTATGCAGCTTCTGGAAATAAGCTGGCTGGGTCAGAGCGTGTGGATTGAATGGGGGACTGCCTGTCCTACACCAAACTGTGCCTGCACGTCCCAAGCGATCTGCTTATTGCCACCGCCTGCTAGGGGAGTGGAGTAAATGGCCTTCAGAGTAGTACTCTACCACTAGCCTCTTATTTCATGCGGAGTCGGCCTATCTAGCATACTGCTGAAACACAGATACTCCTGTGCGAACTCCTTTATAGACACATGCTGCTGCTCCTGTATTTGCAAATAAAGGCAAGAAGGCTATAAAATTGACTCTTGATTTTCCCTGTATAAACACTGGTGGATTCAAAGCTGCTTCTTATCACAGGCACAGCTCCTTAGGCAGTAGATTGCTGTAACCATTTTGCTGTCCATGGCTCTATTGCTTCAACCAAAGCCTGAAAACCTACATTCATGGTGGCTGCTGCTTGAAGGGGAGACTGTGTATGGGACAGCAGCCACTGCTGAGTGGGAAGGAGGAAGAATGGCATCTCTCAGCAGCAACCCCTACTCACCTTACATTTCTGATACCCTTGAAAGCAAAGAAGCAGTAAGCCTGTTCTTCAGAGGTGTGTGCTGTCTGGTTGGGTCCTCCCTTCCTCGTTTCTTTGCTCTTCCCCTTTCTGTGGCAGCAGGGGCCTAGCCCTTCATCTTGGGAGCAGCAAAAATCAGTTTTCCCTGTCCTGCTGTCAAGTGTCGGAAAGGAGGACTAGTTCTAGCTTTTTGCTATACCAAAAGAGATGGTATTCTTCAAAAGATATTTATTGCTGAGAAAAGGTATGGGCTGAGTGAACAGTAGTCTTTTCTGGTTTATGTGCAAATGGCATAATTGTGAGCTAAAGGATAGCTCGTTTCCACCTTAGACCTCTGCTACTAGATCTGGCACTTTGCCCTTTGGGTCACCTACTTTTTTCAGCCTGGGATGACCTGTGTCCAAGTCTGCGAAATTACTACAGGAAGGTGTGCTACTAGTTTAGTGGGAGCCATTCCTTCTCTGGGCATCTTTGAGACTACTATCCTCGTCTTCAAGTATTAAAAACAATTTTAGCAATTTCACTTCCTCAGCAGGTTTCTGATTTGTTCCATTCCCTTTTCTTCTGTTTTCAGTGTTGTCTCTTGGTCATGAATTTACATTCGTGGAAGAAGAATTTACTGATATCTTTGCGTTAGTCTCTTTTCTACTTTGGTTTTCATGTAACCTCTTTCACTTTTTCAAGGTGAAACCTGTCAGGATGTCAGTGCATTATAAGTATTGAGGTGAGATGTATGACCAGATCATCTAATCCACGTTTCTGTTATTGACAAATTGTTTCCTAGTGAGATGTGTGATTTAGTTTTGACATTCTCAAAGCAATGGACTTCTTGCTTTTTCAGTGGTGATCAAGGATTTTTTTCCTCACAGTCTTTCTTTTTTTTTTTTTCTTCCTGCTATCACCTTGTTTTTCTTAATAGTGGTCTCTTGCATGACATTTGCCCATTTGCTTGCTTTTTTGGCTTTATAATTTCCAAACATATGTTTAGCACATTTCAGTGCTTTATTGATGAGATTAGTATTCCCAGTTTAGATGTGAGGAAACTGAACCACAGAAAGGAAACTAGATCACCAAAAAGCCAGGAACTGAACCCTCAAAACCTGGTTGCCAATCTGATGCTGCCAATCTGACCCAGCTTTTTCTGTTGCAGTTGCTCTTCTCTGCTAGATCCATTCATTGAGTCAGCCCCTTTGGCTTCAGTGCCACTGCTGCTGGATCCACCTGCTGTCTTTACGAGTTGATGTGAAGACTGGGTGTGTTAAAGCCTCAGCTTTCTCAGGAGGCTAGCCCACATCATCCTGAGAGTGGAGATGGGGCATCCTGGTGGATCATGTTATGCCATGACAAGCCAAGCTGAGTCCTGGTCAGGCCTATGCTGCACATTGTCATCTGTTTCCAAATTCTGCTTCTCCGTAATAATGTCAGCTGGCATTGCATGATCTTATTGCTGTTTGTTTTACGCTAATTCTCCGAAATCCATCTGAGCTGCCTCTTACACCTGGCAGGTCAGCAGTCCCACCCAACGTACCCTCCTCTGTGCGTAAGAAAGGCACACGCAGTCATGGAGAACTCAACCTCTTGCTGCAGACCCAGAGTATGAGTTGCAGTCTCAGGTTGGCTTGTATCACAGCCACTGGTCCCCGTTTCTGCATAAGAATGTCAAAGCTGACTGGATATTGTGACAGCTACAGTGCTCCCTTGTGTGCCATCACTTCTAGAAGCAGGTATGACTTGTCTGTTTTAACCTGAAGGAGGGATGTTTACAGTCTAGTTAATGATCTGAATTCCAGTAGTATCTAAAAACGGCAGTCAAGGACTAATTTGCTGTTGTGTTGGTTGTATACGAGTAAGCACAGCAAACTTTTCTATGGTAAGTGACAAATAAGTTTGTCTTTGGCACCAGTTCAAAGCTCTACTTGTGAGTAGCCGAGCTTGTCACTAGTGCTAATGATTCATTACTGCTGTCCTGTTAGTATGGAGTTTTCTTTTTGATTTGGGTTTTTCAAGTTACTTACCTAAAGTTGTCCAGTGGTCAGTCAGAGTTAGAATGAGAATTCACACACAGCTGGATCTTTTCCTTCAGTGTAGTTTGTACTTAGATCATTAGCTAAATTAAACTTCAGGCTGACTTTATGCTGGCAGAACATTATTATCCAACTTGGTCTGTGTCCAGAGTGGCAGAGGTAATGGTCTTTTCCGATGAATGGCTTAAAGTGTGTTACCCTACTATGCCTGCCTGCTATTTCCTTCCTTCCCAGGTGGGAGTAACCTTGTAAGCAACTCTGATTAGCACAGATGGCTGTGTCTCTGTTGTTCCAGCCCTCCCAGCAGCCTGCTCTGATCTCAACAGATGGAGTGGGCTTGGTGCTCCAGTGTTAGGAGCTGCAGAGGACATGTGTATGCTTGGTGGAAGCAGCAGACTGAGTGACTCAAATATTTATGGTGTTCTTCCTGTTGAAAAGATTAATGTGGAGATTAAAAGTAAAGTGCAGAAAAAATTACTATGCTGCAGAAGTAACTGTGGTTCCCAGTGTGGAACTATAAGCAACAAAACTGCGGAGACTGATTTATGAAGAACAAAAAAAGGAGGAATTCTGCAGAGCTCAGGTAAATGATGACAACTGCTAGGCCATGAGGAAGGCAAGCAGCAATATAAAATGGGACACACGGCCACAGCCAAATTCAAGGGAACGAAAATGAGTGTACAAAGTGCTGGCTGAACATTGCAGAAATGTTTTGGGCAGTGAGACCTTTCTTCTTCTTCCTGAGGGGAGTGGAAGAGAGCTCTAGCACTCTAGATAAATTGGTTTTGTAGTGAATAAAACAGGGCTACACTATGTCTTAGAACTTGATGGCTGTACAGGGGTGTAAGAGTGGGAGGAAATATGGACTGCTCAGACCTCGGATCTGTCTGTGCAAAGGCAAGTTTTGGCTTCTCTGCCTTGAAGCAGGTGTGTGAAGAGCAGCAGGTAGATGCTGCAATTCTTTGTCCTAAAGCGTCTCCCTCTCTTTCTGCTTCTTTTGATGAAATTAGGGAATTACAGTAATTCCTCTGGCTCTTTTGTGAATCTCCTTTTTCTTTCCTTATAGCCTGAGCCAGTTCTGGCCTGTACCAACTGCAGGTTCTTCCTCGTTCCTGGAAAATTCTCAGGGGATTAATGTTAAACTGGAGCCAGGTGCCCAGGCTTTCCTCATGTGACAGATTAGCTTGGATATTTGGAAGGGAAGGCATATGACACACACTTTGGGAACAAATTCTAGGGATATAGAGTCAGGTTACCCCGCATGCATATGCCCGTGTCTCTGAGCTGGCAAAGATCATACTCCTTTAGCTCACCCACTGCTAGGAAATCTCTCAGCCCCCGGTTTCCTTGGAAGAGCTTCAGCTCTGTTTCTTCCCATAAGGTAATCAGCGCAGTCATATTGATTCACTGAGTGAAATAGGCTTTGAATATCAGATAATTTACCACCTAGGTGGAAATCAGGAGCAATACCAATTAAGTCAAAAGGTTATCGGGTTTGAAAGCGGTAGGAAAGTGGAATGAGACCCCACCATTTAACAATGAAGCATTTATGATTTTTGAAGTATTTTTTTCCTTCCTGGGAAGAATCCTAGAGCAATACACCATAGATCACAAAATGAAAAAATGCCAGAAGATAAAAAGATAAAATTTTGGAGAGTGATGTGCAATTCCCCTCAGCACAGGGCAATCTTAGTCTCATTCAAACATCCTTTCAAGTTTGTTTTTTCCCTTTTCCCTACCTTAGTCCATATACCTGGTTGACATAAAGTTGCCTTCTTGACAGTTTGGCTTCTTCCTTTTCATTAAACAAATTAGCACAGTAGATGAGCAACCCAGATGCATTTCCAGATATCCTTTTTATTCCTTATTGACTCCTGCACAGGAAGTACACCATTCACATTCAGCATCTGTGCAGGGATCCGCATTTAGGTACTATAGTGCTCTCTTACCATTTAGAACATGTTTTCTTGGGGAACAGCAAAGCCAATGAGTATTACTGAATCTGATTATGCAGGTACAGAAGCAGACCATACGTTCCGCGTGTGTCCTGTGTGCAAACACAGGAGCTGCTGCACCAATCCATTGCGAAGAGCAGAATAGCTGTCTCCTACAGGGGCTAATGCATGTTCTTTATAAGTAGGTATAAAAATCGCTTCTCTATTTAATGACTCGGGTTGGATCAGTGAATAACATTTCCTTTGTACCCCGTGTGATGAGCAGCTTCATTGTCTGAAGTAAGAGAACTGAGAACAAACTAGGATTTTATCGTTACTGGTGTAACAACACATACTGTGCTTCATCACTCAGTGATTTCTAACCTTTTCTTGGCTTTACAAAGTTACTGTACTGTACCACAGTCACATCCAATACCAGTTGGTTTTCTGTTTTTTCTGTTTTCATCATCCCAGAGTCTCTAATGCATAAGATTTCCTCCAATTTCTGTCATTTAATCTGGACTTGGAGCCAGACAAAATGCCACAATTTTAGCCTGTGGAGGACTTTGAATGTCATATTGGCAAATTGGGCTTTTTCTTCCATTGTTCTGTGAAATGTTTCTCTAGGTCGCTTACTCTCTTTTCCAGAGGATGCTAGCGCTCGATAAGGGTATTGTACAGGTAACAAGTCCTGGGACTGTCTACCCTCCTACTCTTGATAATGTTACAAAAATTTGCAACTGGCCTTTGCCACCCAAGGAGAGAAGCTAGGATGCAAAGTATAGAATTACAAGGGTAAATATTTATTCATGTGCATGAGGTTTCCAAGCCAAACTGGGGCACCCCAAATGTTGTTTTACGTAGGGTTCTTATACCCTTCAAGCATTCAGGTACAACACGATTTGACCAATAACTAATACTCACACTACTGATTACTAATAATTGTAAAACATTGCAAAGCAACTATATTTCTGCAGCATTCTTGCTGCTTGTCTATTGATCCCGATGTCCCTGGAATCAGTTTTGCTGTAGTTACTTATCTATGATGCCAGACGACACTGGGAGAGTTTCAAAGATGTGTTCGAGGGGCTAGGATGCTGGCGTTATCTTGGTTGTCCAGGAGTATCTTTTATCCTTCATGGGCATCTCAAAGCTTCCAAGAAGCAAAGCCCTTATTTCCAGGGCCAGGCTGTACTTCAGTTTGTTTTACGTAAGCATGAACAATACCAAAGCCTTCAGTAACATTCCATGACCTCATTACATTGCAGTGCATAATATGAACTAGCACTTATTAACAAAGTTAATACAGTTTCATACTATAAGGTCTGATTGATATTAGAGTTAGGGAAGGGAATTTTCAGAACAATAAACTGGTTTAGAATTTTTTGGAGAAACTTCTCCGATGGAGTCTGAGGATGATTTAATTTTCCTATCAATCAATGTGGTGGATTTTTGTGACTTTAATTCATGAAGCCAGTGTTGAAAGTTCTTTTTTTTTGTTTGTTTGTTTTTGTACCAGCACTGACCATGCTGCTTGTTTGTTGTGCTTTTTATAATTGTCTTGCTACCTAGCACCTAATATGTTCTTGCTTCTTATTACACGGCAGGTAAAATTATTTACATCTTTTAAAATTATTTACATCTGTATCTACATTTGATGGGTGTCTTTGGGACAATGCTAGCCATTTATTTTGTCTTTCTGTTATTTTAAATGAGCTCATTTATTTGGTTTCATGTACTAGCAGAGGTTGCTCCTTACATTCAACAATATATTGAGCAGATCTTGGCAATATCGTTGAGAAAACCCAATAAAATCTTAATAGGTTGTATGATACTCCATTATATTTCTTACTTGCCTGTGATGATCTCATCCTCTGTGGACTGTGACCTAAGTCTATACAGAGAACAGTGGAGTTGTTATGTGATCTTGCTAAACTCCAGCTGTCATTGAAGACCACTGGCTGATGTCACCATCTCCAGGTACAGGTTCAGTGACGCACAGTCCTTTGCGCCTTGATTATTTTTGCTGCTAACCCAATATACTGTAATCTCCCTGAGATTTGTCTCTCGTTACATCTTTTAAAGCTCTTGCAGGACTTTAGCATTTCTTGCAGGTGGTGCCTGATGCTTTACAACTTGCTAGTATGTCAGAAAGCAATGGCATGTGAGCTGCCTGTTCTGAAATTTGCCTCTTTCCTTCAGACCTGGTGATTCCTTTTATATAATAGAGTAATGTGTGCTTTCCCTAGGTGTTACACTTGGGCAGGTCATCTGTGTTCAGCAGCTTTACTATGAGTCTTCTTCCTCAGTGGCTTCTCTTTCTTGTTCTAGGTCTTGTTTCAAAGTGCAAGGAAACTCTTGAGAATTTTTCTGTCACTTGCCTGAAGCATCTCTCCAGTAACGGTTTCCTCTCCAGCCGCTTTCACATTTTTGTGTTTAATAATGGAATTTCCTCTCAGTGTTACAAGTTAATTACACAGAAGCTCTAAATATTTCAGTCTATGTTACTGCTTTGCTGTCTTCTCTTCTGAGTGCTCTTTTGAGCTTGCATCAGGGGAGAGAAGATATGATTTCTGTCTGTCCTCCCATTTCAGATATTTGTTTCATCTTTCACTTGTTTGGAGGGTTGTCACTCATTTGGAGACAAATCACTCATTTTAATCCCAAAGTTACATGATATAGCCTTTTGTTGTGGTCCTCAAACCAGGACAGCTTTGATCCTAGTTATAATCAGAAATTAAAAAGTAATGAGGACAGAATGAGTCTTCCATGCTGAAAGTATGAAACCTGTGACGTATGAATTTCCTGAAAGAAGAACTTTTAGGGATTTTATTTCACATGTAAGTCACATCTTGCTTCCCACTGTTGGATATACATTTGCTTGATAATTTGCCCATTGTTGAGTCTTTATGAAGATAGGTTCATACCAAATTATAAAGTAGGAGTGTTAAAGCATTATTCTCCAGCTGAGATACAGGACTGTACTCTGTGTGTGCTACATGCCTTCAAACATGGGTTGTGAGGTGATCACACTTGTTTGTTACCAGCTCACTATAGTCAATTCTTGTAGTAATACCTGTGGGTTGTCCAGAAATTAAGTTGTGAATAATCTTTTGCTTGTGCTGTTCCCAGAGCACGTGCTTGATGCCTGGAGTATTTTGAGCACTGGTGACAGAAGACATTTCTGGCAGGCCAGGGAGACAGCTACTTTTCATGAGATGTCAAAATCAAGGAATTTATTCAAGTGGTCAGGTTTGGCTGCTTTTTGAGACCCTTAAAGCTGACCTTGTAGCTTCTAGCTTTAAGTGTCTTAGTAGTCATTTATAGCATCCTTAGCAACTAGTAAGAACTGAAAGTTGGACCAAGTGTGAAGGCAGATCAAAGGCTCAAGAGTCAGGAATAGCTGACACTTTTTCTGAATTGTTGCACTACAAGCTTAATTTGTTCTGGGCTTTTCTTCTCTCTTATGTCACAGCCTATGATAAAGATTTGGCTGCTGGAACTTGGTTGATTTCTAGTTCAACTAATGATGAACAAACTGGAACAGAAGTGGCTTCTTTCTCTTTGCTGGTCTATGTCTCGCTTGGGTTAATTAGAGGATACCACACCCGAGCTTTGGTCCCATAATTGACTTCTGCGTGACTGCAGAGTGTTTTTTCCAGGTAGTTTTTCCCCTGTGCTGACTTTCCCAGCTTTTGCCACATTAAAAGCATGGACCTTAAATAGCCACGTTTGTTAGCTACGGGCTGGTATTGGTACTTATCCCCTGTAGCCAGGCTGCTGCTGTCGCAAGGCTGTGGGACCCTACACAGGCGTGAAGGACTTTGTCCTCTGTTCACATCAAGGCAGCACCCACCCTTGTTCACAACCTCTCCTCGTGGCTCGTTTCCATGACAGCAGTGATGGCCAAGGGTCGTGGTATTTGGAGGTCAGGAGAGAGGCTGTTTGCCTTTCTCTCTGAACGCAGGCCTGTTTTCAGGCATCACTGCAAAAGTCCCTTCTTCTGCTACGTTTTCCCTACATCAGTATCTTTTCCACAGGCAAATAAAAACAAGACAGTCCTCAGATGTGCAGCCAGTAGTTTGTCCCAGGGGGTGAACAAGGGAGGAGTGAGAGAGAAGAGCGTGAAAACTCCAGAGACAACCTTATCTAACAAAAGCGAGGATGGTGCGTAGCACGGCACAAGAAAATTCTTGTGGTGGCTTTTTTTTGAGTGACTTGAGGAGACATGGCGAATCAGCAGGCCAGGAAGGCACAGCTGATACACAGGAGCATGCTGCAGGACAGCCAAAGCATGTTATGGCCCGGTGGGGCCCCACCAGAGGTGCAGACGTGCTCGGCAAAGACCTGCTGCTTCCCCCGCCTTCAGATGGGCCAGCGCTGCGGAGCTGACTTTGGCCCCTGAACCCCGTCTCGTTTCAGAGGCCAGTGAGCATCCAGACTCCTTCCCACCCACAGCAGGTAACTTGTGCAGGATTTAGTATCCTTCCTTGTTGAGCAATTCCCCCTTGGAAACCTCTCAGAGGAGGGTTTTCGGGCGGGGGTTCGGCGCGGCAGACAAGTTAACTGGGAGCTCCCTCTCCTGGCGGCGGACTGCGCCGGGGCGGCCGTCCCGGCAGCGCCGCGGGGTGCAGCTGCCTTCAACTCGCTGTAACTCCACAGAGCCGGGCTGGCAGGGCCGGTGCCAGCAGTTTTGGAAAAGCGGGGGTAGAAAACCCCAAGCGCCAGGTTCTGCCTTTGCCTCGTGTCGATGAAATGCAGACACGGTCGCAGTATTGGATTGTCTCTGTCTTAGTGATGCCCACTCTTGCGCTTACTTGACTTTATCTGTCTTCCGTTGGCCAGGGCCAGGCAGTGCCTTGCCTTGTTGCTTTGTGACGAGAAGCATCGCAATTTCTGTCTCGCACCCCTTCATACTTAAGACAGGATGGAAGAAAGCATCTCTGCCATCTTCTCTCTCGCACACCAGCCGTTCAGTCCTGGCTTTCTGTGTTCATTCTGGGCTTTGTACCTGTCATTCTGACAGAGTCTCAGTGCCTGTAGGATGTTCTGTGAAACTAAGTGGTCTGGGAGCAGACCGAGTTACTGTGTCTGTGCTGTTTAACAGGTACCTTCAAGTAATCTTCCATGCTTTTGGTTCTTGCTGTGTATGACTGCAGTCTCCACATTATTTGCAATGATTTGTGAGAGCAAACAGAGCTAGCAGTGCACTAATTTTGAATACCACCAAAGCAAGTCACTTCCCTACTGATTATCCCCATTTTAAAACGGGGTGGAGAAGTTGTTGATGACATGAGGGTAGGGATGATCATTTCTGGCAGAATAACAGAGTGGATCTGTACCTTGGGTGTGGGAAATAAGGGGCAGGTTGAGGGAAAAGAAGGATAATTTGGGGGAGGTTTGTCACTGAAGGATGGAAAGGAATAGTGAGCAGGGTGGTCCTGAGTGTATGGAAGTTGATTGGTTTTAGGAAGACAAAATGTGTCTGTGGTCATGACAGAAAAAACAGAGGGAGGGTCATGATTTGGGAGGAATGTTGTGGTAATGGGAATCTTGTATGACTAAGGACAGGAGATGACTGTTTTGAAGGAAAGTCATTGTCCAAAGACTGAAAATAGTTTGAAAAACAACAAAGGAAGGAAAGCCTAGGGCAATCCCACCACATCAGGTTGTTGAGGTTTATTAACTTCATTTAACTGGCCTTCACTGCTAGGAAATATTCTACTTCTCATTTTTGTTTAACTGTCCTGTAGCCCTGGGCGAGTGGCCTGCTGTTGCAGAGCAGCGAGGAGTGCCTCCATCACAATGACAGCATGCCTGAGCATGACCTGCAGCTTTCCACTTGCTCTGCAGACCTGATGTGTATCTTCCAGCCCACAGTGACAGGGAATGATCATGTAGTTGTCCACTTAGGGCGGTCAGGGTAATTCTGGCCTCAGCTGTTTGTGCTGGGCCTTGTCCGTCTGACAGGATAACTGAAGGTGTTGTACAGGTTTTAAAGGGCTTTTCTATGGCTTTGGGCATTGAGTGAGATGAGGGTGCTTACTGAATAGATGGATACCAGCTGACATCCTGATGCTGAGACCAATGACATCTCTGGCAAGCATGATGTGATAGGGCCACAGCGCTAGACAGTTTTTTCTATGTGGATAGGCTTCTGAAATACTTGTGAATTGTCGTGGGGTAATATAGGGTGGAGTAGCCACAAAAGCCACAGGAACAAGCCACTCCATGGCTTGACTCTATTTGTTCAGGAAAAGCACTGTATAGAACTCTGGAGCTTTTTCTTGCTTAAGTTGCTCGTGATAAACGGATGAGCTGAAGAAAGAACAAGGCATCCTTCAGTGTAGTAAAACAACAGAGATCTTGGATCAGATAAGGGACAGCGCTAAAAATAACACTAGCTGCTGTATCCTACGTGATGATGAGGCTGTGGCAAATGTAACTTGCTAATCAGATCTAGCAATGGGCTGATTTGAAGGCTTTGCTTCCTGGTGACAAGTACTGATTGGTTAGGGCTTCCTGAGTTTGGGGACTTGGTAAGAGATAAGTTTCACATGAGAAGAGTGGCCATATACTTGTTTTCACAGCCTCTCTGAGGAAGTCCTGTTTCAAACATGTGACCCGCAGCCCAGGCTCTACACCCGGGCACCGTTTACCTGGGAAAGACAAACTGGAAAGCTGAGGCATGCTGAGCAACAGAAAGTTGACTCCCATTTCTGGGTGTGTCTATAGGGTTCATATAGAGTGGATCATCTTTGTACAAGGATATGGGGTCACCCAGGTGAGATGAAAATAATCCTTAATGGAAATGGATTGTGGAAGCTGAGAAGAGTGTGCTCACCTTCTCTCCTCTGTCAAGAGTGAGGCTTTCACTATTTCAGGGAAGTGGCTGTTTTCTTTCTTTTACTGCAGTGCACTTTGCCTCAGTGGTGAGGTCTCAGCCTTAAATTTGCAAGGCACTCGGAGTAGTAGGGTGGGTATGCAGTGGATTGTAAAATCACAGCTGTGCCAGAGACATAGAAGAGTACTCGTTGGACCACTACGCTGAGACACCGAATTGAGAGAACCAGAAGAGGAGAATGAAGGGCTTGGAAGAAGAGGGGAAGAAAATTGACTCTAAGCCACTTCTGTCGCTTCTGCCAGGTGGCCCATTTAATCCAGCAAGTGTCCCACAGATTGTCTTTCTTTTTTGTGTCTAAATATGAGCATTGCTTGCTAAAGATGACTGTGTTGTTGAGCCTGCTCCCGTCATGGCAAAAAAGCAGAATGAAGCATGAAAAGTAACTGGGGTTCTTCACTTCAGTTATATTTCTGGGAAAATCATGGCTTCCTGTGGCACTTTCCATGTACGTGTGTCTCTTGAGATGCCTCTGTTCAGACATGTGATAGCTGGCAAGAAAAGCCTCATCCAGAATCACATTATGACAGCTTTTCACTAACATAGTGTCTGTATCTCTTTGAAAATTGATGAAGACTGCGATCTTAGGAATTGCAGAGAAATGACCACCTGATACAGGGCCAGATCATTTGGACACCTGCAACCCCAAATGCATTAATGTCTTCATGGATATTAATTCCTCTTAACTTCTTTCCTTCCAGTGAATCTAATTAGTCATCCATTGGTCTTGCAACACTGCACAGCAAAGCCAGCAGGATACAAAATGGGGAGATACTTCTAATCTTTCCTTTTTTTCAGTTTTGCATCCTTCTGCATCACGCTACATGCTTGCAGCTAGCTGCTTGAATAGTCTTCAGCATGAAGCCAAGGTCGTTGTGTGCTGACTCTGGAGGCTCTGGTTGGTTAATTGTCTGCAGACTGATGTGCATCTGGTCAGTGGTATTCCATATTCTCGTCAGCAGTGTGGAGAGGGAAAGACAGAGTGAGCTAGGGAATCTTGCTGATCATGGTAATTTATTTCAGTTGGGGAAAGCTGTTGAGGTTTGTTAGACACCCCAAGAGGAATTAAACATCTTGACAGTGCAGTGAGAGGTGAAATTTGACATGGATAAAGCTACAATAATGCCCATTGCCAAAAGTAATCCAAGTTTCTCTTCACCCACCTGGGCTCTGAATTTGCAATCTGCTCTGAAGGCAGAACATTAGGATAGATGTTATCCCAGACAGCTTAATGAAGACTGTAGCTGCAGTTTTAAAAAGGGAACTGAGCTGCTTCATGTTTGAAAAAAATAATATAGTAACAGAGTGAACTCTGATACAGGAATATTCTGGTAGAAAGTTAATGAAGAACACACCCCACAAAATTAACACTGCGGTTGCCTCCTGCGGAGAACAAGAGCTCAGCAGGTCAAAAAGAATTATCTACTTGTATGGATATTAAAAGTGCCTCAGATCAAATGATATGAGAGAAATACTTAGAAGGCTATTCCATCTGTATTTTTCAGAGACATAAGCTAAATCCTCTTTGAGGCATGGAAGAAAGTGTTATGGACATGGTTATTGTTTCTTAGAGGTTTTTTTTTTACATCTTTCCTTTGAAGCATTAGCGCTGGCTGCTGCCAGTGGGACAGAACATCAGAATGGACTTCAGGTCTGATCCAACCAGGAAATAAATTATATTTCCATAGCAAAATTACAGTGATACACAATACAGTGCTCTGTACTGTAGTAAGCTCTCAGATAGTACTTAGTTTTGGTCATCCCTCCTTTGAAGAAGAACAAGACTGACATCTTGTTAAATGCTAGATCTGTGAAATTTTGTGCTGAGTTGGACAATATTGCATTCAACAGGGGGCAGCTTCAGAAAGTCTACAACACAAATGCAAGAGGGGAGGTTTTAAGAGCCTGGAAAACTCTGCACTCCTGACAGGAGCAAGTCCTGGCTACCAGATTAGCCTGCCCAGGAGCGAGGCACAGCAGAGTATGTGAAAAGCATTTTGACCTGTTAAGGTAAGGAGCATAAGGATGTACCAGAAAATACAAGGAGAACCAAGGGCAAACACTACCTTTACAGGTTGCATAGTGCTCTGAATGTTTATAGTGAGTATTTTAAACCCATAAAAGTAGGAAATAGAAACATTTTCAAAACATAGTTCTCCCCTTACAAATGCACAGGGTAGACAATACTGCTTTTTCGTAGGGTGATCAAATGACACTGGATTTTAAGTACCTTAATTATTGATTTGCCTTTTCAGTGCCAGGTTAAAACCCAAACACTTTTTCCTGGAGCCCTAATCGTTTGGGGGCCATTATCACACCAGATGGCACAACTTTGGTTTCTATTTTTCCCTCAACTTGCCACTCTTGATTTTTGATTTGCAAGCATTATTATTCTGGGAAAAAGTGGTGTTCTGACAGTCTAAAGGTGAGATTCTCCTCCTTGCAGGCTACAGCAGCGTAGGAAGAGCCAAGGTAAATGCCCAGTCAGCACACCTGGTGCCTCACCTCTAAGACCTGGGCATGGGAGAAGAGTTCAGTCATGAGGGCTGGTTAGTCCTTGTGCTGGTTAAGTGCATTATGGGGACTGCTGACATGACCGTTTTCCAGTATGGACTCACAGGCACAAAACTGAGACCAATCATTTCACAAGGGCCCTTGGAGGCTCAAGGGTTTCCCATCACAGATCTGAGGTCTGATCCTGCAGAGTACTCGGATGAACATGTCAGGTCTTTTTGCTTTCAGCCTGGAGTTATCAGTGCTGTGCAAGCCAATGCCAATTGGGAATTTGAAACAACTTGTGTCATTTCTTCAAAATTTTGCTTGCATTCAGTGGTCTGGCTGGGTGCTCAGACGGCTTTACCTCAATGCTTGTGCAGAACACTCTAGGGCCAGATTTTGCAAAAGAATCTCATGCTTAGCTGTTCCCGCAGGGGTCAGTGGGAGTTGTTGGCTAGTGAGCACTTTCAGTGAGGGGCACCGCCAATGACTGTGCTTCGTCATCCAGTCACTGAGACGCTAGTCTGATGTATTTAGTTGTTTCCTTTCAGGAGGGAAAATATGAGGAAACTTGTTTTCGCAAAGTCTTGTCATTTATCACTTTAGTTCGCAACTTGCGTGCCTTCTATAAAGCAGCTGCATGGTACATTCCTCGAGTCTAGGTCATCATTTGTTGAGGAAACAAATCAAAGACTGTGGCTAGATCCTCAGCTGATGAAAAATGGGATTTGAAGCCAGTCAATTTTTGCTAGCTAAGGACTTGGCTCTTGCTCTTTAAGAACCTGCTTCATCCTTTTTTCTTTTTTAGCATTTCTTGTGATGGGAGACAATTATGAAGTAAAAAGAGAAAAGACATCCAACTGTTCTCATGTGTGACTCTTCCAAAATACAATTGAAGGGTGAGAAGGAGGACGCATAAATAGTGTTTGGATGCGGAAGCAATAAAGCTTTGTCACCCAGCTATTTGCTATTGCGATGTAATAGAGCAAGAGCTTTGAAATCTGCTGCTGCCATAAGGAATTTTGCTCCTCTCACCAGGAACAGCTATAGTCTCGTCACTGTAGAGTGCAGCTCTGGGTATTTTGTCAAGTATTCATAGAACTGCCACTGAGTACAGGATACTCGTCACTGCGTTCAAAGCTGCACCTACAAGCAGTGTCTAGACCTTAGTGACTCTCCCTCAATGGAATTGAATTCTGAGTGGCCACTGTTCTTTCAAAAAGAACATTTAATTGTTTAAAAATGTAATAGTATCAGCCTTTATTGATTTGCAGTCTGGTCTGTGCACTTGCAGCAAACTGATGTTTACAGCTGCCTGTGTGGTTAACCCATGGGAGCAGAGGTAAAGAGCCACAACTGTGCCTCTGAGCATACAAAGGAGTTAACCATACATTTTCTGCTGAGAATCTTGGAAGTTACAGCAAAGATTAATGGGCTCTAGTCAGGCGATATCTTGTAATTACACATCACTGCCCCTGAGTCAGTAAGACCACCCGTGGTACTCCGTTTGCTAGGGCACGTCGATACAGCCCAGCACTACGCTGAACTGCAGCACTGGAATGGTCAGATGCTGTACTAACTTGGCTGGTCAGTGAAATGTTATCTATCGTCCTAGCACTGCCATTGGCTTATCTAGCAATTTTCAATACACTAATATAATGATCTAGATTTCATTTTCTCTTTCTCATTGTGCTATTTGTGTCCTTCAGGCCTGGTACCTCACAAGCTGTTCTACTGTCCTATGACCAAATGGATGACTTTTTTAAATCTTTTTTTTTTTTTTCTTTCTTCTTTTATTATTTTTTTCTTTCTTTAAATAAAAAAAAAAAAAAACCCAACCTAGCTGCTTCTCTTTACCTAGAATTGTATTTTTTGTGTTAAGTGTATGTTTTGGGGAAAGGAAGGCAGGTTCTTGAAACAGCTACTCTAATTCCTGTTTTGCTGAAAACTGTATATGCTTCCACCAGAACTCCTGCAGCTTGCACTATGTAATTACTGTCCCGTTGGCAGGCTCAGATGAAAGTCCTGCTAACCCATATACAAACAGAAAAGGAGCTGTCTGATCCTACAACAGGAAGAATTCAAAGTGTTTTTCACTGGTGCTGTTACTGTAGAGATACAGAGGCAAACCCAGGAGTTTTTAGGCACTGCCTAAACATGTCTGCAGAACAATGTGCCCTAATTACTCCTGTAGGCTGGTGGGATCCACGGGTCCAAGTTTTCCTAGTGTACGGTCAACAGAA
This sequence comes from Ibidorhyncha struthersii, assembly GCA_013398815.1. NCBI lineage: Eukaryota > Metazoa > Chordata > Aves > Charadriiformes > Charadriidae > Ibidorhyncha > Ibidorhyncha struthersii. The sequence goes on along the minus strand of VZSZ01006260.1, from coordinate 1,509,805 downwards.
GCTTCTCCCTCTCCTTGAGGAGGATAAAACTCATTTAACAGCTGCCAGTGGGGCAGCGTTCAGGAGGCTTCTGTTGCTACAATAAGCAACAGGCCTATTTTGTGCAGGAACTGAAGTCTTACTGCATACGTATACAGTGTCTATGAAAGATGATATTCAGGTGCTGTTGAGTGATACTCATCCCCTGACAGAAAGCAAAAGCAAACTTTCTTTACAGGCAAATACCACAAATGAGAGAAAGCCTTAAGCTGTGTATGTAGATCAACCTGCTGAAATTCTGCTGAGCTACGCACAGAAATAAATTCTGGAGGCATGGACTGTCTTTTAACTCAATCAGATAATGCTTGGTATCTTTTAGCATCCAAATGCTTGTTTCATTAGTCAGGAGCCCGTATCTACTAGGACGTGTAGAAATGGATTTGGCTACATCTGCTGGGGAAGACATAGTAAGTCCAAGGAGCATGCGATTTGCCCGACAATGTCCACTGTCCCCTTGCATTTTCAAAAAGTTTTAGGTTTAAATGGGAAATTAGAGCAATCTGAAGCTTGCAAGATCTCATGCAAGAGGGCTGATGGAAGGAGTTGCCATCAGGACCGCTCTGCCACGTCTCAGGGTTTTGAATGTAGCCTGGCTGGCTGATGTGCACTGAAAATTGTCCTGGCTCTGGGGCTGGCTGCCACGAAGTCTGGTGAGAAGTCTGATTGTTCAGAGTTGTTTATTTTGAGGTGGTTAAGAGGAGATTTGCCACTGTCCACATCCTCTCTGTGTCCGAAATTTGTTTGTAAGGGCTATTTAGACTGTCCCTTTACAAAGGATGTGAAAGTTTAACATTGATTTCTCAGCCAATGCCCATGTATTTTATAGACCTGTATGGTGTTTCGTGTTTCCATCACCTTTTTAGATGAAGAGCATCGTGAAGAGAAGAGACTTTTATCTCTGGTCTTACTGGGAAAATTTTGAGGGGAAAACCTCAGCTTTTTTTTTTTTTCTTTTTTAAAGCCAACCAGTCAAGGATAAAATAACTATTCAGGCAGAAAAGTTAGTGTGACATTTCAGATTTTTTGAGGTTCCAATGATTTTTTTAAATTAATTTTGACTGAAATTTTATCTGCCATGGAATATGATTCCCATCCAATACTTCAGTGATTTATGCACCCACACAATGGTGGTTTGGGCAATAACACATTTAATGTTTTTTTTATGGAGTTGCTTGGATACCTAGACCAAGAGTGTGTGTTAGAGGAGACTGGTTGGCTTGGGAGTGGAAAACAAGCCCCTGCATTGCTCTGAATTTCACATGTAGTAACAATACCCCATAGTCACAGGTTGCTTTATGGTGGCTGACGTGAAAACAGTTGGTGTTATCGGTGAGGTGTGAATGGACTGGCACACAGGTGTCCACTGCGGGCTGTGCGGGCCCCAGAGGCAGCATCAGAAATAGCAGCCCTCGGCTCAGCTGTGGGGCACCACCAATAATGATGGTAGAAGAACCTTGATCACTCCTGCCTTTTTGTGGCATTCGTTTTTGTGTCGAGACTGGTGGTTTTCATTTAGGATATTCTTTCTCCAAGTCACGTGCCAGGTTGGTTTATATTGCTCCTTATGCCTTGTACCTTTTCTGTTGCTAAGCAGAGGATTTTAGTTCCTGAAATTTGTCATTGTCACTACAGTTCACTCAGGGTATCACCAGCTCTATGGAAATCATAGAGGTGGGACCCAAACGCAGGAGCTCCATGTGGACTGGCCACTAAAGCTCACAGGAGTTTGTTGCTGTAACAGAAATGGCAGCACGAGGAGGGTGTGGGTCTCACAAGTGAAAGCATGGCTTGCTAAAGAGCACAGCGGTCTTGTGGCCAGGAAATAGTGCTTCTTCGTGGTGTGAAATACGTGGTAAGGTGGGGGAAAATACGTATGTGATGCTGCATACTTGGAGGGGGAAATGTTAGATGAGTGGAGGGATGGGGTGTGTGTGGAAGGGTCTGTGTGAAGTGCATGGGTAGGAAAGGGTTTGTGTGCAAGGAGGTTCATCAGAGTGCCGTGAGTTAGTGAAGGAAAGAGTGGGCTTTGCTGCTGACTGCTCTGTGTGCTTAGTAGTGCTTTGGCTTGCAGAGGAGGAGAAATGTGGAGAAAAGAGTGGTGTCGTAGGGCTCTTCGGAGGTAGTAAGTAACCTGTGGTTTGAGGAGACTTATCTATAACTATGGGTGGCCATTTGAATGGCTGGAGTGGAGAATATGCACACTGGTTCAGTTTCCTTCCCTTTCACTAGTGGCTGTAGTTTTTAAGCAGTGGCTTGGGGTAATGTCATTCTGGTGAAGGATCACAGAGATCAGAAACATTGAACCCAAACCATACACACTCCTTCCTTAGCATCTGGGCCATAGAGGATATTCGCTGAAGTGTGGGGGTTTCCAGAGGTCACAATTCAACTTCTGAGAGACCGATATATCTCTTGTCTAGTGGTTTTGGGCATTAGAGAGCAAGCAATTCAGGCAGTGAGTTTTAATAACATTTGATTGCTTAACTAACCCCAGTTTCTGGATCCTGTGACAATTCTTGGGTTCTCTGCAGTCTTTTTGCCTAAAAACTTTCTGATTCTTCCATCTTGTAGAGATTCTTTGTGTGCTGTAGTTGGTAGGGCTGTGCTCTTCCTCTAGGACAGCTATACCTCACTGGGTGCAGACAGTGGTCCGTCAATGCAGTTTGCCTCGTTTAGAAACATCTGTTTTGCAGTTGATTGTGCAGTATCCAGAGTACAGTTCAAAAGCCAAGTCTGGTGCTGACTGTCTTGAAGTGCTACCTGAGGTCATCCTATCCCTGAAACTGCAGGCTAAAGAGCAAATAGCAAATTTAATTGCTGGTAACTGCAAAACCTAATTTTTTTTTTTTTTTCATTTCTTTATGAAGGAAGGTCCAAGCATAAATGGAGATGCCTGTGAGATTTTATTTTTAAATGAAAAATAAGCAAATAATTCTTGTCTGTTCAGGTTAAATCCAGTTACTTGCCAAGGAATGCTGTGTTCTTACAAGGCTGGAGGCATACGTGTTTACCTGGCAACGTATTCACAGGCATCTGTGGCAGATCTGTGGTGCCCGGTGCTCTGTGATATTTACCACGTTGCAGATATTTTGCTGGTCCCCAAAATGCATCCTGTGAAAGCCAGCTTGTAACCTGAAATTCTTCTAATTTTAGGCTGATAGCTTGACTAAAAGAAATGGCTTTGCAGTGAGAGGGGCACTGAAAATCCATGGCAGGGAGGCAAATTCGGGTGTACTATTTAAGGACAGGTTTATATGGTCCTGTCAGCTTCAGTGTGGTGACTGCCATGGTGCTCACTCTCTGCACCTGTGGCCTTCTTTTTCAATAGCTTTTCAACCTCTGGCTCCAAGTAGGTCTGTGACAACCCCCCTGGCTTTTACCTGTTGCTGCATGCAGACCTTTTTAAAACAGCAATAAACTTTCCAGAGGATGAATCCATGGAGGAATAATTTGTCTGTAATGCATCCCACTGTCTTAGAGGCATACAGAGGGAATGCATGACGACTCAGTCACTCACTGTGATTTGTGTGAAAGCAAGACTTCAGAGAGATATTGGTACAGGCTTATAAATACTTATTTCTATGGCATATTCCCAGGTTTGGGGGATAAAGGGCAGTGATTCAAGGTGAAGGTGAAACAAAACTTGCCAGCTAACACAGTGCTTTCAGTTCCACTATTTATGCTGAGGATCTGGTACCTTCTGCTTCTTTTTCAGGTAGACTTAGTTTCATTGTAACTGGTTATTATTGTTGGCATGGGAGGCAAGGGAGCAGCTGCAGGCTTTGTTTGCTCTGATTTTGAATTCAACTTTTGGCAAAAGCAATTTTCTATCCAGGATCAGCCATTTCTTTTCTTATTTGTTATGAAACCAGTTAAATAAAAGTCTGTCAGCGCAGAAGTTGAAGGAATGGAGTCGTAGCATTGGATGAGAAGCCAAAGAGGATGAAATGAATTAGATACCAGATTTAATAAACCCTCCATCAATTGTGATGCAACAGTGTATTTCCTGCCCTGCCGTAGAAATGTATTGTGTTTCTCCATTGCATGAAGCATTGGAGTCTTCTCTCACCTAAGGTTAAGGCTGGATAGAAAAATGTGATTTAACTCTTATGAGAAAAAACCTTTCTCCTCTTAGTCCCCAGGTCCTGGTCAGGAAGCAGGAGGGCAGTAAAAGCAGAGAACTAGTAATGCCATGTCCAGGTTGGATCTGGAGTCAGTGGAAGGGGACAAATTTAGGACCAATTGTGCTGTCACTTGTTTGCAAAGATCTTTTTCAGATGAGGAACAGGAATGAGCAAAAGAGTTAGTGGAGCGAATACACAATGGTTGTAAGACTAGCAGCAAGCTTTTTACAGCTTTGCTGGGGAAGGCCCGAGTCGAATTTTGACCAGCTAAAATACTATTAAGCTAATTGTCTATTACCTGCCTGCATGTTGGAAATACTTAGCTATATGGTGTATTGGGACTTCACTATTGGTGCATACCCATTGGGAAGGTAAGCGGTTATCTATGAGCGTTTCTCTTTACAGTAACATACCATGCACTGTGAGGTTGTAAAGGAAAGGCAGGTAATTAAAAATATCTTTTTGGCTCACTAAGCCCCATTTAAACCGACAACGAGTTGTCTTAATTCTGTGCTATCTTAAGATAGTCAGCCTTGTAACAGACTTTTCCACATTCGGTCTTGTCATAGGCTTTTTGACATATTGCTTATGGTCTGCACGAGATGTATTTTGTGTACCTATTTGTGCTCTGTGAATTCTCAGCTGCATGTTCTTGGTCTTTCGAGCCTATTTCAGTTCAAACTAATGACTTTAGAGAACATTACCTAGGCCCACAGAAGGTTTATTGTATTTGAATCAATTGACTTCAATAACCAGAAGGAAAAGAAGTAAGGAGCATAGATCCAGTAGAAAAATAGGTATACAAGGTAGGTACATTCTTTTAGGAAATGCACACTGGGAACTTTTTCTCCTATTGGTAACAAAGCTATTCTTTTGAAAGCCCCAGTTTGAAAAATCCCTAAGAACACCTCCAAAATGAAACAGGATACACCCTCTTACATTGAACAGCTTGGCAGTCTGTAGTCTGTAATAAAACACAATTCAGACTTGTCCTTTGGGAATGTAGTATAACTTTAACATGAGCTTAGAAACATCTAGCCATGATGCTCAGTGGAACGTGCTGAGAATCTGACCCAGAGCTGGGTTATCTCCTCAAAAGCAGTTCCAAGTATACTATGTTCCAAGTCCAGAAATAAAACTTCTTTCATTTGCATTTGGTGAAACAGTTAAAAGGCGAGTTGACCGTGAAGCAGATGTGACACATCAATGGCAGTTTCTGCAGATGAATAACAAAGCTCTTTAGGAGTGCTAAAAATAGTCGTAAGCTATAGTCATGAAGAGGCGATCCCTAGTACCCGATCTATAAATAAGCAAGCTAATGACTAGTATGGTAGGTTTATATCTTTCATATATTTTGGGTACTTTTGAAAGCAGAGGTAGCAAGATCTGGAGGTTAGAGCAAAGAACTGGGAAGTGAGGACTGTTTGCAGTCTCTGAGACTTGGTTTATGGGACTTACAGTAATCACAGCCATAGGTTTTTGGATCTTGCAGAGCAGTGGTACTATTTTCAACCTTCACCAGTTTCCAAATGCTGTCAGCTAAGATGGGTGGGACATTTTAAAATGCAATCCCACCACTAGATGGGGGGAAATAGTTATCTTGACAGTACTTTACAGTCCCCGTTATTAAAAGGAAAACCAAAAAATCTTTAGTGTATGTGCTGCGTCTTTACCCTTTACACTCTTTTTTAAGCACAGTTCATCAGACACAGTGTGGATTCCTGCAGTCTGAGCAGGTAGCTTGGACTCTCTTTATATTAGAGAAAGAGCAATAGCCACATCAGAAATTCATTTTCTCTTTTCCTAAAGTAGATCTCTAAATACATAGGCAGCTGAATGACATGGTAGAGGTACTTGTTTCCCCTTTCCTGGACTATAAAGGGAAACCTAAATGGTCTCTGTCTCCATCTGAGATGGAGACACATCTTTACTGTGGATGTCAAAAAGTGGATGAAGCAAGCCCCATACCTTTTCTTCACTACTTGCTTTCACAATCTTCCTTTCTGTGGAAGCACTGCTGTCTACGAGACTGAAAGATTGGGGAGTGCCCTCGTCTTCCTTGGAAATCTGAAAGGTTTGGGAGACATCTATTTGTTTCTCTTTCACCATCTGTCTCCTCTAAAACAGGGTAATCTCAGGGGAATACAGTTGCGTTGGGTATAGCATGGGGACCACGCTGTGGCCAGGGCTCCTACACGCTGCAGGTTGCTTATTCTGTCTCTTCAGCGTCACATATGCTCCAGCTCTGTGGTTATAGCTGAGGGAGACTTAGAGTAATTTCCACACCTACTCCCTTCTCCAAACAGCTTTCACTTTAACTCATGAAAACGTACAAATGTTTGCAGGTGCTTGAAGATTGGTTTTTGGAGGCAGTGTTTAGTTTTCTAAGACTTATGTCAGTTATGATACCTAAACCAAGCTGACGATGTCCCCTCAGGTAGTTCTTCACCCTTAAACAGATATTTCTGAGAGACTTAGGGATTGATTCAGCCCACAGAGAAAACTAATAGCGAGGTTCTGAGTTTCACTGGTGATGGATGAGGTTCAGGATTCAATCAACAAATCCAGATGGGCTCCTGTATACCATTTTTTCCGGCAAAAGTGTTTGCAATTACAGTTTAGTTGGAAGCTGTTACATTGTAAAAAGCATAAAACACTCTCAATCTGCATCTCGCAAGGCTTTCCAACTTGCCTACTTCCCTGATGTCTTTGTTTGTGCTGAGTTAAAAGGGCACGAATTATTGTGACCTGGGTTGCTGGTTGTTTGTCTTTATCTCTCTTCCTACCTTCAGACATAGTCTTACATGAGAATGGACACACTATACCTGCCAAGAACTTCTAAATTTTGCAGAGGCTTCCTGCTTCCGTTCTAACATGTAAAAACGTGGTTTTACTTGCAAGCAGTTCATGGTAAGAAAACTGTCATAGCTACACCTTTGTATTTAGCTATTGCTGTTTTGTATTCAGTACTTTTTTTTTTATTTCGGAAGTGATTGACAGGAAATGCTTCTAATGGTTCTGCAGGCTTTTGGTGAAGGTCAGTTTCATATTGATGTATGTATAAACACACACGTAAAATATATACAAAATTTTGGGTGGCTCTGACCAAAAGTTCTGGTTTACCATGAATGAAACTTCAAAGTATAGCTCGTTTGGAAGGATACATATATTTTTTAGTTAAAGGAATAAACTGCTTTTGTTTAAAAGATATTTCTCTGTAACAGTAATTTTAAAATAAAAACCTGAAATCTTTAATTTTGCTAATTTCAAACAAAGATACTTCTGTTTTCTGAGAACTAAAAGAAAATATTATATTTTCATCTAAATGCATTGTGTGAGTTCACAAATATTATTGCCTGTCTTGAAGACTGCATTTCTGGGGAAAATAAGTACTGAAGAGAGAGGAAAAAAGAAGCAAGGAAAAAAAAAAAGAAACCAACAGCTCTTACAATGCAATGAACAGTCTCATTAGGCAAGCCAAGGACAGGTGTCATTGCAAAAGGCAGGGGAGTTGCTTCAGATACAGCTAAAGCATGCTGACAAACTAGGGAATAGTTAGTTGCCAAGGTTGATAACCTTGCCTTTTTATTGCCATTATAACTGATTTTTTTTTTTATAAGGTCCAGTTGAGAGGCTGGACATTTTTTTCTATGATCAGAGGTCCAGCTAAGAAGCTTGTAGGGTCCTTCCCATTCTCTTGAGACAGGAACTCTGGCTGGATACCATGCAGGAGTAGTTTTCTTCAGCTGTTATTTTTCCATTACTTTTCAATTCTACCAAAGCTGAACATCACCCCACGCTCCCTTTCACTGGGAAATGTGAGTTCAACATGAACTGTGAAATATGCTGCAGGTTTATGGTGGGAAGGTTATTTTTCTACCTAAGCTGTGATATAATAATACTTTTAAGTTTTCTATCATCCATCTCCCAGCCAGGACAGGATTGCTCTTTGAGGCATAAATTCCTGTGTTCTGCCAGGAAGGCTCTGAATGAGGAAAGAAAGTATGATTTAGGAGCTGAGCGGAGAGCCAGGAGAGCTGCATTCAGTCCCTTGGACTGTTAACTTCAGCAAGTCACTCCCTGGCTTTATGCCACCTATAAAATGGGATGAGAGGCGCCTTCGTTTGCTGTTTGTCTCGCCTCTGTAGGTTGTGGAGCATATGGTGCATGAATTGCCTTTTTCTCGGTGCCAAGGACACCGGGGACCCAGATCGCAGTTGTGGCTTCTGATGCAGGCCATAAACAATAACAGGAAATGAAATTTTTGTCTTGCCTCTGTTTTGGAGAGACCTTCTTAAATATTTCTTTGTGTTCCACCACTTAATCTGTAAAGATACCCAGCTAATTCCCAAATGGGGGGTAGCCACTGTAAAGCTGAAAGGGGTTTCCCCAAAATCTTCTTGCCAGGAGAGAGCTCCTCCTCACCTAACCCTGCCCTCCTGACAAGGGACTGCTTGTTTTTCTTGCTGAGACTTGACTCATGAACCAGCAAGGAGGGAGATGCTTTATGGAGAAGAGAGGAGCCAGTGAGTGGGTGTGGCGAGAGTAAAGAAATGGGATGCATAAAGCAGCATAAGTATTAGTGCTGGGGAGGATGTTGAGCAACATGGGAACACAAATAGGACAGACAGGAGTCATACATAGAGGAGGAGAAGGATTTGGAGGAAGTGTGTGTGTGTAGTATGGTAGTACCAAACAGGGTGAATTAAGAGCTGCAGAGTCCTGTAGCTTGTTCTGCTACTGGCAACATAGTAATTTTACTGAAAGTTTCCACAGGGAAATGCTGTCTTTGAATAAGAAACTGGGGTTTCCTTTGAGGAAAAGCTACCTGAAAAATTTCAGGTTAAATCAGTATTTTGAAGAAAAGTGATGATTTTCTTTTTGCTTTGTCTTAAAATGTTTTTCTCTTTTCCTTCTTTTTGAATAAAAAATATAAAACACAATTCTGTTTTAAACTGAAATGGAAAAAAAGTCATTGTTTTACATCAAACCACAAGCGTAAGCGTGAAATGGGATTTTTCTTTTCTGTTCACAATTTATTGGCTTAATAGTTGTGAATAAAGGTTTTTTTTCACTCGAATTAAATCAGTGGAAAAAAAACTTTTGGTTTTCCAGCTCATTTTTAACTATCGCTAAGTTGCACGGTACTGTTTAGGCACATATAACGTTTCTTGACAGTTAAGATCAAATGTTCCGTTGGGAATGAGTGGCTGCAGTGCTACGCACTTATGACTCACTTCTTGGGTAATTGTGGCTTGCATGGTCTCTCTCGTGCTGAATTTGAAGACATAAACGAAGGGCAGAAGGACCACCATACAAGCATCACTGATAGGACACTGGGAAATCGGTGGCCTCCAAGCGTTACTGAATCCCTTCTGCTTTATCGTCATCTGTTCTTATCTGCAGGGCCAGTTGTAGGTATGAGAGAAGTAGGCAGCTGCCCAAAGTAAGTAGGCAGCAGGAAGTGGGCAGCAAGACGGCTGCCTGCCTGGCCTGTGCCAAAGCCCTGCAAAGCCAGGCTGCTGCCGGAGAGGTGTGAGATCTGGGAGGCTGTAGCTGGCCTTTCCCGGGACCACAGCCTCCACCCACCCTGCCATCGGCCACGCAGATGCTGGGGCTTCATGTCCCACAGCTCTTCATCGCAGGTTCTTCCCGTCTTTTCCCGGGAAGCTCCCGGGAAAGCTCCGGAAGCTCCCGGCGGGAGCAGCTTGTCCCCTGTATATTTCAGTGTATATGGATGGTAAACCTTGAGCTGTCTGTGCTTGGCTGCACAGCAAACTCTGAGAGTCTGCTTCTCACTGCATTAGGCAGCGCTGAGGCATTCATCACCTGCAGCAGCTGATCAAAGAGTAGGGAGTCTTTTCCTTGAAAATACCTCCCTGCAGATTAAAATGTGCACATTGCCTGAGTCAATCTGATTTTTAGCAGGCTGCCTTAAATCTATGCGTGTCTTTCTCTTTTTAGAACAGTATCTTCAGCTTTCCTTTTAAGATAAAAAGCTACAGGAAAGTCAAATTGGCAGTAAATATAATTCCTTATATGTATATACAGTTTGCATAAAATACATTCCAGTAATGTCTGCTCTGTCAGCTGGAGAATAGAACTATTATTTTAATTTACACTTTGTTTTTTGGGCTCTGACATACCAGACACTCTGGAAGGGAGTGTTAGCTTAGCTGTCTCTGGGTTGAAGCAGTGTTTAAATGGTTCCATTTTTGGTGCAGATCTAACATCAGAATGGAAGTCTTTGAGATGTCAGAAAAGAAACTAATTATGGCCACGAGTTTTGAACTGCTACCCTGTCTTGACAAATGGCGTGTGTAATTGGAAGCAGCAGAATAACCCATGCACTCTCTAATCTTGTTGGAAAAAAAATTGTCATCTATCATCAAGTAAATATTTCCTCTTGCCAAATGGCTGTTGGAATGAGAGTTGTATGTTCTCTAGTATTTGCTATGGACTGTACAAAAATAATTCAAAGCAAAGTGACTTATTGTGTTAGCATTATATACATACAGGAAGCTGTAAACCAAGTATCAGGGAAAAGGAATTAGAATTGAAAAAGTAAAGTAGCATTTGGAACTCATAGAATTATATATATTGGTCTTCTCGCTGCTGGGAACAAAGGCCATGTCTCTTAACCCTAAAAACTATCTGGTGTGTAGTTGGATAGGAGCCTTTCCACTGGCAACGGTGGTGGTGATTTATATTCTCTCTCAACCAACCCCAGACTGATGCAAAAGGGGGTTTTTAGACTTCATGTCACAGGAAATAACCATCCTTCAAGTGAGATCTAAAATTGAAGACTTAGCCTTACCTTTTATCATTTCATTCCATTAATTCTTTCAAAGCTTTGTGTTTGCAGTAATTTTGTTACTTGTTTCTTGCTGTAGTAAGGTCAGATTTGTCTGATGTTTCTTGTTTCTTCTTTTCACACTCTGTTTTGGACATGAGTTACGACTGAATCCTTTTTAGTTCAAGCTTCTCTCTCTGATGCTCGTTATCTCTGTAATAAGCTGAAGCCTGTCCACTTAAGGAAGGCCCTTTTGGAATGGAGTGTAACAAGCGCTTTGGATGTCACAGTCACTTTCTGCATTTGACACTGCTTTCTAGAAGATGGCTTAAGCTGGAGCGGAGTCTTAGTGAATGCAGGACATTCCTGTTATTGGTCATAGTTGTATAACAACAGCTGCCACATGGAGATCTGAGCCTTATTGCACCAGAAGGTGCATCTCCTGTGGAAAGACTCAATATTCAGCAGTAGTTGCGAGAGAGTCCATTCTCCCTGACACTTGCAAACGGTAATCTCCTCAGTCTGATCTTGCTAACATGAATTTAAGGGCTGTCATGAGGCGGTATTTTTTGTGATAGATCATACTTTCTGGCCAAAAGAACTAGGAAGGAATTGACTTTTGATGATGTTCCACTGAAGAGGTCCAACAGGAAAATTTCTGGCTCAGGATGGGTTTTTTTGAGTGAAAAAATGGTATTTGTGACTGTTCATGTGGAATGGCTACTTCCCTCATAAATGTTTGCTTTTCATACAAATTACATACATGATGCTGCTTCTATCTCTGGTGGCATTTGGAAAAATAGCGTTTTAAAAAAGTGAGTATTGAGCCAAAAGTCAGGTCTAGAAGAATGCCCAGGTACATTCACAGATTTCTTTTTTTCCCCCCCCCCTCCCCTCTCGGCTGTAACAAAGGGAATGGGGGTAGCAGTTACCCAACCTTGCTAATTTATTTCTGTCTCTCAGGGCTCCAGCAGATAAGCTCTGGTAAATCATACTGCAGCAATTTGAAATGTCACCTTTCCCTTGCTGTTCATCGTGCTGTCGGCTTGCTGAATTTCATGGTCATGTAACAGCACTGCCAGATAGGTGTATGTGTGTGTGTCTCAGCTACTCCGGCTTGGCATATGAGTCCGGCCTATTAATTTACATTTCCAATGAAAATGGGACCGCATTACTTTGCTGGGCTGGGAACTGGGGTCCCTACCAGGCAGATGCACCAGTCTAAATTGGTATAAAGTTAGTGGAATTACAGGAAAAACAGAACAGGCCAACTCTGTTCCTCCTGACTTGGGCTTGGTGGACTTGAGCAGGCTGACGGTGGGAACACTGTCAGGCGCTGGGCAGAGTTGGCTCGAGTCTTTCTCTGTGCAGTTTCGTGTCAAAGGGGAAAAATTTCTGCTCAAGTGTTTGTGTTCCAAAACCTTCACTTTAAATCTGAGTATGGGGTAGAGATTTAAAAACTAATCTTGGAAAATATTCATAAGAAAATGAAAAAAAAATTACTTAACCC
>VZSZ01006260.1:1437158-1497293 GCA_013398815.1 Ibidorhyncha struthersii | reverse complement strand
CCCCCCCCCCCCCAAGTCCTATGGACTATACTGGCTATTTATTAAGCTTTCATGCTGTAGTCAGTGTCGCTCATGCATTTGCTGGGGCTGTTAGAAAGCAGAAGACAGTTTGAAAAATGTTCTCTTTAACTTGTATTATTGTCCATGTGTCCCAGTTCTCCACAATGCTTAAACTAGTATTGCTTAAGACTAAACTTAGTTCCCCCTGTACTCCTCCCTGGGTCCATATTCTTTCTGCATTTGGGGAACCGACTTTGATTTGTTACTTATACAGCAGTATTAAAGTACCCAGTCCTTCCCCACCAAAAAAGATAAGTCTTTTTTTTTTCTGAGAAGATTGTAATTTCCTAGTCTTCAGTCATGTTCACACTTCTCTTGAAATCAGAGGAGCATCCCTGGTGGTGGAAGCCCAGAGCTTTCAAAGTTGTTTCTGGGATCTGCGTTCATCTCTGGAGGCTCATACATGCCCAGATGTCCTTAAGTATATGCTTAAATTTTGCACAGCCTCAAAAAAGATAGGGAGCTGGAGAACAATGTGCTGAAGTGGATTTGTTCTGGGGTCCTGAGGTAGCACTGCTGTTTGTAGTTTCAGCTCACATAAACCCAAAGCTACCATGAACCGCTGAGTGGTTTTGGCAAGCATGAAGAGGAGCAAACATTTAAATTTACAATTGGCTAGTTGTATCCTCAGCCCTAGGCTTGTTTTTCACCAAGTCAAATGTGAAGAACAGAACAAAAGGCTATTGACAGGCCATGTTCTGCTGGTTTCTCATGCTGCTGCCTTTTTATTCTTCTTCTCCCCCCGCCCCGCCCCTCCGACAATTGTAGAGGGGATCCTTCCAGCTTCTCTGGCCAACTCAGAAAGGTTTCCTTAGAGATGTTTCATTAATGAAATGACTGCTGTTCATGTCTGGAGAACGTTCTACTGGTTTTAATATTTAATATGTATTTTAATATTTTAAATATTTCACTGATTTTTATATGTTCTTTCTTCCCTCTGTAGGATTTCTCAAAGAAAGTAGCAAGTGTAGTGGTTTTTGGTGAAACTGAATCCAATGGCTTCTTCTGGGATGTGTGGTCCTGCTCAATCTTGCTTCTGGCTCCGCTGAGGCAGGTGGGTTCATATTTCATGTAGATGACATGGGCCATGACTGCCCTTCCAATAACCCTGCCCAACCATTCTTTCCTCTGGGTATTGTGTATAGGTATGTAGTCTCATTAATAAATAACACTGGTACAGGACATGGGCTGCTGCAGGGTTCACTGCTTTAATACAGGCACACCAATTTACACATGGCTGAGGTCTGAGATCAGGGGTGCCCAGCATGAGGAGTGACCAGCTTTTAGCCATATTCTTTAGAGGGCTGGGTTTACCTTTGGCTCACACCCGCTGCTCCTGGCAGTGTGGGTGTCCGTGCCCTTGCCAGCTCTGCGGGGGCCATGCTACTTTGCAGGTGGTTACATTACCTAATGTAACCTTGCCTCTTAGGACAAGTGTTCTTGTAGCACAGAAGGGTCTCTGCCTGTTACTTGGACAAGAGGTGCAACAGGTCCCGATCTCTTAGAGGCAAGGGGGAAGGCACATTGTGCAGGGGTACATTGGCTGTGGGAGACAGGACGCTGGGGCTGAATCTGTCTACAGGGTGGTTTGGAGAGCATGAGGGGAGTGAAGTGCCCCTTCTTGCCCTGTGCTTTGAGCAGTGCTAGTGAGAGGGCTCCAGCTCACACTGTATTTCTTCCTCCTTCTTCTTCTTCATGGTTTATCCGTTCTCTAACCTCATGCTGCCTCACACAGGAAAGCTGGACTGACCTGTGAAGCACAGGGATTCTGGTGAGGGGCTGAGTAGCGAAGGCTAAGAAAGGAGCTCAGGGTTTGGCTGTAAGATTTGTTTATATGTGTACTCTTGCCTTGGGCAAAGCACAGTGTGGGAGGAGATGGATCTAAAAATAAGAAAGATTGGAGCTTATATGAAATAGGAATAACTAAAAAGAGGGTAACAGGGAAAGCAGCAGAAATAAATGGGACAGCAGCACAAGCTTGAAACAGAAGGTGTGGCAGGAAAACTAAGGTGAAAGCAATCACTAAAGTCCCCTCTTCCTGCATCATCTTACACGTAGTTCTACACAAGGCTCACCTTGTGTTCACGCAAAACACAGCCTGTTTCCTATGGGGTTTTGTGTAGGTGTGGAGATCCATCCTCAGAGCTGCTTGCCACTTAGCTAGTTCTGCTTGAGGAAAGGGACAGTTGCCAGGAGAGAACTAGGAGCAGATAAAAAACTAATATTGGGATGTAGCCATATTTGCAGCATCTCAGCACCAACAGAGGACAAGCTCAACTCCTTTGAGAGAAAACAATGTCGCCTCTGAGAAGACTGAAGAGAGATGCTGGGCTCCAGAGGTTTGGCAAAGGGAAAGTACCAAGTCAGCACTGTGACCTGGTGCTATTTTTTTTATCCCGTTAAAAGCTCTAAAGCCCATTTTAATAGTGGAAAAATACCTGATTTTTTTAATAGGCTTTTATCATCGTAAGATTATAAAAGCTTTCAACGAACATCCACTGCATCTGGGAAGGTTGGAGGGACTAACCTTCAGATTTCAGAGCCTGGGATGAGGAATCTGCTGACAGGGCTTTAAAATAAGTCACAGAAGAACAGACTGTCTTGTGAACCTGAAATAGACTGTGAATGGAAAACATCCTTGCCTACTCACTGGAAAAGCTCAGGATAAAAAGCCTGATAATCACCATGCAGCTGAGCAGCCCATTCAACTCCTTTGTGGAAGGTTATGCTGGAATGTCAGAAACGTGGGGGTCTTGGCTAGCTAAATATGTATTTAATGATAGATCTATTGTATAGGTGCATACTGTGTGCTGGTTTACAGTGACCAGGAGGCTACTCTTCCCCTTTCTGGCAGTGCACAGTGGTAAGAATCTTACCCTGTATGTATGAATGCATGTAAAATATATCCGTAGCTATTTATATAAAATGAGGAGGTTGAAACAGTGCTGGTTATTTCTGAAAACTCTTCTGAAACAAATCATCTATGCTTCTGTCTAGATAGTGTGTATCTGTCTGTCTAATACACAATTTATTTCAAATTGGTTTTCAGAAATAGCTGTCATTCTAAAAACACTGCCTTCACTGGGGATGGAGCTGATGTCTTTTTTTGGAGCCACCATTTATCAGTGTTTTTAGTTGCAATTTGGTTATGTCATCTGAGGCAGGATGTTCGGTTTCTGAAAGTATATATATAAGGACAGAGAAGGAGAGGTACTTCAGCGGTGTAAGGAATTTTGTTATATACTTGGCAGTATCTGAGTTTTCTACATAAACAACATAGTCTTGCTTAAGTCATGGTGTCCCCCCCCAGGTAAGTTCTAGTACAAATTGAGTGTTATAGACCACTGAATCAAGACAGGTTTATGACTGATTTACACGGAACCCCAATTCTACCTGTAGCATTCACTCTCTTTGCAGGAGTGTAATGAACCAAAGCACATAATAATCAGAATCAACTCCACTGTCAGTCTCATACAGTCAAACTAACTTTCTCCTTTCTTTCTAATGTTACAAGTTTGTTCATCGTCTGTGTTTTTCAGTTTAGAAAATATTTCTGTCCTCTGATGTGGATGTACATACAAAATTGTATGAAAAAGACATAAAGTTGATGTATGGATGGACTGCAACAAGCAAGTTCTTGCATTACAGACAGATTGGAGGTCTCTCCTGAGCAGATCTTTTCTGGGGATGACTGAGACGTGACATATGTTTAAAGAATCCACTGACTTTGCGTCAGTCTTTAGCAGTGGAACTAGCTGTTCCCTGGACACCCAGCCTCAAGAGCTAGGAGACAGGGAGGGGAAGCAGAATGAGAGTATCACGTTCAAAGAGGAAGAGATCAGTGACCTGCTATGCCGCTTGGATGCACACAAGTCTATGGGACCGGATGGGCTACACCCAAGAGTGCTGAAAGAGTTGGCAGATGTGCTCGCCAAACCGCTTTCCATCATTTACAGGAAATCATGGCTAACTGGGGAGGTCCCAATAGACTGGAGGGTGGCAAATGTAACACCCATCTACAAAAAAGGCAAAAAGGAGGATCCAGGTAACTATAGACCTGTCAGTCTAACCTCAGTACCAGGGAAGGTCATGGAGCAGGTCATCTTGAGTGCCATCAAAACCCACATAATGGGCAACCAGGGGATCAGGCCTAGTCAGCATGGGTTTATGGAAGGCAGGTCCTGCCAGACGAACCTGATCTCCTTCTATGACAAGATTACCAGAATACTGGATGAGGGAAAGGCTGTTGATATTGTATACCTGGACTTTCAAAAAGCATTCGATACTGTCCCCCATACAATTCTTGTGGAAAAACTGGCTTCGCACGGCCTGAATGAGCATACGATCCGCTGGATCAAGCACTGGCTGACTGGAAGGTCCCAAAGAGTGGTGCTCAATGGATTTAAATCCAGCTGGCGGCCGGTCACAAGTGGTGTGCCTCAGGGCTCAGTGTTGGGACCATTTCTGTTCAACGTCTTTATTGATGATCTTGATAAGGACATAGGGTGTATCATCAGCAAGTTTGCAGATGACACCAAGTTAAGCAGGAGTGTTGATTCCCAGGAGGACAGGGAAGCTCTACAGAGAGACTTAGATAGATTGGATCACTGGGCCAACATCAATGGTATGAGTTTCAACAAGGGCAAGTGCCAGGTTCTGCACTTGGGCCACAATAACCCCATGCAGCGCTACAGGCTTGGGGAGGTGTGGCTGGAAAGCTGCCTGGCAGAAAGAGACCTGGGGGTTCTAATTGACAAGCGGCTGAATATGAGCCGGCAGTGTGCCCAGGTGGCCAAGAAAGCCAACGGCATCCTGGCTTGTATTAGAAATAGCGTGGCCAGCAGAAGTAGGGAGGTGATTGTGCCCCTGTACTCAGCACTGGTGAGGCCACACCTCGAGTATTGTGTCCAGTTTTGGGCACCGCAATACAAGAGAGATATCGAGGTGCTGGAGCGAGTGCAGAGGAGGGCAACGAAACTGGTGAAGGGCCTAGCAGACAAATCATATGAAGAGCGGTTGAAGGAGCTGGGACTGTTTAGTTTGAGGAAGAGAAGGCTGAGGGGAGACCTCATCACACTCTACAACTATTTGAAAGGACACTGTAGAGAGGTTGGTGCTGGTCTCTTCTCACAGGTAATTAATGACAGAACAAGAGGGAATGGCTTCAAGCTCCAACAGGGTAGGTTTAGACTGAACATTAGGAAAGAATTTTTCACAGAAAGGGTGGTTGGGCATTGGAATAGACTGCCCAGGGAGGTGGTTGAGTCACCATCCCTGGATGTGTTTAAGAGACGTTTAGATGTGGTGTTGGCGGATATGGTGTAGGGGAGAACTTTGTAGAGTAGGGTAGATGGTTGGACTCGATGATCCCAAGGGTCTCTTCCAACCTAGACAATTCTATGATTCTATGATTCTATGAATAGTAAGTAAGCAAGCGATGATTTATACTACTTGAAATTCTTGCATAGTACTTTGGATGTTTTTAATTAGATGGATTGTTATATAAAGCAATAATAAAGACAAGAGGCTGGCACACTGGAGCATTTTCTAAGACTCAGGAATGACACAGAACAAAGACTTTTGCTCTGTTCTTAGGTCTAACACTTACTAGTAGTTTAACAACAGATGTGCCACTCAACTTCTGTGTCATTTTAGTCATTACATGATGATAGGTAAGATTTATCAACGCCTAATTGCTGGAGTAGTTGTAAATCTTAGTAGATGTTCATTATGCAACAAGACACCCTCAGATAGGAAAGCCTATCGAAATGTTAAGTTTTTACAGCTAGAGGCAGTCAAAACTCAAGATTATTGACCCTTGGGAAATTACAAAGATCAGGAAAACAGGGGGTTTGTTTCCACTTGGAAACAGAAAAAAACGTAGAACTTTCTGTACAACCAAAAAAATTTTTTTCCATTTTAAGGAAAAAAAAATGTTGAGACATTTTGTTTGTTTATTTGAAACACATCCCAGCTTCTCTGGGACTTCAGTTCTAGGGATTCTCCTGGCTACTACAAAGAATTTAAGGATAGCTGTTATCCCTTGGTATAGAGAGTGGATTTGGTAAACTATTATCATGCTGCCTTGAGCAAGGGTTCTTTTGGGCTTTTGGGCTCCTAAAAAAGTCTGTGTGTCCAGCATGCACTTTCTTCGGAGCAATGCTATGATATCTGCTTCCCTGATGTTGGGGACCCGAAAGCTGAAACTGTAGGTTTTCAAAGTGCACTGCTCCAAGAGAATGACAGAACACATGGTCTGTCCTGGGACCAGGCCACATCCGTCTCATGCATGATCTCCTGAGCCAGAAACACAGGTGCATTGAAGAGTCACTATCTTCCTGGCTGGCCGCATGGCAGGGGCACCAGAAGCTCTGACAAACCAGATTTAAGCCACGGTTGTCAGCACTTCCCCTCTCCTTGCTGCAGCATGTCCCACCAAACTCCTAGTGCTGCATCGTCTCTTGAGGGAGACCAGCTTGAGGGAGTCTTGTGGAAGCCTTTTGGAGTCCTTGTGGAGTCTCTTGAGAGCCTTTTTGGCCAGTAGGAAGGAACCAGGCAATGAATCAAGAAAAGCACTTTGAAACTGTGACATTTCTGTGTTGCATTTTTATCTTAGGGGCCACAGTTTTCTTTGTTAGGAAAGACGTGTCAAGCTGTAATTACAGCTTTGGAATAATGCAACTTCAAGTCAGTGTGCTGATCTCTCTTAGACTGACTTCAAGACAGCTCTGCCAGCATTCCCCAGCTCATCAGCAGGCCCTTAGCATTTATCTCTCCATCCTGAATTGTTGAAGAGTGTTGCTAGAGAACAGTTTCACACAGCTAGTGGATTTCAGTGCTCATTAATTCTTTGTGCATTTTTGCGGTAAGCCACTGCATTTACTTCATAAGCATTTGTAAGGCTTCATTTGCTAGGAGATGCTTTGGGTGAAAGATACTGTAGATGCAAAATAACAGTAATAGAGGTCTATTGTACCAGAACTCATAGCAAAGGAATATTGTTATAACAAAATTCTTCTATTTATTGTACTCTGCTAAACATTGGGTGACATGAGGATATGAAGAAAAACACTGACTGACTTGGATTGAAAATGAGAGACTAACAAGCTCATCTTAGCATTGATTACATAAATAAACACAGAGAAGAGGCTTATCTGCCTCTGGCAAATAGATGAAATGAATATTTCAAAATAAGACCTCTCTTTCTGCTCTGCAGAAAACATCCTATTTATGTCGTTAGCTTGGCCTCTCCTTGATGCTCATCGTCTGGTTTAGAAGGGAGAGAGCATTATGTTTCCAGTCACCTGAGCTCAGCTGGGAAAATGCATTACACTCACAAAGGAATCACAGATTGAATATCCAGCCTTGCATATACTATCCCACCTTCTCAGCTGTAAAAGGGATAAGGATTGTGAAGATTGCTATAGAAACACTATTGGCATCTTTACTGTTACAGCCCTTGGCTGCTTTTCATGTTAGTCACAAGCTGGTGACCACAGAGACTATCCGCCATGTGAAAAGTAATTTGGTTTTATAACTGAATATGGTGGTATTGAGATGAGGGAGGTCTAGAACCTGATGTTCTCTCTCCACAGCATGGTTCCAGCCTGAACACCTTCAAAACTACCCTTCCTTCTCAGGATTTACAGCACTGTTTAATGGGTACCAGCAGAGGAAGCAAGAAGGGAGGTTAATCTATACAATCTAGATCCGTGCTACCTCAAGTGTGGACTGTGAAAGTGCCCAGAGGGGTTTATGAAGCATAGAAAAAGCTGAGCGATCTGCATCTCAGTTCATCTGGAGAGTGATTGTGTAGGGACATCAGTTCTGGGCCTTGAGTTAGTTCTAGACCTTCCAGTGAGGTCCAAAAGTATTGGTATGGATAGCTGGCCATTAGCTGGCCAAAAGCACTTCCTTCATGGTGAACAACTTGCCAGGTGTTTTCACAACTCCCTATTGCTACTCATCTACAAAAGGTATGGTCATAGCACTGTTATGGAAGTAGGACAGTCTTTCTAGCCTGTTATCAGTTCCTCGGCCATCAAATCCTACGTATCACGGCTCGCTCAGCAGAATTCTTCATGATTTCAGATGTAGATTGTTTAGTTTCAATTGTTAGGAACGATTTTTTCTCATCACTAGCAGCAGTCCAAGATGTTTTAAAGTTCAAATCATTCATTATCAGATATATGCTGTGTTTCCCTCATCACATCACATATGGGACCTACTGTTGTTTCAGAGGAAAACTCCCCTGCTGAATAGTTAACAAAAAGCGAAAACATGCTTTTGATGACACAAGGACCATTTGTCATTGTGTAAGCAAGGAGAATTGTGCTTACACTCAGCTAAGCAAGTAAAGTTAGCAGACAATTGTCTCTGGCATAATAATGGCTTTGTAGAGACGATGAAAGGACCGTGTGACCCTGCATCCCGGAGGAAGCGCAGGAGACCCAGATAGTCACTGTGCCTCCCCAGTGCACGCCTCTTCTTCCCCTAGCAAGGCTGAGCATCACTAGCTATTTCAAGTAATGGAGTATGTCTGCAGGCATCTATTTGGGTGCTTGGACTGTCTTCTTGAAACCTGTTAACTTAAAATCTGTTCAACAAGTGTTTTCAGAATTAAGAACAGAAAGAGATTAAACAGCTAAGGTTGTAATCTGTGAGTTTAAACTGCAGCAATATGTCCGTCAGCTAAGTTGAAAGTTAATAGGGCATCCATATTTTACACCAAAGAATCTGGCCTACAGTGGAGAGACATTTCTTTGCATGTCTGGAACGGGTTTATAACTGGGTTACAGTTAGCTCTGTAATTTTAGCTGATTTGATATGAGGCCAGGAGAGAGAGATGGAGCCGGTCACATAAAAATGCAATCTCACGCAGTATTATTTCATTCTTGGCAGTTCTTTTGCCTTCTTGTCTTACCTAGCTGTATGTGGCAGACCACTGACTCCTCTAACTGTACCAGCTTGCATTTGGAGACTTGGAAGGATGGCTCTGGCTGAAGGGAACATGAATCTTGCACAATTGTGGTTGCCTGTACCACCCAGGAGCAGAAGCAGAAAGGCAGTCATTCACACAGTGCTGAATAAATCCACAAGAGAACTTGGCAGGGAAAGGGAGCTAAAGGTTAGTTGATCTGAACAATCTCAAACTAACGCACACCACCTTTCTGCCCCCTGAATCAGCTCCTCTAAAGTGTGGCAGTGCTTTACAGTAACCCACTTGAGCAACAGTGAAAAGAATTCCCATGGGAATAATGAGCTAAAGCAACTGTGATTTTGGCCACTTAAAACTACCAGGCCAAATTCTGCAAGTCCTTCATCTGTATTCTGCTAAATTCCTCCTGGCATCAAAGGGAATAATTTTGCTTGAGTAAAAGGATAGTGATTGTATGGTGCTGTTGGACTGAGTATTTCTGGAACTGTTTACCACTTGACTGCAAGAGCACCAGCAACACTTGTCTGCCACAGGAATGAGTAAGAAGCCATGACTGGTGTTTGCCAAATAAAAAACCATCACACCAAGTGAACAGGCAGAAAGACTTTATTGTGCCCCAGAATCACAGCTGAACTGACAGACGAGAATTAGAGAAATAAATAGGACTGCATGATTTGTCCATAGAATCTACAGCTTAAAAAGAGGGTCTGGGAGCATTTTTAAGAATGTTAGGGGACTTGGAAGACGTTTTTGCCTGTGTTCACTGTGATCTAGAAAGCATTCTCCAGGCTGCCTCCTTCAATGCTGGCTGTGCGGACTGCTCTGTGGAAGGAAAAGCAAGCCCCAGATGATAGCAGATTGGTGGATATAGCCAGACAGAAAGGGAGGCTTCGTGAAGCCCTTAGGAGTAGCCTTGCTTGCTCCAGCTGAAGTACAGAATAGGGTTTTTTTCGTTTGTCATGAAGCAGTGAGGGCAGATAGGGACTATGTCCATGGGAAATTTATTCTGAAATAGTAGAAGGGAGAGGAGAAAAAACTCGCTACAGCATAAGGCTGCATAAACTGTGGTAATACTGTGCTCCAAGTGTCTTTATCTGGTGGTGGGCTTAGACTGCAGTAGAACAGACTTCCCCTCCCTCGTTTGATGTTGTTCTGTATATGAAGGGAGTTTGTATTCCCCAGAGGATCTGAGTTCATTTAGCAGCTTCCTCAGATTTGTAAGGAAAAAACTGTGGGTTAGTTGATTTGTAAGTATATTCTTTTAATTGACTCCTAGAATTGCAAGCTTCCTAGGTTTAAGGGTATCTTTTCTTCTTTGTTTACTGAGTTCTCTAAGGGATGAGCTAATTACATTACAGCAAGTTCAAAGCAGCCGTGTGTATGCCCTGGGCAGCTGTTAAACATTTACTGAAAGGTATAACAGGTGGCTAGGTGGTAGGTGGTCATAAATAATCCTTTACTGTATTAAGTTAGGATTCAAATATGTAGCTAAATTGTGTCCTCTGTCTCCTCTTCCTGCTCTTCTATGAAGATGATGTCTGTGTTTTTTATTGAGGCCAGTGCCTGGTAGGGAGCAGGACACTGCACTGAACACTGCTGCAAGCTGCTCCGTGCAAGATAATTTCTACAGTTGTCTGAGTAAAAATGAGGTTGCTGGACCTTCCCCAACCACCCTCATACAACAATTGCTTTGTTCATTGTGGCTTCCCTATTTGATGTATTTTCCCCTCCATTAGACCCCTTTCGCCAGCCCACCACTTTGTCATATGTGTAAATGTCAAGTGGCTTTAAAAATGAATCAGAACATTATTTCTGCCACCCTTAGATATCTGATCACCTCCATCTCTGTACTAGCCCTCGAAAATGCTCTCTGTAATTACTTGGTATGGGCTAAGTTGGACTCATTTAGTAACAGATGAGCGTAGTGAATTACTGGAACTTATTAGGTTCCTCAGCCAGATTTCAGACTTCTCACATCTCTTTCCTTAGTTGTAACAACTAATATGTTTTGTACCTCATCCCACACCATGTTAGCGTCAATGCCAGGATTTGGGAGGGTTTGCAAGAGTACTCATTCCCCATGTGCCCTCAAACTAGGCCAAAATGCAAACTTTATAAAACCAAACTCAATTAATTTTCCAGGAAATTAATCTTTGTGATTTATTTTATTTTCAAGCTTTGAAGGATATTTTAAAATTAAACATTATATAAAACATATGAAATTATAAAAAATATAATTTTAAAAAATTAAATGTAAAATAGTTTTAGAATTTAAATATGGAATTCAAATTTAGACAGTTGAAACAGTTAAACCTTTCAGGACTCTTGTGGGATTTGCTGTTTGTGTTCTCAACCCAATAGTTTGCCAAGGTGAACATGAATTTGCAAAATGTTTTGGTCTACCTGAGACTTCTTTTTTAAATTTCAGTGAATTCTAAATGACCAAATGTTATCTTCAGCTGCACGAGCAGGATTCTTTACTGGAGTGAAATAATATAATGCTGTGGCTTCTAGGAGCTGTTTTGGCTTTTTCAGTGAGCATGGATTTACTTGAAGGGCTCTGGAGACTCAGAGAGCTCAAATCCCTTCTTTCCATCTAACACGGCCAGTATGATATGTACATTCCCCTGTCACATGGTGTAGTTACAGCTGGATGGCTATTAACCTCATATAGCAGTTAATTCCCAGAAAATACAAGCAGACGTGTAGGGTTGACTGGAGCCTGTGTTTGTTCAGAGACTTTTTTGCTGCCTAGTGTGTAGCAGTTTCAAGTAGTTCAAGGTGCAGGTGGTTGGTTTGCTGTTTCTTGCTATATTTGGTGCCATGTTTAGTCACCTGCCATAGGTTTGCACTGTCGCTGATGAGTGGGGTCAGGAGCAACTGTGCTTTTGGGAGAGTGCATTTGGGAGTCCCATCTGGGGCTGGGAGAGAGGGTGGGCTTGGGAGTGAATGGAGCTTTATGAATGCATTTGGAAGATGATGTGGTCTTGGGAGGAGTGCCAGGAGTGGGCACAGTCTTTGGAAAAAATGCATTCCTTGGTGTGCTCTTGGAGGTAGTTTTTGGACTGACTTTGCCTTAGTGTTTGGGAACTTGTCTTGCCTTTTGTATGTGTTAGGACTGGCACTTACAGCTCTGCTGGAAGGTCTTTTTTTGACCTTTCATCTGATATTTCCATGGCATCTTGCACCCACTGGAGGTCAGTCCTCACATAGATCTTGCGCTGTGCTGTAGTAAGGAACCTGCAGAAGAGAAGCAAAGCCAGGCAGCCATTACACTTCTGGTTTCTACCCAAGATTCACTGTAAATGTTACAATGAGACCTTTTAAATTCAGTTCTCATCACATAATCCATACAAAACCAGACAGCAATACCAACTGTTCATACATTGCACATAAGTATAATTTATATATATTTACGTATACTATATATAATTATACTCACGTGCAATGTATGAACAGTTGGTGTTGCTGCCTGCAACTGTGAACCGCTCTGGGGAGTCTCATATACAGCCGATAGCTGATGAACAGCTGGTGAACGAGTTACTAAGCTAAAGGATAAAGGTTCTTGGCAAAAAGCATCATCTATGCTTAGAAAATAAGTATGTTTGTGGAGCAGCACTAAGTACCACTAGTGGGAGCATCTCAGAATGTTCTCCAAGGGCAGATCTATGATTACATAGGATGAAAACTGTGCTTCATTTTTCTCCAAGTGTATAAACCACGGTGGTTTTATTTTGGGTGCCAATCTCCAGTGCTGTACAGCACCTGTACATTCGGTATGCACAGGAGCTCCAAAAATGAAGGTTAATTTGTCTCAAGGTAGGCATCCAAAAATAGAAGCCACCCCCTCCTCCCCCTGGTATGCAGTTTTGAAAAGAATGAAGTGTAAGTGTCAAAAGGCCAACAGGTTTGTAGTGACTGCTAGTGAAGTGATGGTGATCCCAGTCATTATTCCTCTCTTCCCCATACAAGTGTGTTCTGCAGAGGGAATGCACTGGGGATTTACTATGATGGACATGACAGCCTAAAAGTATGGGCAGCTCTTACCAAGAAGCTGGTAGTATCTATGAGCATGTTCTCAACTCACGCTGCAGTAACCAGCCTTCTAAGAAAAACCAGGAAATGCTATGAGCATGAAGCTCCATATCTATAATTCCATTTATCACCTTTTTTACCTCCTGTCATTCACTTTTCTGATCTTTTTTTGCCTTTTTTCCCTCTCTCTGCCTCCCACACTCCTTTGCCACTACTATTCTTCCCTGTTGTTCCCTCTCCATTTCTTCTTTTCATGACAGGACCGTTCCATCTCTCCTCTTTTTACTTGCAATTTTTTTGCAATTCTAAAAACCTTTAACACTGGCTTTATAGAAAAAAACCAAATCTCACCTTGCAACCAACAACAAATTCCTTGAAAATTATCCTTACAACATGGCCTCAGAGCCACGGGGTTTTGTCTCTTTTTCACTTTGTTTTTGGCAAAATCTCTCTTCTTTAGCATGTTGGTCAACAGAACTATCAGCTACCTTGCTTACTCCTCTAAGCCTTGTCACCTCTGCATATCCCTTGTACTTAACAAAAAAAAAAAATAAAAATCCCAAGATATTTTTCCACAGACTTTCTGCTGCATGTCTCTCTCCCCACATGGGAATGTTTTATAGCAAATTATCCTTCCCGGAAAACAGAATTACTTGGCTCTGAAAAGCTACTAACAATGCTGCAGACAAGGAAGATCAGGTATAGAACTACTCTCCATGAAATCACTGAGAATAAGCAGCAGCAAAACCAGTGGCAGTAACCTCAGGCCGTGCGTGGGTCACTTCATGAAAAAGTTAGAGGTGTCCTTGGTTTTGGCTTTCCCTTGTATTGTGAATGTGTATTTTTTGTGCTTTAATCTCTGCATTTTGATAGGTTTGCATGAGGCTACATGTGATTGATTTGTGCCTGTGATTTTTGCACTCTCAATTCTGTGCAAAATTTTTTCTTCCATTTGTGGTTATTCACACCATGTGAGACCTTCAGCAGCAGGCATAGTCTGTGGATTCAAGGCTACATCACATCACCGCTGCAAATAATGGGCAACAGTGGTCTTCAGGTCTTAACTGTATAAAGTCAGGAATAAGACTTCATTATGTAAATCCCCTGTACCCCTTCATCTTGAATGCTGTTTTTGTTTTGTCTGTCCTCACATCTATAATATATTTGTCGGCAAGATAAGAACCCAACAAAAAGGTAAGGTACATTGTCAGAGAGCTGAAGGACTGATAGATGAGGATACTAGAAGATTAGGTCTATATAGAGCAGAGAAGGGCAAATAAGAGATTAAATACAAGTATGCATAGCAAAAAGGGAAAGACTGTATCTGAAATTGACTCACAAATCTCTGTGAAATGTCATTAACCCATGCAGCTCATTGCCATAAGGCATCAGTGAGATATTACCTATATATACAGCTTCAAGATTTCATAGTTACAGGAGAGCAGATAAGAGATTTCTAAGGCACAGAAACTCTTAGCATCTCCTTGCATTAAGATGGAAGCCCACCGCTAAGATAAATCTCCCACGTAGGCAAGTTATGCTGTAACTGCCTTCAACAGGATTTCTTGCTGGTTTGATTGCAGGAATCAACTGGCTGAGTATGAATCCTAAACTCACCAGACTGCAGGTGCAATGTGGTTGAGAATTCCTGTCTTCCTGTTGGCTTGAAAATTTGCATCTCACTTTGTGCACGATGAAGATATCAAGCCAAAAGATGACCGGAATAGCTGTGGTGTGGAGTTTCATTGCTGCTGGCTTCTTGTGTCAAGGCAGAGAAGAAAGTGATTAACACGAGTTAATGGAGTTTAGGTACTGTTGCTCAGTTGTCAGGTCCTGGTTTTGTCAAAAAAGGTAGTGGAGTAGTGGGAAGGGGTACATAAGTAGAAAATTTTAATTCTGGTGAAAAAGAATCACCTCTTTCCTGTCCATTATCTCTTAGTAGCCCTGCTGTGAATGCTTTTCCTGCTCAAACCCTGTTGTGGCTGAAGTTCTCTGAATTAAGTTTTATTTTAGCGTGGTTTAATTTAGATGCTTTTCTGCTGCACTATGCTGTCTATGTTTTGAACATTGTACATAAAGAGCCCCACAGAAGCACAGAATGACACTTTCTGACCAACAGACCACTGACAAAGAGAACACGCGTCAAAGGAAAGCTAGTTTTGCTAGGGGAAATGGCAATGAGGTGCCCCAATCATAGTGGCTGTGTAAGTCAGCGGTTACTCTCAATGGTATCTTTAGAAGCAGCTCTGGAAGGGGTACTGTATGTCCCTTCTGTGGGGGTAAACTTGTTGAAAGTTTAATGCTTTCTCCTGACCTCCAGGGAGCCCAGGCTGATACCACAAAGTGCTTTGGAAAAGCACAGAGGACACGCTTTCACCTGCAGAAAATAACCATTGCCACAAGTCACTTTGTGAATCATGCTTTTGAGTACGGGTTCTGTTAGGCAGCCACTGGGAGGTCTGTGGGGCTTCAAAGCAAAGAATATGTTTTAGAGAGTTTGCAAATATGTTCATGTAATTACAGACCATCAGCTGAAGTGCTGAGATCTCTTAAATGATTTTTGAGATGGAAAAAAACACATCTATAGTTCCACTAAAATCTTTAGCTGTAACCTCAAAGCGTCTTCCAAGATTTTCTCGGAGTGATAACTGTTTCTTATGGTTGTAGTTTAAAGACTTAAGTTAGACATTCTTGGAACTTTCATTCACCCCAAGTAGTCACAATAGGGAGGAGTCAACTTGTTTGAGTTTAAAAAGTGAAGTTCACCCTATCTATTTTTCTCCAATTGGATGATTTTTCATTTAAAAAGTTAAATCTGAGCCCATTAGACATATGCCTTTGAGTAAGTTTTTTATAATCATATTACTAGTTTTATCCAGTAAGTGATTACCACTCCACTTTTTTCTAGCATAATAAAAATCTAGAAACTGACAGCTGCAATATTTTGCCAATTTAGTTGTTTAACTTGAGTGGTATCATTACAACAGGACTTTCTGAGCAGACAAGTTCTCCCTCATGAGAGATGCTTATGCTAGAAGGCCTTAATAAACCAAACCTGAACCGACCTGCACCTCATGAAAAGCACCCCAAGGATAGTACCAGGTGAACTGGCAACTTCGCATGGCAATTGCTGTTCAGTGTTTGTTTATAGGCAGGGTTAGGATGACCCTGGAGGTAGGTTGGAGCCCTAACAGAGTAATTTTTTTCTCACGCTGCACAGAGGGGCACTAGGTAATTATCACTTGAGTTTTTTGGTAAGTCAGTGTTGTCCCACTGGGGAATATCAGGGAAACTCTCTAATGGTCTTAGAGCAGTGTGTATGTTGGAACTGGCATGTGGTGGACATTAGGCAGCAGATGGTAGCAAACAAGCAGGTATTTTCCCCACTGAGAAGCATACAGAAGTCTTATCTTACACATGTATTTACATGCATACACAAACACATGAATCCATACAGATATATGCACCCTTACTGTCACTCTGTCTAATGCCAATCTTTCAGGGACACCCCAAGTCCTAATGCTTACTCTTACAACAAACACTTCTTCACCTAATGGTTCTTGAGGAAATCATAACCTCAGTGCGGAACTAAAAGGGTCAGAAACCCAGAGGGAACAAAAAAGTTACCGTATTTGTTTGAGGTGTTACAATGTCTAAATAGCTTTTGAGTTTTGGGTTTTTTATTCCCACCAGTTTTTAAGGGCTTAATGCAATAAATATTCAGTATGATATATCATAATCAGCCCAAATCAAGTGACAACCACCGCACAAAAATGAACAGTTAAGTCATTAGTAGAGCAGGACATGAACTTGTATTTTTGGAGTCTTTTTCTTGTGCCTTGTGACAGGACCAGCCTCTTTGCATAACAAACAGGACCAGCCTCTTTGCATAACAAACATATAATAATTTGGTCTATACTCTTTTATTCTAAGCCACAGCCAGACAGGAAGGAAAAACAAAACTTCTCCAGGAAAGGGCCTTCTACGCAACCCCATTTTCTGTGATCTCTTTAAAGGGGCCATAAGCAGGTCTTGAACCAGCACATACTCTGGAAATGTCTCAAATGAGCCTCACAAAGTTAGAAGGTTCATTTAAATTGCAATCCCATACTTGGGTTTGGGAGTTATTTACTGTTTCGTACAACAGGCTTCTCAAAATCCCTGGAGAACAGGTGCTGGAAAGTGTGTCCATGGTTTGCTCCAGTCATTTTCTAGATGCGGTCTTTTATGGGCTGATGTATCCCATTTCTAATGATGGTGAAATTATTAACAGAAGAGGGTTTTTTTTTACAGTAATTCCTTTCCTGTTGGGAATGTAGAAACACACAGGCAGATTGTACAAATACAGAAATACTAGTTTCTGTCAGTCTGAACCTGCTGGTTCAGTTTTAATGTTCCCTAGGATAGAAGGTAGAAGGATCAGGCGAAATAGGTTTTCTTCTCTGCTTTAGCATTCGCTTGTTGTTGCACAGCTTCCCCTCTCTGCTGTCAGGTGAAATGGGGGCAAAGTAAACCATGACGTGACAGTGGAATATTTTTTAAATCTTCTGGGCAGCCTCTGTAGGAGTTGTCCTGGCAGGTCTGTTCCCTTCTTCTCAGATCTCCTACCCAAAATACAAGTGGTGGGTGGGTAGCATGGGGTAGGAAATGGCAGACAGAAATAGCTCTCAGTGTTAGTAAGCGCACAGGCATCGTGGCAGGCAGTAAGGGGAGTCAGAAGGGTGCCCTCAGAACAGCTCAGGTATTGCCGCAGGAAGGGCAGGGAGAGCGGATGAGCTCACTGCGGCCTGCAGCAGTGATGGTGCTGATCATAGAGCACGCTATATACAGTTTTATTATGCTGTCCGAATCAAATGCCCAGCTAAAAATTTGTATCCTAAATTACACTGACAACCGTTTGCAGTGTAGTAATTTCAGATGTTTTCAATTTGTCGATTCCTAAAAATTTGCTACCGGAAGAGTATAGCTTGGGGGTTCCGGGTTTATGGCACATCTTTTAAGCTTCTGTTTCCCCACAGTGATGAGAAAGTTACCCTAGTGCAGAGGGAACAAATGAGCTGCTGCTAAAAGACTGTGACTTATTAAGGACTAAATGGCAGCTACCTCATACCACTTTCTCCTGAAGCATCCCTGTCACTCCTTTCCTATTTGCTACCCCTCTACCTTTCCCTTCACCTTCTCCTGTACTGGCTTGCCATAAAATTTGAATTAGCATATTCTGTAGCAAACTCCAATAATTTGGGGTAAGTAATCAATTAATTTTCAATTTAAAATATAAGGCTTAGCTTTTCAAAATCCATGTGGTGCATTGTTCCATAGGGATGAGAGAAGGAAATATTTGTATTTGCTGAATTAACATGCCTTACTTGTTATGTCATATACCAATATTTGGCAAAACAGCAGCACTGATGCATTAATATTTGTACACAGGTGCCCAGTTCCTCCTCCCTTTTCTTCTTCCCATGTGGAGTCTTGAGCAATCTGTTTAAACAGGTGATCAGCTGATGAAAACCTCCAGTGTAAAGCAAAGCACAAATGGTAGTCAGAAGGCATGGAAAGAAACCAATCAAGGAATATCCCAGGTTGTCACTGGGGGGGTTAGGGATTGAATGTTGTAATAACAGTTTCTGGAAAAGGTGATTGTCATTGTAAACCCTTAACTTTCTAGTTCCTTAATTATAAGTAAGCAGTGAAAAGAATACAGCTGCAGCTATGTAAAGTCGTTTCCCAGGCAGTATACTTTTTTATGCAAAAAGCCAGCATGCCCAAAGGGGTAGGTAGTTGTCCTGTCTGCCTCTGTTGAAGTTAGTGAAGCTATGAACACTTACACAGATTGAGGGTTTGTCCACTGCGCTCTCTGATGTCTTTCCCTTGGGCTAAAGATCTGACCACAGCACATCTCTTCAGTCCCTTTGGAAACGGTGTGAGTGGTGTGAGGCAGAAGAGAAGTGCTTGACTTGTTTCAAAAATTGCTGCTCCCTGGTCTGCCATATGTATTTGGAGGGTCCTTTCTGGTGAAGTGGTGCACAGATGTTACAGAAGCAGTCTTCATATTGTAGGCTTCAATCTACCAGAGGATGAGCAGGAAGGGAAGTAGTCACTGTGAGCCCCCTGTTCCCTACCCCACTGGGACAAGACATGGTGGGCAGCCAGGGAGGACATAGTGCAGCCACAGCCCCAGATCTTCAAACATATCTTGGAGCCTAACTTCCTGTTTTTCTAAGCGAGATGTTTCCTAAAGATGTTGGAGAAACCGACACTATGGTTCTTACTTGCCTCCAACACAACAGCAGCACTCTAGTTCTTCATTTTGCACTTTCCTTTTGTGTGTGTGTGTGTGTGAAATGGAGGTTTAATCATATTTTCCATTCTTTCTAAAGCATTTTGAGAGCCTCAGGGAAAAGTGCTAGGCAGGAGCAGTGCCATTACAGATAAGGTTCCAGATTATACGCAGATAGAGATGACAAAAATAGCACACAACTGGGACCACAGCAAGGACTGGGGTGAGGAATGGTCAGGAAAAGACAGGGAAATCCTTGGGGTTTAATGGCTGAAGAGGTAGAGATGCTGAGAACACTGGTCACCCATAGTAATTAACTCCCAAGAAGTGCACAAGGATCATTACAGATCTTGCAAGGTATAACAAACAGGATGTAATTATTAAGTAGGATGATTCACTCTTAAAAACAATTATTAATCATGCTATGAACTGTGATGAGGACGAGCAGATATAAAATATTCATTTCTATATGATGGTTTATTACTATATCTTCAGGTTGTGATAGTCCTAATTAAAAAAAAAATATATTCACTTCAGCAAGATTAATTCCAGGATAAGATGCTACTGAGTATGAGCAAAGGCATTAAAATTCTGCCTGCCCAAAGCATGTTAGTTAGTTCTGGTCCTGAATGAATTTGATTAGTGGAGGCTGATGATATTCATCTCAGAGAGCTTACTGTAAAAATGCTTTTATAGGTGACCTGGTTTTGTAGGCTGCTGGTAGTCTGATGATGCTGAAGGGAACAGAAGGGTTTCTGTTGTCTATAATATGAGACTTTGGGGCCTTGAGATTGCTGGTTCAAAATTAATGAACACCAATTTATACATTGCTGTACTTCAGAAGCATCTTATCTCAGTATTTCTTTCTATCTGTAAAGCTCTTCTTACCAAGTTGGTAGCAACAACTATTTTTTTTTTAGCCTAGTTGATAACAAGAACTTCAGTCAGGAGGCATCACTGCGTATGACGAAGGCTTAGTAGCCTGCTTGGCTCTGTTCTGTAGTGTGATACATATAGTCATGCTTCTCTTCCCTGCCTGAGCAGTAGCACTGCTTCAAAACCTGTCCTGGAGAGTGAAAACTAAATGTATTTCCCTACACAGGACTGAGCTGTGACAAAACGTGAGACACACATTCTGTCTGCAGATTTGACCAGAGCTGGGAACTATAGAGAACGGCTTTTAGAGTAACGTGATCTTATTTCTATAGTGTAGTCTGGAAGTGCTGTAGGATCATGTGTATCACTAAGAAATTATTTGTGATGAAAAGCCCATCCTTTAGCAGCAGTGCAGTCTTCATACATGGTGTAGTACGAAAGGAAGTTTATTCCTGGAGCACCTCTGCCTATACCTCTCCTTCACCCCTCAAGCTCCTCAAACGCCAATTTTCTCTCTCTGCCCAGAGCAATGCTGTGTCTGCTTCTGATAATGTTGGGATCATCCTAGAGTTGTATGATGTCTGACTTTTAAGTACCTGAACTTTTGAAGAGGTATTGTCTGAAATATGGACTTTACAATTGAAATATGGTATAGAAAGCTCAGAATCAGATTGCTTTTGAACAGTCTGAGTCATGAGTTGGCAGTAGTGTCAGCTCTAGCTGGCTTGCCCAAAAGTTCTCAGATTTGTGCTGTCATCTTGGTACCCGTTTCAACAGTCTCCATCTGCATTACATACAAGCAGACAAACATACCATTTGATTCCAGGTTTATAGTAACTTTATTAAAATACAAAACGTTCTGTTAGTAGAATTCAACAATTTTAAAAATACAAGACATTTATGTATACGTAGTTCTCTAGGGCAGGGAGTTCCTATGAGTTTGTGAAATACAGATTCCAGACAAGTTTTGTTCTTGCTTATTCAGAGAAAAGCAAAGGAATAAGTAAAACAATTGTTTCAGGTTTGTTTCACGTGAGGGTGAGTAATTTCATAGAGGTCAGTGGGTAGAATAAGTCTTCCCCAGTTCAATGCTGAATATGGTTTCATTCAAACTACTCCAGGTCATCCCTTGGTGAGAGTATCCATACATCATCGTGGACTGAGCTAATAGTGCAATACTGCATATAATAATAGAAAGCCCAAGGATCCTCTTCTGAATATTGCACTGATCAGGTGATAGCCTGAAGCACGTGATTAATTTACTTACAGATTACATAGATATAAGTAACTATTAAATTATATAACACCTTCTCAAACCCAGCACTCAATGCAGAACATTCTGACCTCTATCAGGAGAGAGGTCTACACTCATCCAGCTCTGTGGGAGGTCATCTTCCCTACAGTATGTGAAGTGATCTGTCATTCACCCTTAAATACCATACTGCTCAGGACAGCAAGCCATTCACCCTTAAATACCATACTGGTCAGGACCACAAGGGTGAGAAGATATCTACATTCAGTTGTAAATAAATATTAGCAAGCATTTCAGAAAATAAACAGTGTAACAGAGTCCAGCTATAAAATGAAGAAGTCAGCAGACGTTCAACGAGTGATGAACAGATTCTGATGAGTTTGTGTTTGTTCAGAGGTTTTATTGCCAATTAATAAATAGGAATTAAAAGCAGTTACTAAGGTTTTCTTCCCTGTTACATGCAGCACTGATGCTGATTCCATTTAGTTGGCCGTAGATGCTTGCCTATGACAGGATTATTTGCCTTTGGTGGTACGTTTTTGGTCTATTTTCTTTATAGCAGACTGCACCCATTTCTGATCAGGGCTTACGCAGATCTTGATACCTTTTGTGGTGATAAACCTGTAGGAAGAAAGAAAGCAAACCAATCGGCCATTAAATTCCAGTCTCCAAACCCAGGTTTACTGTTCTTAGTTTTTATGCAGAACATGAGGAACCATGTGGTAAAACTGTACCACATGCCAGAGTTTGTAGTTGTTACTTGGAATAACAGTACTTAGCAACATTAGTTCCCTATTGATGGCATAGGCATGTATGTAACATACATGGTCATGTGCATATATACTGACATTTAAAAAAAGGGCCGTACCTGATATTCTGAGATTTTATACGAAATCGTGATGCACATTCACCTCCCAGAAGCAGATCCCAGATTTGATAAAAATGCATGTTCATGAGATCAAAAGACCAAACACAGCTCCTAGCAGGAGTCAAGAGTTACCCCAGACTCTTCCACGTGATCTTTCCCCTTGGCTCAATTCAATGCACTGGGCTTCTGACTGCTCCCCCTGACCCCTTGCTGAGATTTTTTTCCCTGCTTTCTGGGCACAAAAGATCTGGCTGTTCAGTGAGATTTCTGCCAGCGTTTGTGAACAGCATACATCTCCCAGCTCTCTGAGGCCCACCCCTCTCCCCTCACTCCCTCAGCTGCCGGGTGACCGCTTCATGGGGAAACTGGAAGGGTGACCTGAACTAGCTAGATTCAGTGAGTTGGACCATGAAGTGTCTTCTCATGCTCATCCCCTTTTTGATGGTAGCGTGTTTGCATAGATGAGTCTGAAGGTGAACTGTGCTCTGGATACTTACATGACGGCATTTATTGGAACTTGTTGCTTTTCATAGCTGACAAGGTTTCGGATGTTCAGTTGCTGTGTAGACAGACTTACACAACTGAATTTGCGCATGCGTTGACTTCCAATGCTTCCTAGAAGGGGAAGAATAGATAAATGAAAAAGGCAGCCAATACTATATTCATATTAAGCCATAATTACTTAATAAATTACAAATTCCAGCAGATTTCCAGTTGTGGTTAGAACAAGAGTGTCTCGTGGTGTACAGCCACAATACCAGATATACAAGAGAGGTTAAGGTATTTTTTGTGATGCATCCTACCATCTCTAAAGCCTTATTGCTATTACATTTAAGATACTAACCTTCACCCATTCTCCTGAACAATTATATAATCATTCTGCCCCTAGGGAGTCACTGCTCCATAGCAGAAAAGGTATTTGGCATCATTCATAATTAGGTCTATATCATCTGCAAATAAGTATCCATAAGGCACCTTTACTGGGTGGTTTTCCAAATGCCATCTGAATGTGGATCAGTAATTCCCCTTACTTCCCAACAGAAGGAAAAGAAAGCAAGGCTACTTATCTCACACTGGGCATCCAAAACTACATTAAAAGAAATGTTGAAAGAAAGGGCGGTGTATCTGCCAGAAGACTAAGTACTTGCATACTCTTGCTATAAGTCTGGTTTCATAGGCAATGGAGTGCTACTTAATCCTCTTTTTCCTCCAACATTTTCATATATTTCAGGGAAATGCACTGGTGATTAATAAACAGGATCGTGATATCAGTGTAAAATTCTCTGGGCAGTTGTTACCATAAACGATGATAACTAAAATGGGAGTTCATTTAAGTGAGATAGAGTATGTATATATATTACTGGAAGCCTCCACTTGCTAGTTTCTGGTTTTCTCTCACCCATCAAAGACAGGTTTGAGAAGGCATGAGGGGGACAAACAGAACACTGATGTATCCTGAGGTTTCTTTTTAAATAATTTACAGAGAAATTGGCTTGACACAGGTCCAAGAGCTGTTCAGGTACAACTTGCTAAATATAAAACCTGCTTCACATAATCTCATTATCTGTGACATTTTCTTTGTTTGAAATATTTGGAATAGCTGAGACAAACACACATCAGCTTTTGGAGAAGCTGTAGCATAGCCAGTGCATGGGTACTGGCAGAGTAGCTAGTTCTTGAGATTTTGTTTGCCTGAAGGAATATCTCTTCTGATCTTGCTTTATTCACGAGTAACATGATGTATTTTTTGATGATTCATTACAAATATGTATCTTACTGCCTCACTCAGGTTGGTTTTCAAAATGTGGCATTAAAGAGCTCAAAGATAGTCAAGCAATCCTTACCAGTCCTGGAAATACTCTCTGCTGCTAAACTATCTCCAGGGAATGCAGGCCAGGAATACCAGAAGAGCTCCTCTAAGCATGGGAACAAAACCAAGCTGCTCTGTACCTCTAACTACCTTTTTTTTTTCTGGTGTTTTTTTTTTTTTCTTCTGGTTCTCATTCTTCTTTCTAATCCCTTTTCTATCCATTGCACACCACCTCTGTGCTTTTTCAGAGCTGGTGACATTTATGGCAAATTATACAACCTGGAGAATGACATTATGAACTGGCAGCCTGTGTTATGAAGCCACATGTTGCCGAAATTAACAGCAGTAGCATTAATCAATGTACAAGAATGTAGTATGACCTAGCTCTGGGGGCACTAGGTCAACACACTCACCATGTAACTGCATAATCTTGTGAATGCTTAGCAGGTCTCAGTTTGGTTTTGGTGTGGTTTTGTGAAGATGCCTTTTCTGTGTGTTTCTCTTTGCATATTTTTGTGGGTTAGCATATGGCTTGCATATGAGTGTTTTCTGTGATTTTTATGTGCTTGTTTGCGTGAATCTGATTGTGTATAAGAAGACGTGCTTATGTATGCGTGTTCATGTTTTTGCATGATATATGTAGCCTAATCCAAAAGTCACAGACCTAAAGATCACCGTAGACAAACTTATTTAAAACACGGCTAATAAACACAGCTCATCTCAGCGCTCATAAGCAGTCTCAGGCAAGATGTTAAATTGTTTGAAGTCAGGAAGAGAGAGAAGACATTGTATAAATCCATTGCTCTCCTTTGCAGTTTTTGTTCATTGTTTGCCTGCCTATACCAAAATATTTGGCTAGATACAAGCAAACAGGCAATATGTCGTACAAAACTGGAAGAACTTTTTAAAATAGGGACATTAGAGAGATTAATGCTATATAGTTACAGAAAGAAAAATTAAAAAAATAATAAAAATACATGTAAAAGTAGTATATCTAGTAAAAGAAAAAGTACATCTTATTCAAGAAATATCTTTCAGAAAATGTTATTAACCTATAGAACATATTGCTGTATGGCATCGGTGAGATTAAAAGACATTGGGTGTTCATGATTTCATGATTTTAAGAGAGAGAATAATTCACAGAAACCCTTTAAGTGTTCTAGGACACGGAAAGTCTCCTTGCATTAAGGCAGAAGCCAGCCACTAATTGACAGGACATCAGATGAAATTTCCCATAAAGCTGCCTTTCTTGCAATTCTGATCTGGATTTCTTGCAAGTTTTATCTTATGAATCAGCTCTGGCTGAGAATGAATCCTGCTCATCACACCACTGGTGCAATGTGGAGCAATTACTGTCTTCCTCTTGGGTTGTAAACTTACCTTTCACCGTGTGCACAGTGAAGACGCCAAGGCAGAAGATGACAAGGATAGCTGCAGCGTGGAGTTTCATTGCTGGTGGCTTCTTTGTCAAGGCAGAGAAGAAAGTGGCTATTATCAGCCCTCTTTCACAGGGTTTATATATTGCCATTCAGTGGTCAGTTCTTGTGTTCACTTTTGGGGCGTCATGGGGGGGCTGACTATAAGTGGAAAAAATTGAGTGGCAGTACTTTTTCTGGTGACAGAGAACCACCTCCTTTCCCCCACCCGTCCTTCACTAGCCCCCCTGTGAAGGCTTTTCCTGCTCAAACCCTGTGGTTGCACTTGCTTCTGTGTTGCGAGTAGGGTTTATTTCAAGCTGCAAAAAGTGAGAGCTCTTGTTCTGTAGCGGAAACCTTTAATAAATGTTCCTGTCCTTTCACACCTCAATTTACAGAGCTGTAGCTAAGCCACACCACAGAGGCACAGAGTAACATTCAGAGTTACCTCTTTGACCAATGGACCACTTAAAAGGGGAACTGTGAGCTAAAGGATGATGGAAACAGGAACACCTTGGCTTTTTCCATAGTGGCTGTAGGTAGTTGGTCACTTTAACGCATAGCTTTGGAGGGGCATCACTCCTGTTTCCTGTGCATGGTGGAGCTTGTCAAAACTCTTCTGTTTTCTCCATCATTTGATAGGGACAAAGCTGGTATCACTATGTGCTGGGAGAAAAAAGAATGAATGCACTTTTACATACAGCACTAGATCCACTAGCCCTCCTGCCAGTCAGGCATAACTAAAATACAATGGTTTCAAAGAGGATTAAGAGTTTATAATGGGTTTTGTTTGTTTGTTTGTTTTTGTGATGTGGCATTTCTAGTGTAAAGAATGGAGCCCAAGAAAGTAACC
Organism: Ibidorhyncha struthersii; assembly: GCA_013398815.1. NCBI lineage: Eukaryota > Metazoa > Chordata > Aves > Charadriiformes > Charadriidae > Ibidorhyncha > Ibidorhyncha struthersii. Next base: position 1,470,906 of record VZSZ01006260.1, on the reverse strand, counting down.
AGGTAATCAGAGAGGCACAATTTATAGGAAAGAAGAAAAAAGTTCCTTGCACTTCCATGTAAACCTGTTGTTGATAACACGGCTGTCAACTTGTTCCAATCGTACCTCTATCAAAAGTGTCCTGTTTTGCAGTCTGTGCTAGTCCTATTACCCAGTTTTAGGTGTCCTTTCTATGTTGTGGTAAGGTGGTCTGAGTTACTGGACAGGATTGATACATGCCAGTGGTTCTGCACCTGCAAACATTTTTCAAGCAAGTTGTGGACCTCAAGGCCACACACGAAACAACACCTAAGCTGGCATCATCATCCAGGTCCTCTTATGCTTTACACTCTGGAGCACTTCTGTGCCCAGCAGGAAAAGCCATGCTTTGCTAGGCCCACGGAGACCCAGCCAGGCCCGGTGAGAATAGATAAGCACCATGCTGCCTGATGCCTGAGACTGAAAGGCAGTGGTGTAGGATAGCTGTCAGCGCAAAGCCTGGAGCAAGTGTCCATTCACGCGAGTCTGAAGTTTCCCCTGCTCTTACCTCCAGGCCTTGCCTCACCTGCTTACTCCCAGTTTTCCAAATTCTTGATAACCTCAATGTAAATTGCTTTGCATGGGGAAACACAGCATGTGGAAGTCAATTCCCTAAGATTCCTCAGGCAAATTAAGGTTGAGCTAAGAACTGAGTTCAAATACTTGACTCCTAGGCTGTAATGGCTGGTCTGTAATCTCAGGAACAGTCTGTAGGTCTTGCAGGTAGACAGCACACTGCTTGGTTTACTTCTATATACATGCATATTCTTTGTTCCTTTTGGTTTGATTCTTTCATCTTACATATACCATGCAACTCAGGGAAAAGCAATGGCAAAAGTGGACAGTAAGCAGGTGTAAGGTACATGCTGCTTTACTTGAATGCCCACTAAACCCACTTGGAACACTAATGTATGTTGCAACGAACTGGAAGCCAAAGCTTCAACCAAAGCACATAAAGGACATCCTTCATGCCACACGGGGGAGTAAACATACTGACCTCAGCGGCACTACTGAGAAGTCTAATGTTAAGTTTGTGTCCAAGCAGTGTAGCAGCCCGGTGTTTTGCTGAACACTGCCTGAAATCACCCCTTGAATGAGATATTCTAATGTTTTGGTACTTAGCAGCTTTGAGATGCAAGATAGCAACTTTGTCATTGATGGTAGAGAGAAGTTTTCTCCCCGTTAAGAGAGGAGATGCTCCTCCACTTCTGCTCACTGATATGATATGTACATGTATGCATACACTCACTGTCTACAGCTTTGAGAAGAAGGGTCACGAACTGTATTGAGCATGAGCCAGAGAGAAAAAGTCAGTCCTTCCCACAGAAGCTTCTGCAGGTTGTAGATTCATCCCTGAGGTGTTAGAAAGTCTGTTGCTTCTTCAGTTTTCCACCATTCTTAAGGTGGGACAGAAAAATTGCCCTGTGGCAAGTTTTTCCCCTCTTCGTAGTTCCCATTTGCTGTGGTCTCCTGGGCTGTCGTTCTGTGTAGCTGGCTTATATCCAATGCAGTCTGTGTTTTGGAGAAGAGTTTTGTGTGCTGGAGTCCCACATCCCTGTCTGTGGGTATTTGGTGATCTCTGGTGTTCTAATGTTGTATAAGGCTCCTGTTGCATGTACTCTAACACCAGTGTGCACTGCCTCTGTGCTGTGGCAAAAGCTTAGTGCAAGATGATCGGCCACATGGCTTTTCTGTTTTCTTGCTGGTAAGTCATATTAAAAAGACAGCTAATGAGTGCCCGAAGTACTTTTCCTATTAGTGCTTCTCAGCTATGTATAAGTTGAACGCTGATGACACTTGTCCTGGGGCTTGACTGCCTCTTGTATGGCTAACTCATCACAGTCTGCTTTCAAAGCATTCTGGAGTAAAATGATCATTTGCAGCTTGTGATACATCCACAGATGAAATGGACTGTATGATTATGGAGTTCTCTAATAGTCTGTAAAGCCTGAACTGTGGATAAAGGTGATGAACTTTACCATGATGATTCCCAAACCCTTGGCTACAGGTACAATGTTGTGTGCACCATAAGAGCTGCCCCTTCTCCTCCCCTTCACATCTCATGTTTAACACATGCACTCTTTGTTGAGAGAAAGCAGACGCAGACAGTGGATATTGTAGGTATGGATGTGTAGATGTATCAGTATTTAACCTTTGGAGCCTGCTTGCATGCAGAAAACCACAGGCTTTGAGTTAGTCTTCTAGGCTCCCTATACAACGTGGGGAGAGGCTGGGCCACACGGCCCAGGGAGAGGACAGCAAGAGCAAGCTCCTGCTTGAGGAGTTCAAAGGTGCTCCTAAGCCCTTCAGCCCCCGTTCATGCAGAGCAGACTGCCTCCGCTTTGGCTGGGGCACAGAGAGGTGAAGGGACACGTAAGACTTCTCACGCACAGCAGGAGACAAAGTCAGGGCCCGCTTTAGCACAGCTCCTAGCCAACTGCTGAATGCAATAGTTTTCTTAATTTTTAACAAGGTAAAGCAATTTTTACTGAAATAATTGTTGTGTATACCTTGTTTCATGTCAGCAACCCTGCTGAAGGAAATGAAATATACAGCAAACAGTGTTGGGCCTAATGGGAGAGTCTGCCAGGGTAAAGAGTCTGAACAATTGCATCTTCTCATGCTGTAGTTAGCTTTCAAAAAAGAGAAGCCAAGATCTTCACTGATAACTAAATTCTTATGAACTCTTAGAAAGGAGTGTCTAGTGAATGTTCAGCAGCCACTTGAAGCTGAAGATGTGTCAGCAGATCTTTTAAAGACTAAATCAGGGCATTCAATGACTTTAAGAGAGGACTTAAGAACCTCAGCTTAGACACACAGGTATCTCAGGCAACTGTTTTTAGGGTGGGATATGTCACCCTCAGGAGATGCATGTCTGTCTCTATTCTCTACAGAAGCAATATATGCATGTATCTTATGCCAGACACAGTAAGTGAGTGAAGTTTGGCGGGACAAATCTGACCCTAATGTATTTTGGGTTTGCATTGTTTCTTAACAGTTGGATTACTGGTTTAAGAATTACCAGCAAGTGACATCCAGCTGTGATATTTAAATGACTTTCCTTCCCCCCTTCTTCCTTTGTTTTTCATCACTTTTGCTCTGTAGATTTCATGATGATTTCATAGGTACCTCTGGCATTTAATTTCACTTTCTTATTGAAATTGCTGTTGTCCTTCCTACCAGGCTTGTTAGGTCATGCTCCATAGTTCAGCATAGCTGAAACTATTTACTTTTAAGCTCGCATCTGAATTAATGACTGATAAGCAGCACAAATTAGGTATATAATAAAGGCCCACTGTAGTGTCCCACTTTAGTACCTGCTTGGTTTTTCAGTTAGATCGGTGCATTGAAGTATGTTCAGATAACTGCTGATGGCAGAATTAGTGTGATTTAGGAAGTTTCTGTCCTTCACCTGGAAACAGCATTTTATGTCCAGTCTTCTTCATTCATGTTGTAATGGAGTAGAAACACACACATGCCTGACGCTCACATCTCAGCTGAGAGACAATGACTTTTAATCTAATTTGACCACTTAAATAACATTTTTAATAACTACTCTGTTTTGTGCTGGTTTTGGCAGAACTCCCTTTAGAAACCCTATTAACAATACTTTCTCTTAATCATAATAGAGTTTTTGCTTGTAGACCATCTGTTTCCACTACCATCCTGCCAGCTTTTCCCTGGTCCTGATAACATGCTCCTCCCTTGATGTATCATGTGGTCTTTAGTTAGTTAGTTATATCAAAATCTTTCCTTCGGTCATCCAGCTTGAAGCATTCAGATATGTAAAATTAGACTGAGAATGATTTGGTTTGAAAGGGACCTTGAACCAAACATATAAATGCTACTCTACAGTCTATAGTCAACTCTACAGTCAGCTGTATGCAGGCATGTGCCTGTTTTGCTGATGTTTTAAGCTGACTCAACATGAATGTGGCATTCTGCATATAGCAGAGGTCTTTGGTCTTTCTTTCATTCAGTGTTGATTTGGTTTTGTTTTTTTTTTTTTTCAATGAGCAGTTATAAAGTCACCCAAGAGTTTACAAGAGGAAGACTCTGATCTTCATCTTTATAATCTTAGTTAGCCTTGTCTGTTTTGGTTCTTTGTGAGATGCATTCCAGGAAGCTAACTAAATACCGTGCAGTGCTATTGCTGCAGAGAATCACAGAGGTGATGATAGCTCAGTTCTGTGAAGGTATCTGAACATTGTGCATGCTGAAACAGGAGCCAAATACATTTGGCAGTTTGTGGAATATTCTCAGTCCATCCTATCGCTTTTCTCCTCCTTGTTTTGTTTTGGGTTTTTTGTTACTTCTTTTTCTGCTTTCTCTTCCTCAGCTGTCACGTAAAACAGAGACTGCAGATTTCATTTAGCACTTGTTTGTGTGCGTGCCCTATCTGTAGGATCAAGGATGTGGGAACCTAGTCTTAATTCTGTTAGTCTTCAGGAGAAGAATCAAGTCTACTGTGTGAAAAATAAATATACGTCTCGGTTAACCATTGATAGTCAGTGTAGACACTGGAGATGATCTGAACCAATATGTTGCTTCTGGGTAAACCTGAGTTTTCCTCAGAAAACTGAAGAAGCTCAGCTCCTTATGTTTTTTCAATAGGGACAGTTTCCTCAACTGTATCTTATGCTCTAGAGGGAGCCCCTTGGCCAATCTGTTTGTGTTTGGATTCCTTTGCTCCATGACGGTCATCACAGAGAATATGTTAAAGAGCTAAGATTGTTAGGGGAAAAGGGGAGTTACAGGTATAAGAACACACATCAGTGATATTTGTATGCCTCACTCTTATCTGTTATGCATATGCTGCTATTTACAAGTACACGGACTTTTCTTCACTGCCATTAAATACTTCTGCAGTCATATCTATTTTAATGAATGTTTGGAGTTGCAAATAAAGCAGCAGGTTCCAGGTAGCTGAGCAATAAACAGAACCAGTAAGCCTGGATTCAACTTTCAGTCCTTTATCTGCTAACTTCTCTTGCCTCCACCCAGGAATTATTCTAACTCCTCAGCATGTGTTTTGACCTGTGAGAGAAAACCATGCATGTTCTCTGCGTGCTTGTGGCTGTCTAGTTCAGGTGTAACGACAGACATGCTGGCTAGTGCCAAGCATCAAATACCCCTATTCTGCTGGATTTTCCCTACAGTGGAGCCCCATGTTGAGTCTTTCTTCTGTTCACACACTAGGTTTTGGAAAATTCATACAGATTTCCATCTTTTGTTTAGCATTGGTTGAAACTGACCAGTGTAGTAAAAAAAAAAAAAAAAATTAAGGGAAGACAGATGAATAATGCAAAATTCCTTTTTTGAAAATGTCATCTTCTCTGAGCTTTCCAAAAGGGAATCCTTGGGATTTATTTCTTCTGTTTTTTCCCCACATAGCTGATTTCTAATAAATGCATATGTTTAAAGCAATAATTATACTTGTAAGCATTTTTCAATAACCAAACCTTCATGAGGTCCTAAGACAGAGTTTAACAAACTTTAATTTGCTGTTGTGGTGTTAACCCTTAAGGGTTCCAGGAAAAAAAAAAACAGAGAGGAAGGTAGGAAGAGATTATTCCAGAATGTTTGCAAGAGAAATCCATGGATTTATTTTTTTTTAAATGAGGATATTTTTTTTCCTCCTTCAAAGACAGTTATAATAGCCTCTGGAATAGGTACTTTTCTACTTCGTCTCTCAGATGAAGAACTGTCACACTTTCTAACCACGCCACTGGTGAGGTATGTTGCCTTGCTTCACGCTGGTTACTATAATCTTGACAATTTTGGGCCACATCCTGTTCCACAAAGTGTTATAGAATTTCTTAAAACTGATCACAGCACTTGATCTTCACGGTGCTCATGCAGCTGTACCCTTAAACATACAGACTGAGAAGTACTTTTCTTTCAGTTGGCTTTTATATTTCCTTAGCCATTTGCTCAGTGAGCCCGTAACAGCAGGAGAGTCACTGTGTAAATGAAGGCTTAAATGAGAAGGGCAAGGAAAAAAGAGCTCAGCTCACAGGGCAGCAAACACCCACTCTTGAAAAAGTTCCACTCTGAACTTTCTAAAAGAGAGTCCTTGGTGTTTAGTTGTTCTCTGGGTTTTTCCCCTTCACAATCATTATGAGTATGAAAGCCTGTGTTTGACAAATGCATCAGTCTATATTATTCACTTGAGCTCCCTGCAGTGAGTGATGCAATGTGGGAGGCAAGAGGGGATGGGAAAATTCCCCCCTCCCCCCTCAAGTTAGCATTCATTTTATTCTTTGCAATTTCAGAGATCAGGCTTTGACTGCTAAATGCTGTTTCACTTTTCCTTTACAAACTACTTTTATCTCTCAGTAAGGGCTGCAGGAACGCCCCCCGCCCCGTGTTTAAGACAGCAATAAATGAAGAGCTCCCTCCCATGGTAATCATATTTCTTGCACTTAATTCAGCTGATTTCAGTGTGGTCATGGGCCACTATATTCCTCCCCAGTGGCTCAGCATGGCCTCATGTGCAGCACTCCACCCAGTCTAGCAAAGCATGCCAGACTTGGTGAATGCCCTCACTCTCCTCTCGAAACCAGCCCAAATTAGTCACATGTCCCAGTGATCAGTAAGGCTACCTGCTTGTGCCAGGTCTCGTTTCAGATTACCAGTTTGCTCTCTGGGCACTAGCCCATTTACTGACAAAGGACACTGCTTCCTTCCATCCCCTATACTACCTTCTTTGGGACAAACAATTACCCCATTTTCTACGCAGACTGAAAGGGGGGGCTACTGGTATCATAGCATCAAAGGCATACATGGTAATAGGTGGCCTAATCTCCTGCTTGATGGGGCAGTTTGTACTTCAGAGCTAAGCAGGTATTGATGCAGCCCCAAATTAAATGGGACCAGAGTCAGCTGATTGTTGCTAGTTAAAAAAATTGGGCAGTGCCCTGCCTATTTATCCCAGTCCTTACCTTGCTCCAGCTCTTCTCTCTGTTGCTCCACCTATGAGCTATTTTGCCTCCTCTCACCGTATGCAACCAGCAGATTCACTGTAAGTAATGACCCTGCTTTTGGGTAGCGTTTCTCTCCTGAGGTTCTCAAAAAGTTGTAATAGCATTGGAAAGTATAATCAGCTCTCCTGTCACAAAAGAGCAAAAAAGTCTGGCAAAACAGAGAAGTAATGCTGTAGCAGTGCACTGTTCCTCAAATCGGCTGTGGAGAGGGTGTTGTAGCTCTAGGGCACCACTTACCTTTGCTGGATTCCTGTGCTCTGTCAGGGGATAGAGCTCTGTTGTTCAGTTAGATATAAAATAAACTGTATGGCCTAGGTCTCAAGGGCGTTAGGAAATAGCTACTGTGAAATAAGTAGGAGCTGGACTCTCGCCTTGAGTTAGCAGTAGCATTTTTTCCGTTGCAATTTGCTCTAGTTATTAATGTTTTGGAAAGATTTGTACATGTGTTTTATTGTTTGGCAGTGAAGCCCATCGGAGGTGCGCAGATCTGGTCCTCCATGCAGAACTGCAGGAGTTCCCTCACACAGAACTGGAGCTGGGAAGTTTGCAAACTCTTCAGCTCTGTCTCCAGATTTATGCCTCAATCCTCCCATCAGAGACTCGGCTGAGCCTCACACCTGTGATTTGTTCTTCAGCCTTGAAGCACACTCGCGCTCCTACCTGATCTCTTTTCTTTTATGCCCCGTGACTAAGTATATCTCATTCCCGTGTTTTTTCTTTGTGAGAGAGTACAGCACTCGTTGCAAATCGACCTGACAGCTCATCAGCTGGCTCAGGGTCCAAAGTTCTGCCTACTTTCTCTAGGCTCTTGTGTGCCCATTTGCTTCTCCTCTAAATGGGGCACGACAGGTGGGTCATGGAGGCTGCTCCCCATCCCCACACACTCCCCCTTCGTTCAGACCTTGGCTTGTAATGTGGGTAGCTTGTGCAGGGAGTATGGGCCATGTTATAGTGCCACGGGGCCATTCTGCTACAAGATCTCACCGCCTCTGTGTATGGCAGGTAAGCACCAAGACAAGGGAGGGAACGTAGAGCTTTCAGGGAACATTGTAAAGGGGAAGTGGCTGGAGGTAGCTGCAGTCTAGTCCAGATAAGTCATAGTCTTTAGTGGCTTATCTACTCACTTATTACCTATTCTCTGGTGATTTAAGCTTTACCTTAGGGGAAGAAAAAACCTTAAACCTGGGAGAACTAGCTAGCCTGAGGAACCAGGGGAAAAGAGATTGCAAAGAGAAGAAACTGGCAAGCAAGCGTTAAGGTGCTGGAGGCAGGAGAGAAGAGGAGGGAATTTTCAAGGATTCAGAGACTTGGTTGCCTTGGGGAAGTGCAGCCTAATGAAATGGATTTCAAGGGCAGCCTGAGCTGGCTTATTTCGTTGTGAGGAAAGAAACTGAATGCTGTTGGCCGTGTTGTGAACACCCCTCATTCTTCCCACTGGAGAGACTGATCTTGGACCTGCCCTGGACTGCTGGTACTTCACTGCCAGGTCAGAAGGAGGTGCCTTTTCCCAGCAGCTATTCTCTGCAGCGGCCTTTGTCATCCAGGAGGTCAGGCGAGGTGGTCTGCTGGTCCTTTCTGGCCCAAAAGACTGCTGAAAACCATTTCCCCTCACCAGAGCTTGCCTTGCAACAATTCAATTTCAGCTGACTTTGGGCATGACCTTCCTTAGGCATCTTCATTGTAGTGGGAAGGAGGATTAGGTTCAAACAGGTGAGAATCAGGTTCTGCGCCTTCATGATCCTGATGACTGTTGTGCCTTGGAGGCTCCCTGGACTCTGGTTGCTCTGCGTGGGTAGCTCCAGCTGGAGCCCAGCAAGGCAGGACACTGGTGAGGCACAACAGAGGTGGTTAAAAATCAACAGGGTGTAGCAGCCAGAGATAATGTGCCATGCCCTCAGAAAGGGAGGAAAATGACTGTCAGGGCTGGCTTTTTAAGACCTTAATTTCCTGTAACAATGTCTGAATATGAAACTCGCTCTTTTTCGCAGTTGACTGTTGAGGAGCATCTACTTTGGAGTTTTATTTTCTAGGCTGTGTGTTGAGTCAGTTTACAGGCACAGCTGAGCAGTAGAGAAAGACCTATTCTCCTTTGCTTCTTACAACTGCAGGGCAGAATTGCAAGACTTTCCACAAGCTTGAGCTTGATACGCTGCCAATACCTACTGAAGTGTAGTTCATAACTGCTTGAAATTGGGCTGGACTGTACACCCGCACCACCACCAGCTTTGCCTGCCAACGCAGCTATTGTGCACCCAGACTCGCTGCCCACCGCCAGCGGCTGAACTCCCCGGCGCAGGCAAGGTCTAAGTAACACACTGCAGAGCAGCAGGATCTGTCAGCACATCAGGCCCTGCAGGGCTGGGAATTCCAAGCGGCAGAAGGGGGCTGCTTCTAAGGGTTATGCAAAATGGGACTAAGGAAAACCTGACAGTGGATTTGGTTCCATTGAGTGGAGTCTGTTGCCCAAGGGCAAATTTTTCAGGGGTGAGCATGTTGAAAGAGTCATCTGCACTTGAATGATTCTAATATCCAGACCAGGGCACAGGCAAGTAATTTGATTTGGGCAGAATAATAAAAATGATACATTTTTTCCTTGATCAGAGACATCATGATCTTATTTCTGAATGAACTGGATCATCTATACTGTCTTTCTAGATACTTCCAAAGCCCCTTTCACCATAGACTTGACCTGCTCCGGGGGAATTTTTTCTCATTCCCCTCAATATGAGAATATGAGATCAGGCCTGCTTGGTGCAGTGTGAACAAATGAACACATGAATAGCGCTTACACAAAGTACACAAAGGGTTGCATGAGTTTTGTCACACCTTTTATGTGCTGGGTGGTATTGTCCCTATTTTACCTGGCAAATAAAGGAATTGGAGAGAAAAAAGGACACTCAGCTGAAGCAGAGCAGGGCACAAAAATATAATTCTCCATGTCTTCCCCCTTCTTTGTTGTAATTGTTAAACAGTCACCCTTCCTTTCCATACCATCTTGGTTAAATGATTGGGTTCAAACTAACAACAACTTGTCTATCCAAAGTTATCCATTCACATGCATCTTAGCATCTCAAAATCCTGATCAGGATCAAGAGGGCTTCTCAGCTGGTAATTTTTGCACGTTCAGAAATAAGAAATACTGGCTTGTGAAAGTGTTTAAGCACATCTAGAACTTGATTTGGATTAAGCTGAGGAAACTTTACAGAAGTCTGCTATAGTCTATGTTATGAAAGAGTAAATAATATTCCCTACCAGAAGTATGAAATGGTGAGGTAAATGAACCTTCTGACTTTGTGAGGATCACTTGGGACATTTCTAAAGGCTGCCTGTCTTTATTCCCTCTGTTTCATACCTAGGGATTCAGCTTGTGCGCAGAGATGACACCTCTCTGCCCTTCCAAGTGGGGTTGCACAGCAGACTCCAGGGCAGGTCTTATTTTTCCTTCCTGTGTCTCAGTTACTTCAATTAAGAGATTCCACACCAAGTCATCACAGTTGTTCTTTATGCAAAGAAAGAGGTTCTTTTTTTCAGAAAGCACTAGAAAAGTACTCTGAAAATCTAGGTTTATGTTGTGTACTACTGATTTCTTCTTGTAACCTTTTGTGTGCTTCTCATATTGGCTATGCCTGCCCAGTCAGGATATCGTTACTTTCTTCCTCTTCTTAATTTAAAATATATGCTCTTAAGAGATTTGGGTATGTGATAACCAGCTTTTCCAATCCTGAACTCCTAGAAGCTGCAGGCCCCCAAAACATAAGTTTAAATGAAAAAATAGTGGCACTGTTTTAATCAAAGGAGGGATCTGCTTTTCTGTGCTGAGAATTTGGAGTATTTAGGGATATGGTCACGTAATATTGTCAAGAATTGCTTCAAGACCTTGAGGGAAAGTTTTATTTCCCCTGGCAGGTAAAATGCAAATCAAACCCCCCTCTTAACTTCCACGAAGGAGTGTATGCTTACCTCCTGAGTGAGTAAGGAAGCAAAGTTGGGAAATGTAACTGTCATTGTTCTGGGAATTCTGGCAATGTTGAATGTCAGGTGGCAAGTCCCTTGGGCACTGCTCTAAAATAATGCTGGTTTTATGGTTTCCCTGTTTCTTCAGTTGGGCATATGTTTCCAAATAATGAAAAAAGAGATGAGCGTTCAACTGGCATGTGAAACCAAACCTATACCTTCTCTTGCTGATTTTGCCTCTGACTCAGTCTGAAATGACATGCTGAGCATGGGTCTCATCCCTAAAAACAACTGGGTGGCTTGAAGTGTATAAAGGCACCCCGGAGCAAAAATGTTCTCGGGTAGCAGAAGCTGGACAGGCTTCATGGTTTTGCCTTTTGTCTTAGAGTATTCTGTTTGAGCTCAGGTTTTTCGGGGGCCATTGGCAAGTAAGTACATGCTTGTACACACCGCTAGCTTAGCAGGGCGCCTTGGGGCTGGCTGGTTTTGCCTGTGCTGGTACTTTTGCAGAGTGGCAATTCCAGGAGGCACAGAGAGCTTCCTGTGGTTTTCCTGCTTTCTTTAAAAGCCTGGACTCCAGAGAGGCTTTGGTCAAGGTGAACTTTCCTTCCTGCCCCTGCCTGCACAGCTGTTTTCCACACTGTTCGCAGTCAGGCAGCGAGGTGCCTCTCCAGGCCTGCCAGGTTGAAAGGTGACCCACTGGGTGACAGCAGAGTCCCAGGTGCTGTCGAAACTGTGCTCTGACCCCACCTGAAACTGGCTGTTTCTGTTTTCCCTGATAATAAACAGTGTGGTAGTTGGTAAGTGCAGTCTTGGCGCCGTTTTTACCAGAGGGTGCAGACCTTGCCAGTGAATTTTGGGATCCTATTCTGAGAACGTGAAAGGCTGTCAGCTTATATAAAGTCTTATGCAAGAAATTATTCTAGGGAGAATTCAAAGCTGATTTTTCCTCCCACCTGTGGCTATCCATTACATTTTGCCTACGTGTTCTTTCCATGCCTTTTTTTTTTTTCTTTAGTGAACTTAATACCTAAGCTGCTGAGCACATTAGTAATGCTTGATTGCAGCCCCTAGCCCCTGTGCTTCAGTGCCGTAGCTCTGTTATTGCAGAAGCGGGAATGTCCTTGGCCTCTTACTCATCGGCTCTGTGAGCAGGAAACAACACCTCATTAATATCTTTTACTGACCGTGATTGCTAGGTGTTGCTTTGTGGAATGAGAGAAGGAAAGGGCTCTTTTATGGTATTTGGCCTATCTCCTGGATATTTATAGGCCTACCCTGCCTATAAATAAACTTCTAACAGGAATTGTCTCAGTGCAAGTTATTGATGGACCTAGTATTGTGCCAGCATGGCCTCTACTCTGAGCTTGAGTGAATGGATGCGGGCCGGGGGCCTGCCGCACTGCTGATATGGAATGCCGGGTGCTTTGGGGGCACTGGGAGTGGGTGGCTTGGGGGCAGTGGTGCTTCTAGCCCATGAAGCAGGGGACCCCCATGGCAACGCACTGTCACAATCTTGGGTGCACCAAGGAGCGCCTGATAGCAGATGGAGAAGCACAAGAGACAGACATTACTGCTGCCTTCTGAGCCTGCTTTCACTTCAGTCAGGAGCAGCTTGATACCAATAGGAACTAGTAGGACCTATGCTCTACAAGTTCTCGCCTGTCTCGTGTGCCATACATTAGATTAAGCTGATTGAGTACAGAGATGGAAATGTCTGTCTTTCATGGTATGTTTTTATCTCTGTGGAGAAACTGAACGGTGCAGTACTGTAACAGTAAAGCATAGAAGTATGGCTAACAGCTTTTGTGTACAGGGATAGTACATAGTCTAATTCACATTTACTCTCCCACGTACTTCAAATCTCTGCAGGATGGATTTCATTGAATAATGAGTTTCTTTCATTGATTCATCTATTTAGAAGGACCTTCCTTCTGGGGTGATGAGTCACAGGACACTATATGCTGCTTCATCCTGCACTTTGAAAGAACTGGTGATGTTTTTATACAAATTGTGCACAAATATTGCACCACTACTGGAGAAAGGCAGCTGCCTCTGGGTTTGGTACATCCTAATGGTCAGAAGTGATTTGCACTTTAACTTTTCCATTCAGCATTAAAGCATTAGTCCAGATATATTCTGAAAGAGAGGGACCTTCACTCAAGTTCCTACAATACTGTTTCTGCTTGATTCTTAGAGTTCTCCTGTGTGGCTATTTGCTGATACCTATCGCACAGGCCTCTGGCAAAGGTAGCTAATAGGTAGCGAATGCAAGTGGAAAACAATTCATACATGCAAGCATTTCTGCTGGAAAACTAAACCTAAGAATTGTGCTCATCTCATGTAGAAATGGAAGGCTACAGTATGACTTGCATAATGTATACACTTGAGGCTGAGAAAATGGAACCCAAAATTTCAATTTTGGATTCTTACAGAAAACTGAAAATGACCTATGGATAAGGCACTGCTGACCCACAGTTATTTGATAAGTAATATTAATGATAATAATTGTGCTTAATACAATAATTTAGTTCAGAAGCTTTTTCACAAATGATTCTCAAAGTAGGATGAAGGAAACTTTACCAGATTGAATAATTTTCTACCAATCTCTCAACAGCGTCTATAAGGGACTGATTTTAAGTTAGTTCAATTTTAAATCAACAAGCTTAAAATCGTCTTTTAATTTGGTGACTTTACATTTTTTGTATTTGTATTTTCCCAAATCAAGAGTTGCAGCACAAACTATAAAATATTTTTATTTTATTATTGTAATAAAATAAAAATCTTTATATAAAATGTTTTTTTTTAGCTAATAAGGGTATTCTGTAGCTGTGAATCCTTAAGCAATCATATAAAAATATTAGTTTTGCATTCTAATATTCCCATTACAGTAGATTTAGGAAGAGGTGAATGAAATGTTTCGTATTTATGGCATAATTAACTTTCCACTTACCATTTGTATCAAGTTAATTTTGGAAGGAGACTGGAACACAGAGTCATACATTGAAAACCAACATTCTAAGTCGTTTCTAATGTGACTTAATAGGTTTTCCACACTGAACAAGTTTTGAAATTTTCAGTAATAGTTGCACTCTACAGCATTCTGGATAGCAACAGTGAATATGCCAATATAGAAACTCTGTAGGTGCTGACATTTGAATGAATAGAAACTTTCTTAAATCAGGAAATGGTTTGTTGTACTTTATAAATAAAGTGGGATATGATAATTTACTTAAGGGTATTTCACCCCATTCTTTCTATAAAAAAATTTAAGTTAACTACTTACAAAAGCTCGCTGATTCAATAAATGACAGTTTTCAATTGCTTAATTTATAGTATTATAGTTAATTATTGACGTTTGCTGTTTTAAGTTCATTTGAGATATAAAATAGGTTCATTTTTAAAAGTATAATAATATAATCGGAGAAAGATTTGACTAAAATGAAAACCTCTATTCTAATACTTTGAATAATTGATTTTTCTCTACCTTGTTTACTTACAACAAATTGAAATTTTAAAAAAGATAAAACTACCTCATTAAATATAAAGATTGCTGAAATAAAAGAAAATAAGTAGTCAGCGGTGATTACAGCAAATAGCTGTGGGTGGTTTGGAGTAAGAGCTCAGGTTTCTAACAGCAATAGAAATCTAGTTTTCCCTCATGTTGAAACTAATTTAAAAGGGTTTATTTATTGCCTGCCTGTGCTTTAAATTACCAGAATGTATTTAAACTCTGTGCAGGAGATGGGTGTTTAACTGCTGTTGGATGTATGCCTGTTCTGGATGGGGACTTCACGTGGCAGTAGGTTCAGTCCCTCCTCACATTGCCAAGAGCGTATTTGTGGCATAGGGCAGTACTAATGGGATGCACATTGCTGGTGATAAATCCACCTCTGTGTACTTTCTTGCATGCAGCAGTCCTGTGAAGTTCAAAGTTATGCTTTGTGTACATTGAGTCAGTTAGATATGTAAACATCTTAAAAACTGGAGAACTGTAGCGCATAACTGATTATTTTTAAAAATAATTCATAAGTTAGTCTATATTCTGCTCTATTTTTGGCACTGGGAGGTTAAATTGGAAGGCAGAAGTCTTGGGATATTGCTTTGTTTGCTTGATTTTATTATTTTCCCTGTTGTTTCTAACATTGTCACTCTGCAGTTTTGATCAAAGAAAGCTTTGAAACCTTTTCCTTCAGCTCTTGCAAAACTATAACTTTAGATCAACTAACGTCATAAATGTAGAGCCCAACTCCCTCCTGTTTAAAGAAAGTCAGCCTTTCTCAGTGTGGAATCACATACCTCTTCAATGAGGAATCCAAACCAGAGAATTAGGAGCTTTGGTTCATCCAAAAAGAATTCTGCAAAGTAACCTTGTAAAATGATGTAAATAAAAATGGGTTTTTTAAAAAAACTATTTCAGGTATGTTTAACAGAAATGAAACTAGGCTTTCTTTGCCTGCTGTTATTAATGTAGACTTAGTGGAAATGTGAAGTTACATTGTGAAAAGACAGGAGATGAACAGAAGGATAAAACTGGAAATAACCACATTGAGTGAGCCCACCTCAAGCTGACTGAAGTGCAGAAAGTAAGCAAACAAATTCACTAATGGATCCATTTTACTGCCTCAGCTCTAGTAATTAATCCTGAATCACGCTCTGCTGTTTTACCAGATGCTTTCATTTTATCCCTTGCAAGCAAAATAATGTGCATCTAACACCTCTGACAGTGATACAATCCAAACATGTTTGTCCATCTGTATGGTTTATTACAAGAGGATAGCATTTGTATTTTCTTTGCTTTCTTCTTTCCTGTTCCAAATTGTGGTCAGCTGGCCTCAATCTCTACTGTTTTCTTCTACTGTTGATGCTTAAGGTGGGAATGATATGACAAACTGGACAAAGACACAGGAAGTTTCCATAGGAAAAAAGGAAAACTTGAATATATGCATGTGGAGTATTTCATTGTACATCTTTTGCCTTTATTATTCTAATAGTAACCTCCTATTTTAATAGAATTATCATTTCACAGTGTACTCTGATCATTGACATGCTATATGAATTCCCTATTTTATCTTAATCTTGGGCTCAGCGAGAACATTGGGTCAGCATGCTGTCAGATTAAGTGAATTACCTTTAAAGTAAAAGATTGAATACTGGCAGATACATTCAAGCTAGGTCATATATTAAGTTCCTTCTTGTCCATGTTGTTCCTAATATTGTGAAGAATTCTGAAGATTGTTTGCACTGTTTTGTCTAGCAGTTAATCACCTTACGGACAAGGAGTTACAAGGCATCTAAATGTTTGATTTGTTGGCTTCTATCCAAGGTAGAGTCAACTGATCCCTCCTGATTCCAAAGGAGATAGCATTGGCTGTGTAAGCTTGAAGATGGGTTGCGTCTTTTCTTCCATACAACTTACATCAACATAGGTGATCCTTTAATTGCACATCTTATGTCTGTCTTTGGTTTCATCAGTCATTCAGAGATATTGGCCTCATATAAGTGTAACAATCACTTCAGTTGATAGCTTTAGAAAGGATATTTTTGGCCTAAGGAAGAATTTTCTTTGTCACCACAGTAAGATCCAGGAAGTCCAGTGTTGCACCAAGAACCATTGTGGCAGATAATAAACAAATATGTAACAGAAAAACACCCTGTGAAGGACAAGCCTGCAACCTAAGTAAATAAGCTGAAAGGTTTACCAAACAGGCACCCAAAACCTGTTTGAAAGAAGAGCCCTCTGTATGACAAGGAAGTTGTCAGTATGCCAAATGATTTCATGATATGCTGTAGGCCTACCTAACCCCATAAACATTTATTTATATATGTTACAGACATTATAGGATTTCATATCAGATTTTTAGATAAGGATGGTAAGTCCTCTGTGTGACTGTTTAGATATACAATATTAACAGCTCATTGTAATAGCACCAACTAGATTGTTTACAGGCTTGAAGGCCTCCTAGCCTGTTTCTCCTTCACTCTGCCTGTCAGGTACATAGGCAGATGGGGAAATGTTTTCTTTTCAGGGAATTTGTGTTACAGAAGCTTCTGTGGTCAATGCTGACCTGAGAAAGAGTTCACTAGATTTTCCCTGTGTTTCCTTCTGTGTGCCTTTACTGCTTGCACACACAGAGAAGGGAATAGGGAAACAAGAAAGTAACTCTGAATCTAGTAATACAGAATTGGCATTGAGAAGAACTCCAAGACATTCTTCCTGGAGAAGGCAAAGCTCAGCTAAACAGTCTGTTTTGCACAACAAAAGAACCGGGGGTTCTCAGTTACATTCATAAAATTCTCCCAGCTGACATTGATTTAAAGATTAAATTAGTACGTTGATCTACATGACAGCTAAAAGAGGGTGCATACTCATGTTGATAAGGATGGGAAGTGTTAAGCTAAAAAAGGGAAGTGTCATTATTAAGAATTAAATCCAATAAGATGAAAATGTAGAATAAATACCAAGAGTATGATTGCTAATCAAATGTCTAAAAACGCATAGTACTATAGAGTGCAAGGGAAATGTTACCCTTTTTTTTACAGCTGAAATACCAACAGATAAAATCCACTGAAAGACTACCTACTGAATGTAGCATGCCACCCTCCCAGTCGGATGGGGGAGAAAATTGGAAGGGCAAAATTGAGTAAACTTGTGCGTTGACATAAAGACGGTGTAATAGGTAAAGCAAAAGCTCTATGTGCAAGCAAAGCAAAATAAGGAATTTGTTTACTACTTCCCATTGGCAGGCAGGTGCCCATGGCTTTTCATCTCTGGGAAAGCAGGGCTTCATCGTGTGTGATGTCTCCTTGGGAAGACAAATGCCATAACTCTGAACCTTCCCTCCTCTTCCCCCAGCTTTTATTGCTAAGTATGATGTCATATGGTGCAGCATATCCCTTTGATCAGCAGTGGTCAGCTGTCCCAGCTGTGTCCCCTCCCAAATCCTTGTGCACTCCCAGCCTGCTTGCTGGTGGGGCAGGGTGAGAAACAAAAAAGGCTGTGACACCATGTAAGCACTGCTCAGCAATAATGAAAACATCCCTGTGTTATCAACACTGGTTTGGTCACAAATCCCAAACATGGCACAATACGAACTGTTATGCAGAAAATCAACAGCCCAAAGCAGTACAGGATAAAGTATCCCTTGCCTTTTGAAAGTACAGAAGACCGAGAATTATGGCCTGTAGTGTTAGAAGTGGCTGGAATTGTTACATGAGACTAAAAAAATTCTTGATACGAGTCTATGAACAAGGGAGCTCCTGGGGGCTTGGCTCTATTTGCTTAATTTTATCACTTTTTATCTTTCTCTATATAATCATGTGCTTTCTTTGTTTGGCTTTTTTGTTGTTGTTTTGTTTTGTTGATGTTGGTCTATGGTATAATGAGTCTACATTGCGTGTTTCATTAGACTCATTTCCAGCTGTGCTGTCACTGGACATGTTGTATAGCTGTGAATGATTAGTATCTGAAGTCTCCATTGGCACGTGGAAGAAGCAAGAGAAAAGGATCTCAAGAAGCAGGTGTACAAGTGGGATTTTACCTTTCATGTTTTATTTGTTGGGTTTGTGCTCATGACCCCTTGGTATCAGAAAGGGCAGAGGTTTTGAAGGAAGTAGTAATATCTTTTGTTAGACCAGCTGAAATATTCAGGATGTGGAAAGAATGTCAGGGTCATGAGAGGCTTAACTGAAGGAGGAGTGGAGTTAACCTACCTTCAGCCTCTCGGGGACAGAAATAAAAAAGACAAAAATATTCAAATTAGAGGTGGTCCTGTATGGAGTCCCTTCCTTTCCACATTCTTTCTAATTTTGTTGCAAGGAGTTTATGTTTGGAAATGGTTTCTCCTTTTTTATCTGTCAATAACTACTTCATGAACATGCAGTCATAAGGCATTTTTGTAAGGCCTTCTGAAGGTCCAAGGCCACCTGTGCATATGTCCAAGGGAGCACGATTTGCACATCAAGAGGCACAAGAAAGTGTAAACTGATGGATAGGATAAATATCCTGAATTTTAAAATCCTACTGATTGTTGCCTTTCTGAAAGGACTTATCTACCCCAATGGTCAGTGTGTCAGTTACACCACTGTCGGCTCCCAGAACCAAAATTGAAGGTGATGGGCAATGAGTTAATTGCTGGCAAGAGGGCTGGTAGATGTGTGTAGCCTGTGAGTCAGACCAAACAGTATTTGATTTAACATTATTTACTGGATGTATTGAGGGGAAAGACAGGTAGTTTTGGTTTCCTCCATTTAAACTCAGAGACTATATCTATGCTAATAAACTAAACAGTCCCAGAGGTTGTTCCCTGATGCTGAGTATGATTTTGTTTATGATGCTCAGCTATTGTCACTGACCTGTTTTGGCCCCAGCCAAATAACACTCTCCCAGACAATGCACATGCACAGCTTGAAAGTTAACAAGGACTAAAATGTTTTGGGCTAGAAGAGTAGGTGAAAAAGGGCTAATCTGTACTAGAGAACAACTAGAGTGTTGAGCACATCTGCATTGCCAGTATAGACATTAGGTATCCAGTCGTTACTTGTCATTAATTAACCAGGGCTGAATCTAACGCAGACTTGGAAAAGGGTATTTTTGGTCATTATATTTGGTTCTGACAAGAAAGTTTGGTGGATTCCGATGTTATTGTCTTTTCAGAACAGGTCATCTTCTCCATCATGTAGTTTGCGTATAATCATCATCTGTATGAAGAAGAAATAATTATGTTAGTGGTGTTTTGATATGGTTTCCTATTATATAGTAGTTCTCCGCCTGGAAGCTGATCTAGCTCATTACCTTGCTTCATATTGGAGAAGACTGCAGGTACCAAAGAATGGTAGTGGAGGAATGGGACTTTCTGTAAATTTTTTAAAAGAACCTAACCATTACACTTCTGAAATGCCATCATAATTCCTGAAAAGAGTTTTACATCAGCTGCTTCCAGTCCGCTGGTGTGCTCCTTGGCTTGGGGCCACCCCTTGAACTACACCTCCCATGATGCACCCACAGCTTGGCCATCCCCTGCCTGCAGGCGTGGGGTCTGGTGCCTCGGGGCAATCACCTGCCTGTGATGATTCATCTGTGATGACAGCCGCTAGGAAACCTGTTTTCAAGCAGTCAGACATTTTTCTGCATAGTATTTTGGTCAAAATCCTGTCTTTCCAATCTTTGCAGTCCTTTGCGGTTTCTAAAGAGAAGCCAGCCAGCCCAAGTTAACTCTTTAGCTTTGACTCTTCACTTGGCTCTGAAAATGCTCTGCAGCACAGGAGAAATACCGCTACCCCCAGCTGATAGGTCGGGGAACCGAGGCATGCTGTCTAATCCGCGGTGAATAGCACAGCTTGGGAACAGAGTCCGGCTCGTGTGCCCCCCTGCCAAGTGTGCTGGAATAGGTGACTTAGAGGTGAAAGGCTGCAGCTGTGAGACCGAGCGGTGGTCCTTGTTTAGTGGCGATTAACATTCCTGAAAAGCCTGCCCAGGCTTATGTCAGGTAGTCATGATTTACTGCGTTTGAGGGTCTTTATAAGGCTTTACATGCTGGCTGTAGCAAGCTCAGGTGCCTCCAACCCTGAATTTTAATTTGTATTAAAGTCTGACCTTGATTTAAATAAGGAATATTCCTAAATGTTTTTACAGGAACAACAGGGAGATATGTCATTTCTTCTGCAGGAGGTGAACTACTGTAAATCCTCACTAGGGCATTGAACAGATTTGTTTAAAAAGAGAAAATCGAACCCAGAACTGAACTTTCCAGTTCAGTTCCTTCCTGCGCTAGCACAATAGAGCAGTGGTTGCTACTGCATCGCCCAAGCTCCCCTGCCTGCAGTGGGTTTGCTTTCCTGCCTCCAGTAACGAGGTACCTCCCCTTCTAACGCAGCAGAGCTAAATTTAGCCCTTGCAGAGTGCACGTTTCCTATATTTAGTGTTGTGAAAGTCAGACTTCAGCAGGGAACTGGCTAAACTATGAGGTGTTCTGCAGGCCAGGAGACAGAAATAGAAACCTAGCAAAGTGCCTCCTTGGGTTTCCCCCCTCTGGGCAGGCAGCAACGGCAATGGAGGGGCCTGTACGGGGCTGGGCTTTTTTTAACAAAGTATATCACGGCGGTTATCATGGGATTCCTGAACGTGAGCAGACAGAGAGCTGCAGAGCCCAGTGCCGCTGGGCGGACACCGAGCATAGCTGCTGGCTTTGTGATGGAGGAAGGCTGCTAGCAGCTCACCCAGCCCTGGCAGCCCACTGGGGACGCAGCGGTGGTGGCTCTGGCAGGCTGATGTAGCATCCCCAGGTGCCAGGCGCACTGCAGGGGTGATTTAGGCTGCATTTTACTTCCCTGCCCTGTAGTTGTGTCTCTGCATATATATGATATATGCATATATTTCTGCATATATATGATATATGCAGAAATATATGTATGCTTGGATATAGAGAAAGGGCCTGATTCTCATTTACCTAAAGCTTGCTTAGTATCGGATTTGTAGGGCAATATAATACCGTTTGTTAAGCCAGGTGATGTATTTGGGAGAGAAATGGGGAATTTGGGGGCATTCTCCTTTGGGTCTTGCATCAGAGCAGGTGATGCAGGCCACAGGTATGGCAGTAGGGGTGGAAATGTGTTGTGGTTTCTACTCATGTGGCACCTGTCCGGATGGATGAGTGGGGTGGGCACGCACCCCGATGGCAGTGCACACTCCCTCTGCACGGCTCTGCACTGGCCCCCGAGCACAGCGGGCACTGCTAGAGGCCTCACAGACTGGGACTTACCACACCTAAAAGCAAACTGTAATCCAAATTGTAAGATCTGCCGGCATTGCGCCCCTTTTGTGCTACCAACGGAGGTTAACAGAGTTCATATAAATGCATATTCAGTGATCACGTCAGACTGACTCTTGGGTACTGCAGACCATGCAATTTAATTCCTGTGTGAATCAGAAAGCATCTTTTGGACAAACATCAGATCGATTTGGTTGAGCAAATCACTGTTGTTTTTTTCATTCAAGTCTGCACCTTAAACAAGATTGGATTAAAGTTTGATCAAAAAGGCCGGTACATCACAATGACAAGCCTCCATCAGGGTATTCTAAGAGCCTTGTGGGAGCCTGTTTTCAGAAGAAATGTAAATGCTCTAGAAAGAGATGTACATAAGGCTAGAAGATTCCTGGAATGATCCCCTGCTATCATAGGTAAAACGTTCCTAAACTGATCTTGTTATTTCCTAAAAATAGCCATGTTTTTTTTTCTTCTCTGTACTCTTCCTGGGAGGCTCTTCAGAACAGCACAGGTAGAACCATGTTCTAATTTCGAGCCTAATTTTATTGTGGCTCATTTATTCCCATTTGTTCTTGTGCCATTTGTTCTTCATTAGCTCTTCTTCCTTCCCGATGTATCTCCTCTATAAATATACCTGGGATAATCATATTTTGTGCCAGCCTTTGCTTGGCTGGGCTAAACAGGTAGACCTCTAAAATAGGTTGTCAAGCTTCAGGACTATTGCCACGAGGCATAAATACTTCCTTTTTTCCCTTCTTTTTACCCCTTTGTCCGTTAGAGAACATTGCACAAGTGGGGTTACTATGGCATGGGGAAAATTTGCCATTATGTCTTATTATGAAATGTGGCAACAGCATAGTTTTCTGAGACAGAGCATTGCACTGAGAGAACCATTCTATGATGCAAATTGCCAGGTACTGGTCTAGATGGGCTATTTGCCTTTTTTAACACCTTGATTTCTGATTTTTTTATGCAGACTAGCTTAGTTGC
The DNA here is from genome assembly GCA_013398815.1 of Ibidorhyncha struthersii. NCBI lineage: Eukaryota > Metazoa > Chordata > Aves > Charadriiformes > Charadriidae > Ibidorhyncha > Ibidorhyncha struthersii. Next base: position 1,448,192 of record VZSZ01006260.1, on the reverse strand, counting down.
TATCGAGAAAATCACACTGTTATAATCAAGGAGCATGACCTCAGAAAAGGATTGAAAACAAAGCAGCAAGAGCAGAGAAAAAAAAGATAAGAGCCTTCAAAATATCTCAAATTTTCCTAAATTTTCTGTGAGATGCAGGATCATATTGAAAGCATGCAGGACAGCATTCACATATTAGTTGCTTCTCACATACGGGCTGGTCCTTGGACAGGAGAAACTGTTTCTAGCCTTGTGACAGTGTCCCAGACTGGAGCGAGCCGTCTGTTCCTTTTGCTTCTGTCTCCTGGCTGAGTTTCCATGCATGTAATGACTTGCCATTGATGGCTTTTGACCACTCCTTTTAGCTGGGCGCCAGCAGCATGGAACTGGCAGGCAGTGAAGACTGGTTCTATGTAGGAATGAGGAGAGGGAAGCATCTCTGAAGAGCAAGGCTGAGTCTGTGCAGCGCTGAGTCCGTGCAGCAAAGCAGAGCTCGTGGCTGAGAACAAACACATAGTCAGTCAGTAACCACTGCTGTCTGTGGAATCACAAAACCCGAACTGTCCTGGGGCAGGAGGTGTTTGCTGCACACTGCGGCCATGAATGACAGGCACAAAGACAATCCCGTGCTGCTCAGGTTCTGATTTAACTTGTCTGGTACTCATAAAGCACACTGTGATTTGAACATTCATTAATTTACACAAGCATTAAGTGTATCTGCAAAAGTATATCTATCTTGACATGCTTTGGCCCCATGTTCAGGGCAATGCTTTGATAAAAAAAGGAGAGTGAAAGGGCATTGTTTTAGCTGGAGGCCAAAAGCTGTTAGAAAGGAATGGAAAGGGAAGGGGATTCCATGCTGAAGGTAATTAGAGAAGATGAAATCCTTAAATGAAGTGAATGCTTCATTGCGCTTAGAGTTAATGCTGAATTTCACTGATCTGGGAAAAAAAAAAGCTGAAATGTTGCTGCTCAGATCTGTGTTAATAATTTTTTAATGTGCTACTAAATGACCCAACTGGCTTTGTCGTGGGAACAGAATAGTAAGGATCCAATCCTAAAGACTCCGGGGAAAAAAATCAGTACAAAGAAAGCCAGCTCTGTGCTATGTGACAAGACAGTGTGTGAATGATTTATTATTATCTCACTGGTAGATCCAAGAGCCAAAGGAAATGGAGGTTGTGTTGGGCAAACAGTGTCCAAGCGTCAAGCTCGAGTCAAGCTCAAGTCAAGAGTCAAGTCAGTGCCAAGTCACAGCTCCAGTAACACATAGTCTGAACAAATATAACAGAGAAACAAGGGAGGATGTGTCATTGAACTAAATGGGAGGTGAGAAGCGATAGCAGTGTGGTACAATGTGGGAGCATGTACCACTCCAGCAAACATTAATGGCTCACAAGCAACCTTACGCCCCCCCCCCAAGTCAATCTGCACTTAAAGAAAGGTGATGGAAAATAAGTGCAATACAGCTGCTTCTGCAGCGGAGAGTCTAGCAGCAGAGGGATTGCAGGCAGCTTCCTATGGATGGGCTGTGTGGCAATTGCCAAGGTGATGTCTACATGGGCAGCTCCCAGAGCCTGTGTAGCCCTGTCAGCGCATTGCCTTGCCTCAGCTGCAGGGCCCAGACACTGCCTGGGGTGGAGTTGCTCTGCCCAGTGCTGGGGCACCTTCCGAGCAGTGCCACCTGCCCGGGGCCAGCTGGGAGTTCCCTGTGGCATGGAGCAGAGGTGCTCAGGGAGATCTGGCCATGGTTGTGCCCAGCTAGACAGTAACACAACTCAGCCTTCATCCTGGCCACAAGCCTTTGCTGTTTCTCTGTATCACGTGGCACTAAAGCCATGGTGAAAACCAGCTCTGCTCATGTCTGTTACCAAATTACCAGTGACTCTAATGAGGCCAGGATTTCAGCCTGGCAAGCTATTTGATAGTGTCATCCTCACAGCCATAGCCCAGTTAGCCAAGAGATGCAAAACCCTTTGTGATTTTCCCCTTCACATTCCTAGTTGACCTGCTAACTAGCTACTGAGTACCAGTTGCCCTTTTTCTGTCTTTCAGGTACTTACTTCTCTCGCCAAAACGTCTCACTCCCTGGCAGGCAACATGAGGGAGGATGGCACCCCTCTCTCCTTCCCCAGATGGTCACTGCCGTCTTCTCCTCAGCCACCAACTGCTGAATGTGAAAAGATTCATGACATGAGTGTTGACATAGCGAGAGGCTGAGAAATTCCCTGGCTTGTAGTACTGTCCTCAGCCCGACCTTCCTCTTCATCTACTTTTTCATTTGCTGCTCAGGGTGGAGGAGTGCGGCCATGAGTCATCCTGGGGGCTGATGACTCATATTTTCAGCCAGAGCTGTCAGTGTGCTGAGGGTTTCTTGAGGCTCTGCCCAAGCTTTCATGCCCGGAAGCTCAGCAGAGGGAGGGGACTCTCTCTGTTGGGGGTATGCGTGCGGGTTTTCCTCACTGTGATTTCTAGCCCCCGGTTGTCTTTTCTCTCAATTTCATTGTTTCCTCCCTTGCCAGTAGCTTTTCCCTCCCCCACGATCCACCTCTGCTTTCTAGTTCCAGCCTGAATCTACCTGTTTTCCATACATGCTAACATTTTCCTCTAACATCCTGTACTCCTCTGCTGCTTGGAGAGAGCCCACTAGTATTTACTGTCTATATGAGATGTAGCTCTGTCATGGCTTGAGCGACCTGTGTCGGTGTGCTTTAGGCTGCGCTAAGAAATACCACGTTCTTTTGAGCGCTCAGTTGCTAAAGTGTACGTGTTGCTGTATGACATCCCTTGCAGCTGGTATCAGCATGGGTTAAACGGGCTGCTTTCCAAATGCGCATCTGTGGTTCTTAAAATACCCATCCAGTCCCCAGTTGAGGTTTGCATATCATCCATGGTGACTGGCTGAAGCAGCTGCTAGGCCCAAGCATTACTTGCCTCCTTCTCTTGTTTGAGACTTACCTTCACATCAGACTACATCAGTATCAAGAAGCAGCATGTGGGTGATCTCAGGGAGCAATGGCAGCTAGGAGGTTGTCCACAGCTGAGGGGGGTGTGCTCTGAAAGGAGGTGATCTCGAGATGGTTGGTGAGAAGTTTCAGGAAGAATTCTCCTTGAAGTGTAAGACAGTGGTGATACTGGAAGGGGATCTGAATGACAAGGGCACATGAAAGAAGTGATATGATGAGGAAACTGGAAAAGAGGGCAATATTGGAAGGTAGCAAAAAAGTAATCAAAGTAACCCTTCCCAGCTTCTTTGAACTGAGGAATATTGTGACATTCAAAGGCACCAAAACATAAACACACAAAAAAAGAATATATTTTTATTGTACAGTGCATGACTGATACGTTGGCAATACTTTGTTGTCATTCTGCATGGCTTTTAATTGGGGTTACCTAAAAACAGTAAGGGACAAAAATGTTTCACTTCTAAGCATGGGAGAGTTCATAGGAAACCCAAAAAGTAGCATGGAAAGCCACACTCTGTTTTCCACAGCCTTTTCAGTTTCTCCTTTGTTTGTAGACTTTTAAAGTAAAACACACACAGGGAAGTGATGCAAACACTAGTTCTGTTCTAGTTCTGTACTAGTTCTGTTATATTTTTTTTTCTGATTCCTCTTCCTTTTCCACATTGAAAAGAAAAAGAGAGAAAGGTGAGAGGGAAGTGAAAAATAATTTAGGTTGGGGCTCTTGATTGCAAAAAAAAAAAAAAAAAATTTTTTAATCTTGCTATAAATTTTTTCATAATTTTCATTTTTGAAGAAGGCCAAAGTTCCTGTATTTGTTGGAGAAGCAAACAAAACCAATGTGAATTGAAATTTTAAACTACTCTGTGCTTGACAGAATGAACAAATGGTTCCTGCTCTCTGCATACGTCTTTGCTTCAGTAGATCTAAACATGCAGCATACATAAAAGACTTCATAACTACACCATTTGTCAAACTGCTTTTGTTGATAGGTTAAAAAACTTGTATTTCAGCTCAACAAGCTCATGCATGGATAATCAATAAATGAGCTGCTAACAGGCTCTCAAGGAAGTGAAGCCATTTTGCACCCTTTTTGTAACCATGAAGTTTAAAAAATTAGAGTATCAGGCCAGGAAGCATATATACATAGAAGTTCTCAGATCAAAGTGTCCCCAGAAAAAAGGATTTGCTGGAATAAAGTAGCTTCCAAAAAAGTCTGGATAGTTGCAGTGTTACTGGAGCCAAGCCCCCTGGAAACTGCCAGCCGTGTTGTGTGTCTTTTGGCACCTCTGCAACATACGTAAATAGCTGAAGACCTTTCTGCAGCCAGGAGCAAGCGAGATGAGAAAAGGCTCTGTTTCTAAATTTGAAAAGAAAGCTGTAAACAACAGGCATGCTGATTGTAAGTATGCCAGGGGACTTCAGGAGTGTGCCCTTTGGTCCTCTGTGCAGGCAAGGTCAACTTCCCCTCTGTTTGTTTGGGTTTTTTTTTGTAAACACAGACAGTGCATGAGCACAGTCTGGGACTGCTCTTTCCTTGGGACCAAATCCCAAACCGGGAAGAGGAAACTTATCCTGGTGTGATCAGAAGCCCCACATTCTCACCATTGCTTTAATAAGGCGTTGCTTACCAATTGTCTAGAGTGGCTGCCTTAACAATACGTAGTCCTGCTGTGCAGTTCCTCTACTTAATCTAGCCTTTGAAGAGGTCAGGCAAGGTTATTTTTAGGAGAAATCAGAGCAATAAATAAAGATATTAGCCTGTGGGACATGGTGCTAAGTTGAGTAAATGGCAATTCACTACAATATGAGTGGTGAAAGAGCCACATCCTGCCCCTGTCCAGGACCACCATGTATTTGGCATCTGGCCACGTGAATTTGTAACAGATATTAGATGTCTTTGCTGTTCCTTAGTCCTGTTCAAATGCCAGCCATATTTCCAACTTCGATGAACTCTGCACACTCCATACAGTGGGCAGCAGATTCTGTTGATGGTACAGTTTTAACCACTTCTGATCTGGTCATGAGAGAGCAACGTGGTCTACGCAGAGAAGCAAAACAGTATGTTGAGTTGTCTTTTCCCAGATTTCCATTGTTTAAAGAGTCGAGGTCTCATTTTAAAGTGTTTTAGTTTGTTCTTAACTGAAAATTTTGCTACAGTATCATAGAATCATAGAATAACAGGTTGGAAGGGACCTCAAGGATCACCTGGTCCAACCCTTCTTGGCAAAAGCACAGTCTAGACAAGATGGCCCAGCCCCTGTCCAGGTGAATCTTAAAAGTGTCCAGTGTTGGGGAATCCACCACTTCCCTGGGGAGATTATTCCAATGGCTGATTCCTCTCATTGTGAAAAATTGTCCTCTTGTGTCCAATTGGAATCACTCCAGGAGTACCTTGTGCCCATTACCCCTCATCTTTTCCATGTGACTCCTTGTAAAAAGGGAGTCTCCATCTTCTTTGTAGCCACTCTTTAAGGACTGGCACATGGTGATAAGGTCTTCCCTAGGCCTTCTTTTCTAAAGCTGAACAAACCAAATTCTCGCAGCCTTTCCTCATATGGCAGGCTTCCCAGTCTTTTGATCATCTTGGTGGCCCTTCTCTGGACCCTCTCCAGCCTGTCCACACCTTTTTTGCATAGCAGGGACCAAAACTGAACACAGTATTCCAGGTGTGGCCTGAGAAGTGCTGAGTAGAGTGGGATAATGACTTTTTCTCTGCTGGTGATGCCCTTGTTGATTTTGCAGAGGTGTTTGTAAAATTTCATAGAATCACAGAATCATTTAGGTTGGAAAAGACCTTAAGTGCCACATCTACACGTTCATGTATCTCAAGAGAAATGTAATCTAACAAGATAACTGAGGACTTTTTCAGCCACAGAGTTATGTCAATGGCATTTTAGTTCCTTTAGAAAAGAGGGTGGTATAGTACACTAGGAGCACAACTGAAGGCAGTGGCTACCTAGGTGGCATTGTGTCTCGGTGAAAACTGGAGCAAAGTAGGCAGCTGCATGTAGTGCATTTCACACCTCACCAGCTCATAACCACTAGAATAACTTTTCAATTATTTCTTCCTGCAGGCAAGGTTGTGAACTCCGGAGAAAACATAAATGAATGCCTAATCCCCCAAATTGCTCAAGGTCCTTCAGTTTGTTAAGTCTTTTGACTGCTTTCTGCATGCTTTTCTAGTTCACTGAAGTGACCCTTCAAAGTTTTTCAGCACTTTACGGGGGAGCTCTGACTACAGGCACTTTTTGTTAGCTTTTTTTTGCTAATATGTTTCAAATACTATTCTTTAGAGTCATTGTTTCATCAATTTTCTACTTCCATCTTTGTATAGCTGACTAGCAGATGATCAGTTTTTATACCCTTTTTTTCTTTTTGGGTCTAGTCGTCACGTAAAAGGGTTAGTTCTGTGGGCCACCAAAATGTTTGCGGTGGCACTCTCTGTTCTGCTATTTAAGAGGATGCTCCTTCCTCCATCTGGCCAGTCACATTTACCCAACTGCTTTCTCCAGAGTCCACAGCCCATTTATCACAAATGGTCCAGGCGTATTCAACCATATGTGCAAAGCATGTTTTCCTCAGAGATCTCCAGTCTGTTGTAGGTTTTGCTTTTACTTATCTTTTCCATGGCATTCTTGGAAATGTCATGACACTGTTCATTGATTGCACCTGTCACTACAACAAACTCAACTTTATTACTAGCATGTAATAATGTTTAATAACATACACAGCAGAGCCTGGACACTATAAATGAGATCAGTTTCTCTGTTTCACAAGGGAACACTGTTCTTCCTGTTTTATAGACAGGGAACAGGGCCTTGAAGAGACTAACAAGGAAACCATGGCAAAAACTGGTTTGTTTTCTGAGTCCTTTAATGTTATCCTAGTCAGAGAACAATCCTGCCTTGCTGGCATTCCTCTGGTGTTGTGAATTACAACATGCTTAATTACCAAGTAGTAGTGTTCTTCCATGCAAGAATATTTTGTTCTCAAATCTTCATCACTTCAAGACGCAAGAAATAACTGTGCGGGTGAAAGAGCTGTTACTTTAGAACAGCTGTTCAAATGCACATAAACACCCTGCTGAAATTGCTCATGCTATTTTGCATATCATTTACATCAGTAAGAGGCCTTAATAACCATTTCTAGGACGGAATTTCTGCTCGTGCTTACGGCAAATGCTGGTACAAGTTGCAGTAGATCAGAGCAGTGCCAGAACACTGTTCTGCTGAGTTACCTGCCGAGAGTGGAGGTGGCTGGGGGTAAGCTACCTCAGGGACATGTAATGGGGGACACTTCTTCTCACCTGTTACCTAATGATTTTTATGCATTTTATCCCCCAAATTCCTACTTCTAATAGCTTCATAATGTCCTCTGTGATGGGCATTAGGATGGCTTCCATTACATTCCTGGTGAAGAGTTTCTGTATCAGCATAGCTGATACCCTGGGGTTTCTTTTTCATTATCATAACAAGGAAAGTATCAGGGCAGTGGGGAGACAAAGCTTTTGCCTGACTGCAGGGCCAGGCTAAAAGCTCATTGTGATGTGACGGAAACATATTTGAGGTGTGGAAAAACAGAGGGCTGCCATCTCCATGACACTGCTGCTGCTCTTAAAGGAGGATACTTTCTTCTCACATAATGAGTTGCTAAGTGACTGACATGAAAATACAGAGATATATCAAAATGTGATATAGCTGCATTTCAGACATTCAATACAACTACAGGGAAAACTTCATGGGATTGTGTGTTAATGGTAGAAGCAGATATGTGCATACCCAGGTTGACCAGATCTTGAGCGAGTATAAATTTGCTCAGTGTGTTGACCTTCATGGAGGTATACCAGTTGGCAGTAGGTTTTGCCAGATGTTCTTTAGTTTCTAACATAAAATGCTGAATTAAGTATATATTTGATATCTGCTGTTTGCTCCACATTATCTTTTATTTCTAAAGCAATTTAGTTTCATAGGTCTAGCAGTACAATACACAGCATTTCTCTATCAATAGAAATCTAAAAATCTCCTAAGTGTGTTACTGTATTATAGAATCATGGAATGGTTTAGGTTGGAAGGGCCTTTAAGGACTGTCTAGTTCCACCCCCCCTGCCATAGGCAGGGACACTTCCCACTAGACCAGGTTGCTCAAAGCCCCATCCAGCCTGGCCTTGAACACCTCCAGGGATGGGGCATCCACAGCTTCCCCAGGCAAACTGTTCCAGTGTCTCACCACCCTCACAGTAAAGAACTTCTTCCTAATATCTAATCCAAATCCACCCTCTTTCAGTTTAAAACCATTACCCCTCTTCCTAGACTCCCTGATAAAGAGTGCCTCCCCAGCTCTCCTGTAGGCCCCTTTCAGATACTGGAAGGCTGCTGTAGGGTCTCCCTGGAGCCTTCTCTTCTCCAGGCTGAACAACCCCAACTCTCTCAGCCTGTCTTCAGGGTGCTCCGGCCCTCTGATCATCTTCATGGCCCTCCTCTGGACCCACTCCAACAGGTCATGGACCAGTCCCCACTGAAAAATATGTTGCTGTCTGTAGTGGGTGCTGGTGCCCAGGGTTTTGGCAGTGGGGGGTTGCAAGGCAGCCCCTGTGAGGAGCAACCGGGGCTGCCCTGAGCTGGACACAACCTGTTCCAGCCTGCTCTGACCGACCCACTGCAGGGCACGGCTGAGCCCCGCAGCCCCGGGCAGGCACCCTGGGGAGAGCCTGCCTAGGAAAGGGCAAAACGCCGCCTTGCAGTGAGGAGTGGCGGGGGAAAAAATGTGAGAAACAGCCCTGCGAGCCCCGAGGCGAGGGTGGAAGGAGGGGAGGAGGCACTGCAGGGGTCTGCAGGCCTCAGCACTGCACCCAGGGCCAAGGGGTTTCCACTGGGAAGGTTTTCTCCATCATTCTAAGAGGTCACATTTTGAGACAAAATGTTAAAATCTATAAAGCGGAATCTGCCAACGGGCTGTGTCTGGGGCTTCTTCTTCCCCTCCCAAACTGCTGTTAGCATCCTGAATTGAAGATCATTCCAGTTTAGAAACTGGGAGTTTGTGAGGCTGAAGAGGGTTATAAACGTAGGGGCTAATGAGTGGGAGACTGTATCTTATGTTTGTCAGGTAATGGCATGGCTGTGTAAGGCAATACTCCCTTCTGATAGACCCAAAGTAATGAAATAATGGTCTTTGCGCATCTCAGGTTATACTGCTTTTATTCTACTTGCAGGCTGATAGGTAAGACTGTCTATTACACGGAATGAGAAAGACGTATTTTCAGTTCATTTTCTGAATGTGTAAGTCAGCTTGGCAGACAAGTCCCTCAGAGGAAGGTCAGTCTAAAGCCCTTCTTGCATCAGGACAGTACAGCCATCTAAACACAACTTCTTCTGTTTTCTGGAACTTGCAGCTGTTGTTATACCAGAGATGCCGAAGTTTTTTCAGTGGTTTAAATGATACTCAGTTTTTCTCGGGCTTCTGACTTTGTGGAGAGATGCAGGCTTCTGAGCAATCTAGATGGCTTCCTTCAAAAGTTGCCTTGGAGAGTTAGTCACTTGGAACACTGCACTTCTTTGGGTGCTGTACTTTTCAAAGCAGTAACAGGATTTTTGATAATGAGAGAAGTGCAAGGAAGTGGAGAGTGAGGGGAATTAGATTGTTGCCCAACCGGGTGAAGCTGTCTGTCTGGGAATGTGTCCAACACAACAGAGGACCAGTAAAACGCTGCAGACTGCCTCCTGATTGCAGTCTGAGCGTTTTATGGCATGTAAAATCCTTGCTCTTTCACTGAAGAGGTTGCTGATGCTGAGACCCCACCCAGATCCAGGTAGAGCCCATGGAGCAACTCCGTGGAGTCCCAAGATTTTGGGAATGGGCATCCTACAGTTTAGTAAGTCAAAACAAGAAAACCAGAGTCACAAGTCACACCCAAAGAATCTGCTTGGCCATGCCGAGCATGATAAATGACAACGTGGCAGAATTGGGAAGAGGTTAAAAGAAACAAGCATTTTGTGAAGAGAGGAGAAGGGATATCATCTGGGTCAAGGGAGAAGGTAACGGGAGGATAAATTTGAAGGATGGAGGACAAAGGTTTACCAGGCAAAGACTGTCAAAAAAGAATATGCTTGTGCAATTTTGTTCTGATGAGCTCTTACAGATTGGCGCCACAGTATCTGTCTAGTTTACTTTAGCAATCTAGATGAGCTCAACAGTTAATCTTCGCCTAGCAATCAGCCCCTGACACTGTGATATGTTATAGAGAAAGCCTGTGGTTTAGAAAAAGAAAGTGATTTATTGAGAGCAAAACATCACAAGCCTGTGTCAAGATAGAAGGGGAACAAAGAGACAGATACATTTGCAACTTCGCATTCCCAGCCGCCTGATTACAGAACCTGCCTCTTTTAAGTGAAGGATATCACATTTTTAAACACAATTAGATCCCTAAGGATGCACAGAGGCGCCTCGTGGTATTCCCTAAAGCATCTACACATCCTACTTAAAGGCAGTAAGTGAAGTAACTTTAACTTCCTTTCTTGCATTTTGGATGCTTATTTTTTTAAAAAAAAGCTAATGCTGGAAGGTCAGATATGTCACAGCTTATGTTTATTTCCTGACTAATGTGTACCTGGTCACGAGTATTGGTTAAACATTTTCACCATATTTTTAGCCATCATACAGCATGCATGCCACGGGATTATTTTAAAATCGACTGTATGTTTTTTTAAGGAATTCATAAAGATTATTTTGTCCCTACTTTCCAGTTCTCATATAAAAGGCATAAACAATACAGTGTATTGTAATGGTGATATGTAAAGTGTTAATTGACCTGAATCTGGAATGACTTCTGTCATGGGGCCTACTGTGATTTCCTTTCTAAAGAATTATCCTTCTCTTCCAGAGAGATTTGATTTGCCAGTTATTGCTTAATCATGCTTCTTATTATAAATATTGGGTTAGACTAGGCATGAAAATGAAACCTCACCTTTAACAGAGGTGAGCTATCAAACAAACCAAGTACGTGTTGCAGAACACACAGATTGAAATACATATGAAATACAACAAAATTATTAACCAGTTGTTCCCCTTCCCTTCCCTTCCCTTCCCTTCCCTT